>CM035809.1:27028562-27071062 GCA_020466095.1 Chlorops oryzae | reverse complement strand
TTTTAATTAATAGTTTTTTTTTGAACATATTGAAACTATAGATAGAAATGGAAATGGAATATGATCGCATATAGGAGGGGAGTAAGAAATCAGAACATGCATGCGTATAAGAAAATATTCTTGCTCTAGTTGATACTTTCTCAAATAGTTTGGGTCTTGATTTCAAGCCAAAGTCTCGTTTTTTCTATTACGAAAAGTCGGAGAAGTAAAATCAGTTAGATATGATCAGGGATGCCCACCACTACATTGAAAGCTTGCGATAGTGTGTGTGCGCATTGCACTGAAGAACGTTTTTCGCCTTTTTCAGTTCTCTCTTTTTGCTTCATCCGACATAGGTCTTGCTCGTTCGCTGCCTGACATATATTACTATATATGTCACTCTCATAGATTTTGGGCGGGAAATTTCGCGCCAGTTCGAAAGAGATGTTACTCAGCAGGCAAAAAAAGAGCGAGAGAGAAATACTTTTGGTGAGTACCTAAGTGAAAAATGCTTGTTTTGGTGGGTACCCAAGACCGTGGTGGGTACCCAAGACCGTGGTGGGTACCCAAGACCGTGGTGGGTACCCAAGACCGTGGTGGGTACCCAAGACCGTGGTGGGTACCCAAGACCGTGGTGAATACCCAAGACCGTGGTGGGTACCCAAGACCGTGGTGGACCAAGACGTGGTGAATACCCAAATAGACAACGTGGTCGGAGTGACATATATAGTTATATATGCTGCCTGATGTCAGACTAAACAGGTTTCGATTTCTCAGCTTGCTTGTTGCCTTTTGTGTATGTACACAAGCAGTTGCTCTCAATGCTCCGAAGCTTGCTCCGCGGGCATCCCTGGATATGATAACAGCTCATACATAAGAAAATAATATACTGTCGAGTCTGGATTGATTAAGAAAAAGACGAACACCTCAGAAGAAGCATGAGCCAATCCGAAGGTAAAAAAAAAAAGGGTTAAGAAAAAGTCTGGATGGTGTGAAGCTATTTTTAAGCTACAACTAAAAAAAAAAACTCACCAATATCGGAAACCGTATTCCTGTGATGTTCTCCGTATTCGTTGTTTCCAAAAAGAAATCCATCCAAAATAGAAATATTTGCTCCTCGACCGTCGGCTGATGATCGTCGGCCTTTCTACGAAATCGATGTATAAGGGAAATATTTCCGATTGTCGATTTGAGATACCAATTCGGTGGCTTCAATTTGAACATACATTCGGCAGCTTGTATCGCTTTCGCATAATCTTCGGCAAGTACGGAAATTTCGAAAAAAGTCGCAACATCCCAATACTCATTTAACGATGAGAGACTTCCTTTCTTGCCGATTAAATTATTTAATGTCATGCCAATGTGCTGCAGCTCCTCAGTGTTACTAAATTCCTTACCATCGATGACTAGTAGTGTGGCCAAATTGATGCCAGCATATTCATTCGGTTGTACTTCGAAACTTTGTCGATACCATTTTATAGCATTCTTCAGACTATCCGTATCCGTGTAATCCGATTCGACAAATATATCCTTATAAATACGTCCGCAAAGGCATAACATATCGGGGAATTCATTCTCTTTTTTCCTCAACGCTTTCAACGATGATTCCAATGCCTTTTCGCGATCACCTTTCCGATTGCGACGATTCAATGCGAACGCATAGAGAAAGCTCATGTTACCCGTTTCCACGTACTTGCGCGTATTCGGTATATTCTTCAAATCATTGACCAAACGTACCATCGCATCGTAATCTTGGACGTCACGCAGCGAACACATAAAACTGTGTACGACCTCACCGCTAAGTACATGAGAATCGTCCAAACGACGGCGCATCTCATGGAGTATCTCCTTCAATTTTGCCGTATTCGTTGCGTAGGTTTCACGTGCTGCACGCAGATCGGCTAGAAACTTTTCGCGCATATGAGCTCTATGAAAACAAAAACAAAAAAAAAAGCAAATAATTATGTAGGATGCACGTATGTATATGTTTATATGGTGCACTTCAAACCCACTTGGACTGTATCTCGACGTCTTGCAGATAACGTCGTAGGCGGGACATTAGCGTAGGCATATTGTTATCGGCCGCCGCCAACTCTCGATTGAAATTGGTTAACCCACAGACGCCCGTTTCGGCATTCAACTTGTATGGCAGAAATGTGTAATTGGCACAAGATAACTGCAAAGAATCAAAATAAAAGCAATTATTTCAGCTCGTCAAATGTAAACAAAAGCACGTAACAAAACAAAAGAACAAAAAAAAAAAAAAAAATATAATAATAAAGAGAATGTGTAAAAAACCCAAACAATATCAACCGAAGAAGGAAGTAATAAAACCAGCGAAAACTTGTTTTCCCACATAATTTGCGGCGCGACGGTTACGTTTTTTTTTGAAGTTGTGCATGCGAAACAAAATAAAACGAAATAAAATAAATAAATAAGCTCGTGCTGTAATAGCCGCAAAAAATATAAAAACCCCGTTTGGAAATTTTTGTACGTGATGACAATTGTTTAATGTTTCGAATTCCATCGCATCGCAGGGCTTAGCGTGATTATTTAATACACCTAATTCTCGTTTTAAGGCTGGTCTCCAGTTCCCCAAGGAATGAAAAACTCCATATAAAAAAAAAGCCAAAGAAATGCTTAAGAAATATTTCTTCAAGAAATTTTCTGCATGCAGTCCCCAGTTCGGCAAAAAAGTAGTACATATTTTAATACGGTTTTTTGACATAAAATGTGCACGGTAACCCAGGCTATCAGCAGAAATAATTGCAAATGAATTGTTTCTTGGAGAAATTTTGACAAGTGAGGTAGGTCAGTTGTGATTGTATAGAAATAGTGCATCCATTTTTCGGGTTTTTTCAAAAAACATGGAGAAAAACCCCAAAAAAACCAAAAACGCTTAATAAATTTCTCAAACGAGAATAAACGCGAATTAATATCGCTTGTTAAAGAGAGTAGAAGAATTTGCGGGCTTTTTATTCTGAACGTTTATAATCGCGCCTTTTTAATTTCTGTGTTTCGTTTCACTTTTTTGACACATGTGACATATGACAGTTTGCCTCTGTTGCACTAAAAAGTTCTGTAGTACTACCTTTTTTCCTCGGAGAAAAAAATAGAAAATTTCTGCTGACATTCCTTACCGAACTGGAGACCAGCCTTTACACAATAGTTACGTTGCCAAAAATTTGGAAACAAAATTCGCGTCAAAAGAGAAATAGGTGTAAGCAATATTTAAAAATTCTTGGTACACATTTAGAGCGGAAAGGAGACCGGTCATATATGTAAAAGTATGATGTAAATTACAGAAATAAAAAATATCAAGAAATTGCTTCAAAGAATTACCATAGTCATCACTTTGGAAATTCCCAACTGGGTACATTGCTAACATGCCCACATGAACGTCATAAAAAAACCGAAGGTATGTAGATCGTTTTTGTTGTTGTTGTTGTTGTCAATAGTGTTCGGGCGTATTTTTAATAACTACAACAAAAACAATCTATGCATATACTTATATGTTTGAAGAATATTGGCAATTTAAGGGGATATTTCAAAGGAACAGTCTCTTAATAAACCTTATCGCTGGTTTAATTGATTTCCAATTTAGATTGACCACATTTCAATAAAAGCTCCACCAACTCACTTTGAGGCCCAACGTTTGCTTCGACTGAGCACTTTCATTATAAGTGAGGATATTCTCCTTCATGCCAAAGCTCTCGCGCACTCCCAGATGATATGATAACGGGCGCTGTTGGGCCTGTAAACTCAAATCAATTATCGCTACATCCGCATTATAGAATGTCTCGAGAACATTTGTTTCTCCGAAATCCAATTTATCGAACTAAAATAGAATTTCATTAGAATTGTGCAAATTGAAAGAAGCACAACACACACCTGCACTCGTTGGAAATTAGCACCAGCCGCGGTAACGGCTTCATTCATTTCCTTCAAAGCTCCTTGCCTACTTTCGAGATTCTCGCCTAAAGTCGTATCAATTACCACAACAACATCCATTTTTGTTTGATTCTCGGCCATTTTAATTGCACAATCGTTTTTGAAGAGTCCAATAATCGCAATCGATTAGTTTATTATTTTTTAACTTCATTACCCTTTTTTTTTTGGGCTTCAATAATAACGGCTTCGGGTCACATTAAGTTCCCATTAACTTCAATACAGCCGAGAATATAAATATACTTTTGTTTTTGTTGTAACCACGTATTAGGGATGTGATCGAATTCGATATTCGATTGCACGAAATTCGACTAAGAATCGGATTGAGGCCTTTTACATTAGTCAATAGTTGACCGTCAACTCTTATTTTCAGTACAAAATGACGATAACATATCGTTATTGAAAAGTTGAGCGTTTTCTGGTTGCACGTACTCGCTCAATCCGTCTTTGCTCTCTTTATATTTTCAAACAGAAAAATTTAACAGCTACTCACAAAAAATTGTCTTTTTCAAAAAAACTAGCATTAAATCAAGCATTTTAAAATACTCTTTGGCATTAAAAATTAAATTCATTAAAACAAAACAGGTAGTGCTGTATTTATGTGTCTGTTATCAACCCTTAATCAGAGATACATAATTTATATTGCTAGTATCTTATAAAATATCACCGCTGTGTGGAAGAGGAAAATGTCATAAAAGGCATACAAAGTAAGAATTGACGATCAATTCTTTCGTGTAAGTGTAAAAGCGAATGCAACTGCAAAAGGTAATATCGATAGGGATGGCAGGGGGGCGGGGTCGCAAATGCACCCCTGAGGAGTTACATGAAAAAAACAATATTTTGGTTTTTTCACTGGTGCTTCTCACTTACAGGCCGTAAATTCAAAATCACATATGATATGAAAAGCTTGGCGGTTTTCCGTTAACACTGCATACTACGATTTTAAATAATTCAACTCCGTTTTCTCTGGTACTACCATCTGAGCCTAAAATAGTGTAATTTTGGCTTTTAAAGTGATTTAATTCAAAAGAAATACGATCGATCCTCTTTTTATACCTTTTCCGAAGGAAAGGGTATATTAAGTTTGGCACGGTGTATGTAACATACCAAAGGAGTCGCGGTAGATATAGACATATATATATATTCTTGATCAGGGTGACAAGAGGAATCGATCTAGCCATGTCTGTCTGTCTGTCTGTCTGTCTGTCTGTCTGTCTGTCTGTCGGTCACACTTTAGTTTTTCGTAATTTACTCCTAAGCCATGAAAGATATCATATTGAAATTTGGCATGGACTTCAACCAGGTAAATGTCCGAAAAACTGCATAAAAATGTTTTTCGTAGTCCCTTCTTGGGTCGTGGGAAGTGGTTCAGAAGTTTCAAAAATCACGATTTTTAACGTTTTTCCTGGATAACTTTTTTACTATACATCCCAGCTTATTGAAATTTGGTATGTGTATAGCTACTATGTAGACTTAAGCTTTCGCTGAAAAAAATTGCGACATCGCTATAACTATGGTCATCATCCTACACAATAGAAAAAAACACTCTTTCTCTTATTCTCATATCTGAATACAAAAATTATTTTTTTGCTTCTTCTGATTGTGTATTTTGCCGCCAAATAAAGTCGTCCATTATGGATAAATTTTGACCATGACCACATTTCGCGAAATTCGCAAAAATTGATTTTCACTATTTTGAATTGAGTATTTCGCAGCTAAACAAAATGTCCTCTAAGGGTTAAAATTTGATCAAGACCACCATCCGCGAAATTCGCGAAAATTTGATTTTCACTATTTTGAATTGAGGATTTCGCAGCTAGACAAAATGTCCTCTAACGGTTAAATTTTGACCATGACCACCATTCGCGAAATTCGCGAAAATTCGATTTTCACTATTTTGAATTGACAACGAAAACGGCAGGAATTTTTGTTAAGGTAATGTTTTAACATATTTCAGGCTGAGGAAAAGGTATGTGTGCAATCGGCTTAGCCGATGTAAACTTCTTTACTTGTTTTTTACTCTTTTCGAAAACTTTGAGTTTTTCTCTTCTATTTGATACCATGGCTGCACAAAAAAAGTTTCACAATCAATGCAAAACTAAGGTTTGAAAATAATTATTTTGTATTTTTGACTCCCAGAAAAGTTATTTTAATCAAATTTATTGAGCACACTTTTAGGCAGCATGAGAAAAAGAAAAATCTAAGTTTACAACTTTCTGAATAGTGTTATAGTTTTACATATCCGCCTAAAAGTATGCTCACCAATTTAGTCGAATTCTTTTCGCGCCTCTAGCTCGTTACGAGTGCAAGATGAACCCCCCTTTCCATACAATTTTTTGCATGTATGGGTTCCCCCTATCACCTCCTATTTTTTGATCCATTGAGTATGGAACACCCTGTATAAAGCTCAGTTTCAGCATTTAGAATTTTGTTAGCAAGCCTTCCTGATTCAAGACGTCATTTAGTCGTGTAGGCATAGAATGTACTAATTTTTTTTTAGTTGTTTTTGATCCAATTTATGCGATTCCTCGATCAGACCCTTTTTCAGATCGGCTTTGTTAAATATCGTGTGCTTCTTCCACTTTTTTTTCCAACTCTTTCTACAAACTATCAATGAAATTGAGGTCTGGAGATTGTGGGGGATGTGGTATGGGAAGGGTATTCTCTCTTCCCCCTGCGTCCATTGCCAATGAAAATTTGTTTCATTATCGAAATGTCTTAACGTGTAAATAGCGTCTGAGGATTTCAGCATGAACTATTACAACCAGGTACTTACTATGTATCGAGTAATAGGACTTTTCATTCCGAACACTTATCACTAATATGTCATGTCAGCTGTTCTTTGACGTTTCCGGTTCTTTTCGTTTCGACATTCCGAGGAAATGGCGGCGCACAAGAGTTTCAGAATTAAACAAAAACTTGCGAAAAAATTAAAGCAAAACCGATCGGTTCCACAATGGGTTCGCCTACGTACAGGAAACACTATTCGGTATAATGCCAAGAGACGCCACTGGAGACGTACCAAGTTGAAGCTGTAAACATTTATAATTTGTAAACTGCAGTTGGAATACATAATGGAAATACAAATAAATATTCTATGGAAATTGTGGTAAAACTTGAGTACATTTCAATGAGATTGTTCGGGATGTGTTATTTTGATGGATTGCCATGGGGAATATGGATATAATTTGTGAATTTTGTCGAGTCTGATATTTCTTCGAAATTCCGATGGTAATCGATTGTTCAAAATCAACACTCGAACACTGGGAAATCGATGTTTGGTGAAGCGAATGTGCGCTTTTACATTAGGGCAACTATTGCTGGTAATTTTTTGGTTAATGGGCGGGGATTTAGAGAAACTAATGTGAAAGGGCACAATGGAATTCGCTGTTTGGATCCTTATGGCGTTTTGAGCATCTAAGGGCTAAGCTTATACAGTTCGGGGCTCCTTATAACATGGGTTTGACAGCTCGGGACTGCTTATAACTAAGCTTCATACAGCTCCGGATTCCCTTATAACTAAGCATTTTCTATTGAAGCATATCCCCCGAAAGTATACCATATATAAAATAGAATTGTTTTTCCCGAAAGTATACCGCATTTATTTTAATTTGCTTTGCATTGACAATCTAAAGATATATTTTGTAGCCTATTCGTTTTGTTTTATTGGGCCAGTTTGTTTTTCTTTTTTTTTTAAATACCCGTTTAAAATTTACAAATAAATAACTTGGACCCAAAATTGCGAAATTTAGCTGCCGCAATAAAAGTGAGTTACAACGTTTTGCTTAAAATTGTTATTTCTTTTTTAAACGATTGTATATCCGTTATTTTTGATGTAAGAACCTTTAAGGCTCAGTTACTCTTGATTTAACGTAACTTAACTTTACTTATTTAATCAGCTGAGTTGATATGTTTAGTATATTTTATATGGGTGCAGTTACTGAAAACTTAATTTGACTTAAGATAAGAATCTGTGGAAAACAGATATCTATAAGTTAAGTTAAGTTACTTTTTATCAAGAGTAACTGAGCCTTTATTTTTCTTCTTTGGGTATTTGGAGTCGGTATATCGAAATATGCAAAAAGTATATTTTGGAAAAAATGTTTGACTAATTCTTCTTCAATTTTGGTTAAGTAGTGTAACTTGCTGTTATTAGTAGTATTTTGGCACATTTTTTTGTACTTTTCTGAAATCTAATAAAATGGGTGTAGAAACATAATTTTTAGTATCTTTAATAAGAAGCGCTAGAAGGCAGGGAGACCCCATGGCACGGGTCACGGGCTTGACGGCCCCGCCTTTCCCGAGTCGCGTTGCTAGCCGACTGCCTCAGTCGAATCATACAGTTGCATCGAAGACAATTTTCCATTCCATAGAAATCTCAAGATAAACGCAACTTTTTGCTATTCTCTTGATCGAAGATACTTAAGAATATACCGACATTTTTTAAAATATAGTGCTGGTGCGATGCAAGAAAGACAATTTGACAGCACAAGCAGAAGCCGAAAACGAAACACGAATGACTTCGGCTGAACGGGTAGTTTCACCTTCGTAATTCACCATACGAAACACGTAGTTCAGAGCGTCGTCTGAACAAGGTATAAGGTCGATTACCGAAATTCACCATTTCGCCACAATCGACTACTCATCGAATTTCAAACAATCGATTATCCGAATCAGCCATCCCTAGCAAGAGAATTCATCAGTAGTAAACATCAAGCCTTGCTGGCCTATGCGGACCTAATTGTGTTCCTCCCATATATATCAAAGCAAAAAAAAAAATAATAATAGATAGTAAACATCGTGATAAATATGAAATAATTGAAAATTGTGGAAAAGGCTTCATTTTTCCATTTCATACATAACATTAGGAGCCAATAGGAATCGATTTCGATTTTATGCTTTAGGAGCCACCATCGAAAAACACCGACGTTTAATCGACATACCTAAGAGAAACTGAGCAAGAGAAAAAGAGAGTAAAAAAGAGAGAAGCCGTGAGAGTAAGTTCCGCTCCCACCGCTCCCTTCCTCCACAAGCAAATATATTCCTCTGCCTGTAGCTCTGCCACTAAAATGTTCCCATGCAAGTTGCTCTGCCGCTAAAATGTTCCCATGAAAAATTCTCTGCGCGAAATATTCCTATGGAAAGTCGCTCTGCCGCCAATAGCTTGAGGGCGCCTTCCATTCCCCGCAACTAGGTTTGTAGACGGATTTCACCTCCCCGCGCGATTTCAGAGCTGCATTCAGAGTGCGCAGTGTCTGTTTAGTATGATTTAGACCTTTGGCGAGGCAGTGAGCCAATGTTGTTTAAGTGACCAAACATCAAGTATTACAGTATGAGAAACGAGCTAATAGGCAATTCAACAAAAGCGTGAAAACAAACAAACGAAAATCTAACGGAAAGTAAAGAAAGAGTTCTAAAAAAATAAAGGAACAGGAACTAAAGAAAAAAAAAAGAAAAATGGGGCTCAACGGCTGCTGTTCCTGCGTAAAATATTTGATGGTGCTCATTAACATCCTTTTTTGGGTAAGTGTACTACCGCCCTTTTCCTTCCCCCTCCACGGAATCACAGTTAATTACGCGCAGTGTGGGTGAGCATGTGTGTGAGAGGGAGATAGAAATCTCAAGTCAGGACGCGATAATGTAAAAGATGTATGTACTCATTTATAGGGCGTAGGAGTGTTTATGTGCGTATTGTTGTTGTTTATACGTTTGTTTGTGTAAACATGGCACGGTGGGTGGAGTGGCTACTGCTCCCGATTTTCAAACGCTCCGAAGCGCCATCTAACGGTATCGAGAGCAATGTAACTCTGGCGCCCATTCTGAACGCCAACAACAACAACAACAACGTGTTTGAAGCTGAATTTACGGTACTTGTGCGCTCTCGACTTCGTTCTCTATATCTCTATCGCTCGCACACATACTCTCCCGATTGGATGCATTTCTCTCTTCCTAATTGGAATCAACTGCACGCCCACCCTACAAAAATTCGAGTATACCTACAGTCACAATTTCCTCCTTTACCTCATTTTCTACTTCCTATTGTCTTCTATTTTCGCGTTTTCCTTTCCTTTTTTTTTTTTATTTGCTACCTGGAACCCTTCTAATGGGCATGAAATTATTTGTGTTCTATTCTGATGTGAATCTTCGATTTCTTTCTCATTGGAGTCTTGAGGTAGGCTTGTCGTATTGACCGTTTTGTTGTTGTTCGATTGCTTGATTCGTCGATTCCTTGTTCTTGGCAACTTTGCTCTCTCGCAACTGGGAATTTTGCGCGTTCTTTTAAGTGGAGCAAATTGGGGGGAATGCATAAAATGTTGTTGTGTACGTTCATTGATTGTTTCGATAGATTGCCTCCATATCGGCTCAACAGGAAAGTAGCAGCATTATTAATCATGATGTTGTTGTTGTGATGCCTTTTTCAAGAGCTTTTGTTACGCGTATCGGAATCGCTGGCTTTTTCCTCCTCACAATTCATTTCAATTTCATTACGGGTTCTTGAGCATGAAAATTGAAGAAGAAGTTGCGCAATCACGAAATAACGGAATTGGAGCACTTATAATTGAAGAAAATTGTTTATAGGTATGCCTACCTAATTTCATTATTTCTTCAGATTTGCATAACAGAAACGGAAGAATCTCCATAACCCATTAACAGCCGCTGTACCCAAGCATTTACAAACGAATGATCAAAATAAAGTAGACAAACAAACAAACAAAAAATCCAAAAGTGTCCTTAACCCTTTAAGTCCTGGCGTTGAAATCTTACGCTTGCTTACATTGGCTTTCTGAGTTTATAATGTATGCTTACGTGGGATAAAAAATGGTCAAATTCTCTCTTACGTAATTAATAGACAGCCTCTTATTGGCGTTAATGGGTTAATAGAAAAATCCAATAACTTCTGAAACTGTTTTTCCGTTGATATATTTTTTTTATGAGGCTAATCGGAGATGTCATCATTAATGACAAGGAGTCATTTTTTTTTGAATTAAAGGCAAGGGAATCTCGGCAGACAGTTACTGGACATCACTGATTTATTGCATTTACTTACTATTATGTACATTTACTGCCGTTAGACTCTTTTGTGGG
The DNA here is from genome assembly GCA_020466095.1 of Chlorops oryzae. Taxonomy (NCBI): domain Eukaryota; kingdom Metazoa; phylum Arthropoda; class Insecta; order Diptera; family Chloropidae; genus Chlorops; species Chlorops oryzae. Next base: position 27,060,049 of record CM035809.1, on the reverse strand, counting down.
GCAAGGGGATACAAACTTGTCCCTAAATCGTTTTTAAACGCTTTTTTAATCTTTAAAGGGTTAATGGTGCAGTTGAAAACGGCGAGGACCCTTGAAAATGAAACAAATTAAACAGTGCCACCTCAGAAACTACCAAAAATATAATCATAAAACAAGTAAGAAAGCTAAAGTCGGTCAAGCCCGACTTTGAAATACCCAGCGTCCCGACATTATGAGCGCACTATGTTTTGCTTCTCTATTTGTGGGCGTGGCAGTGGGAGGGCCACATAAATTATTTCCCTACACCTTTCATTCGCCTTGGTGAACCCATGTTGTGAATTTGAAGCTTCTACGCCTTTTACTTCGGAAGTTACGATAAGCCCTTATTTGTGGGCGTGGCTCGAAGAGGGCGGCGTCCATTTTTTTCCAGGATATGTCCCTTTTCGTAGTTTACCAGTACACCAAATATCAATGGAATGTGTTGAGTGGTTCGCAAGTTACAAGCATTTTACTGAAAACACAATAAATTCATTTGTGGGCGTTGCAGTGGGCGGATGTCTCCCATTTTTACTTAGGATCATACTCGGACCCCGATATACATGTGTGCCAAATTTTTACTTGATAGGTCCAGCCGTTTCGGAGGAGATCCGACCACGGACGGACGGTCAGACGGACATGTCTAAATCGATTCAGTTTTTGATCCTGATCATTTCTATATACATTTTGCTATATCTCCGGAGCTTAATTCTCCCTGTTACAAGATTTGCACAAAACTAATATACCCTGCTTACGCTGGGTATAAAAAGCAAGGCTAAAACTTTCGGCAGTTGTTTGAAGTTAGGTAGTTAGGAAGAGTAATGACTTCTTTATCCATTCGGAGTTTTTGGGAGTAGTCCTAAATCCAGCAATGAATGAGTAATACCTTCTTAATCCATTAGGAGCAAAAACGGTGTAGGTACGTGAGCCCACACAGGGTTAACAAAATCATTTACTGAGAAAAAAATTGTTTGCCTAATTGTTTGATATATCAGCTGGTAAGGGTTAATAAAACCAGTTACGGAAAAACATTTCCTCCCACTTATTTAATATATCGCGCAGTAAAGGGTTAAAAAAATACTCAAATTTTTTTAAATATATGGTGATAGATGCTGAAAAATTTGTCCATAGCTTACAAACTTAATCCCTCCCATGATGACGACACCGACGCCAATAATGATGCCCATAGAGGAAAAATTATTCATAAATTTAATGAACTCTAACACTTCGTTTAAATGCCAAAAGCGTTACTTAGGCAATAATTGGCTTCCTCATGGCCATATTAAGCATCCACACGCTTCAAATCTTAGCTTAAATCGATCTATGACCATTTTTGGATCTTCAAGGCATTCTTGCATAAATATTTAGCAAAAAACAAAATATGTAGGTGGGTGTATTTAATGATGATGATGACGCATACAGAGGCTTAACCCTTTAATCACAAACGGTAAAAATGATTACGAGTAAAAATGCAAACCTCTCGATTACGATTGGTACACATGTATGTAAGTAACAGGAAACATCCCTGCCCTGCTTAGGGGTAGTTCCTCCCCCAAACAGTTGTATTTTTTTTTTGCAAAACACTTCAGTTATATCTTCTAAAAAGCTTGCCGAAAGCCGTGGCGAATGGGTTTAGGTACGACTTGATAAAATGCTTTTATTAGAGCCTGGCTCTATTCTTCAAAGCAGTGATGCCAGATTGGGGGATTTTTCCTACCTTCAGGGACTTTTTGTGTAGAATTTTTGAATCAAAAACCACTTCAAATACATAAAAGGTACAAACGGGATTTATTTTAAGAAAAGGCTTCAAAGCAAACATGTGAAATGGGGGGATTTTTCCTATCGTGAGGGATTTTTTCGATAAAGTTTTTTTATAAAAAAAAAAAACACTGAAGACGTAGAAGGTACGAAAAGGTTCTTTTTTTGGAAAAGGCACAAAAGCAGTGATGGTATATTGGGGGATTTTTTGTGTTTTGAGGGATTTTTTCGATATAATTTCGAATAAAAAACCAGTTTAAATACGCAGAAGGTACAAACAGGATTTATTTTTAGAAAATATTTCAAAGCAAACATTCAAAGTGGGGGGATTTTTCCTATCGTGAGGGATTTTTTCAATAAAATTTTTTATAAAAAAAAAACACTGAAGACGTAGAAGCTACGAAAAGGTTCTTTTTTTGGAAAAGGCACAAAAGCAGTGATGGTATATTGGGGGATTTTTTGTGTTTTGAGGGATTTTTCGATATAATTTCGAATAAAAAACCACTTTAAATACGTAGAAGGTACAGAAGGGATCGTTTTTTAGATATAGCGGAGGAAAAGTGGCACCAAAATATGGGCAACATTGCTCAAAAGAGCACTCGTCCATTTGTTTGTAAAATGTGGAGACTCATCTTCTATGGGGTTAAAGGAAATGACATCAAATTGAATAAAAATTCTTCTTTCGAAGTCTTCAATGAATTTTAATTTGCTCCCTCTCTTCCCTCTCTTTCTTTCTATCTATCTGTTCCACAATTTCAATTCGCTGCCTCTTCGCTCAATTGCCATTTGCGGTGGCGGCCAAACAGATGCCAACACTTCCTTTAGCCGGCTGTTTACGTTGTCATCGCCAAGCCAAGAAAATCAACAAAAAAAATTAATGAAGAAAAAATTTTTTTTTTTTTTTTACATTTTATGCAGTAATCCGTTAAATTGAATGGCTTAGCGAGTGCGCGGGACTGTGCAGATGAGAGTTTTTTTCCGCATTTTTCGAAAAATCTTTTCAACAAAATCACTTAAAATTGTTTGCGGCAATGAAAAAAAAAAGCCCAAATCTCTTCGGCAAGACGAAAAGTGAAAAGTCTTCGGTGTTGTTGTTGTTGTTGTGGTTTGTGCTGACAATGATGAAGATTGTGATCTTGATGCTGGCGATGACGATGATCATGAGAATGATGAGAACCAAGACGATCATAATGACGATTTTGATGATGATGATTGCGATGGTGGGGTCTCGGTGATGGTCTCGCCGATGCTTTCGAGACTCGTGTACATATTCATTAGTCAAATTCTATTTTCGAAATATCAGTACAACACAAATTCTTTTTTGGTGATGTTGTTGTAGCTGTTTTTGTTGCCGCTTATTGTGACAATGTTGCTGCTATTGTTGGTGGTGGCGTTGGTGGTGCCGCTGGTGGTGGCGGCTGTTGTGGTTGTAGTTGTGGTGGTCAAAATCACAATCGCTAGCGACGATGATGGCATTGCTTTGTGATTTATTTTTTTGGCTTTATTTAGTTCCTTAAATATTTTTATTTTATTTTTAAAAAAAATTATTTCTTGATTTAATAAATTGTTGAGACGTCTTCAATGGCATTTAGAGTAATTGGTCCTTAAAAACACATCAATGTTGATGCTTTGAAGTAAATCCAAAACAAATTTATTTCTCTTAAAATGTTCTAATTTATTTAGGAATTTTTTCTTATTGGTTATGAATGGGTTAAGGATGGAAATACAATAATCTTGTAATTCTATTGCTCCTTTGGAAAAATCTTTAAAAAATTAGCAGTTGTTTCTTCAAAGGAATGATCGAATGCTCGATCGAAATGGTTACGCAGCAGCCGGACTAAATGGCCCTTAACTTTTTATTGGAAGAACTGGAAAATTCTCTACAGCTGGTTTAAGTTTCCTATGAATTGCTGCTTAGTCCGTGTTTAGATTAAAAGAGACACTGGAAGGAAACACATGAGAGTGACAGAGACGAAAGACATTCCATCTCCGTCTTTCTCATGTGTTTCTTTCCAGTGTCTCGCGTTTTGTCTCCCTGTTTTAAACCGGGACTTAGATGATCTGAGTTCGTCGAACAAAAGCGAAAAATTTTGTCCAAAACACAGTCTCACTTTGAGACCCAAAAAAAAAAAAGAATCATCCCCCTTCTGAAAGTCTTTCAATGGCACTAATGCCATCAGACAGAGGCGTTGCTCGAAAATCATTTCTGGAAGGAGCGGCAAAACTCGCACCAACGACAGTAACTCGTAACAGTCTCATTAACATTCATGTAGATAGCGAAGCAGCAATTAAAGCTCTAATATCTGGTGTTATCAAATCCAAGCTTGTGTTGGACTCTAGGAACGCACTCAATAAGCTCGGAGAAAACAGGAAAGTCCGAATTATCTGGGTCCGTGGTCACAGGGGAGTCGAGGGCAATGAAAAAGCGGACGAATTAGCTAAAGAAGGAGCCAACCTCCCGGATGCTTCGGATACGGTACCCTCACCACAAGCGTCCGTCAAGTAAGACCTAAATGAGCAACTTATTAGATCTGCCGAAAGAAGATGGCACAATACCACAACGTGCAGATATATGAAAATACTATGGAACGCATACAAAAGGAATTCTTATTGAAACTGTCCCGAGCGGACATCAGGATACTAGTTCAGGTGATAACTGGACACTGCCTGCTGTTTGCTCACCTCTATAATATGAGCCAAGTGTCTACGGACCTCTGTCGGAGGTGTATGGAACCGGGGGCAAAGGAAACTGTGGAACACGTACTATATCACTATGTCCGGCTCTTGCAAGATCAAGACTTAGTTTCTTTTGGGAGCCATGGCGAAGAAATCTAAAGCTTTTGGAAACTACATACTCCAGGGTTGAACATGAACTGCTCCAACATCGCGTTTAACATGTACTGGCAAAGCTATGGACCCATGGGGGTATATGCTCGGTCGTAATGGCCAAACAGTTTTACCTTACCTTACCTTACCTTACTTACCTTACCTTACCTTACCTTACCTTACCTTACCTTACCTTACCTTACCTTACCTTACCTTACCTTACCTTACCTTACCTTACCTTACCTTACCTTAGGAAAACATTTATATCGCGACCAATTTCTCATGCTGCTTTGTGATTCGTCGCATTTCGTATTGGGGCTTGAACACCCAAGATCATTTTTCTCTTCTAATAGTCTAATACTTTGTATTTCTTTGTGATACCTCCTTGTTCATAGTGGCTTTGAACCCCCCAAAATCACCCCTTGCACTCTCTCTTGGGGCACGCTTAGAATGTTGCATTATGCTTTTTTTTTTCTCTCCACATGTTTCTTATGTTACTTTGTGATTCCTCGCATTTCGTAGAGGTTTTCGACCCCCCAAAATTACTCCCTTCGCATGCTGCTGGGTTATATCGCATTACCCTTCTTTTTTTTTTCTCTTCTCATCGATAAAATATTCTTAACACTCCCACTAAAAACGTATTTCCCTCCACTAATCAAGCCCTTCGAATTGATTTAAGACATAAGGCATTAGACGTCTTTATTGCCTTCTTTTTTTCCAATATTCCCATGACCCCCATAATGACGTCTCCGATACATTAATCTTTCCACAGCAAATGCTTCAAAGACATCTGAATGAATGAATGAATGAATTGGGCAGAGACATAAGGCAAGAAAAAAAAAGAATATAATTTTTCCAAAAATAGAATTCATTTCCACAGGCTCCGATAGCGCGCGAGATTTTACCGGATTTGAAATGCGATGGCGGATTTTTTGATTTTCGTTCGTTTCGAGGTTTCGATGCTTTTTTTTCCAGTGACCCGTAATCATATTTTTGTTTTTGGGCTTATCAGATGAGGTTTTTTTTTTTAATTTATGTGTTATGTATTTATGTGTATACGAAATTGATTTCTCGTTCGATGGTTTGAGATTTGAGACATTTTCTGTTACAGCGATGCAATGTTGTCTCAAGTCGACTTAAGTGGTTTTTATGTTCTTAATAAAAGATAATTATTGTCCTCATTTCTTTGGTCTTTTTTTTTCTTTCTCACTTAATTCCTTTTTTTTGTAAGATTTCATCTCGGTTCGTACAATCATTTTTCATCATCTCTCATAGAGTCATAATAAATAATAACGAAGTGTTAAAAAAAAATAGAGGAAAAAATAGACACAATCATTGTCTTTGCGACAATCGTTCAGTCAGTCAGTTGGTCGGTCGGTAAGCCGGGCGGGCGAGGCTTTATTTTCGAGCGATAGTATTCAAAACATGTCGAGTCGAGCGCGCTGCGATAGCGTTTGAGGCGTCTGAGAACGTCTATGCCCGGCAGTAGGCCAGGCCATTCTACATATTGGTCTGAGCTTCGGAGACACGGTCGGCCCCTCTTCTCATGTCAGGAATGCAATGGATTAATCGGAATGCATATGGATCGAGGGCGAGGCGAGGGCGTTGCTGTTGAATAATTCATCATCGAAGAACAAAAAAAAAAAAATTCTTCTCTTTCTAGTTTCTCTAGAAATGCAGGACATCTTCCAGTGGGACCAACAATTTCTCGCTCGAATTGAAGTTTTTGCGATTTTCACTTTTTTCTTCTTCTATTGTCGATGTTGTTGTTTTTGTTGTGTTGTTGCTGCTGCTGCTTTCGCTACTTGAGAAACTTGTCATTTTAGAGAAAAGTTGAAAAGTTCGGCGTCCATTAAGCATGGGGACATATGTTTCCATTTCATTTTTTTTCTCTTCTTCGTCGTTTTTCGTCAGCCTTCTCTCTGCCTTTCCACTGTGTGTACTATTTAACTGGGTCAAAGTGGCAGTTTTTATTTGAATGCAATTTTTTTGTTGTAGTTTTTTATTTTATTTTTTTTTTAGTTGCCAGCTTTTCAGCTTTATTACTTTAATTTTTTTTTTCTGAAACTTTTTTTTGCCACAATTTTTATGCTTCGTGCATAGAACTTTGGCCTTTTTTATTGTGACTTCGCTTTTCTTTCTTTCACTGGCTCGGTCGCTCGCTGTCTCTGGGTCTCGACTCCATTGAGTGTTGTGGAACGAACGTTTCATGTTTTTCCGCACTTTTTCTTCTATTTTTTTTTTTTTTTAGTATGTTTTCTTTCTTTATTTTGTTGCCATTTTAGTTATACTCGACTGTTTAGTATGCAGTGTGAAAAGTCGGCTGTGTACTTGGTCTGTTCTAAATTTCTCACGAGCTCACAAACGTCGCATGCTTTCGGATTCTTTTTTTCATTTTTGCCCACTTGCATTTCGTGAGGGATTTTTTTTATATAAGTTTTTTTTTTTTGCTAAATGCAGTCATAATTATCGGAATTTTTAGATTTTCCATGAATGTGCGGCAGGCAGAGATTTGATAAGGATGGAAAATTCAAATGAATGTTATATGAGTAGGGGGATAAAGTCTTTATGGGATTGTTTTGAATCGAGTCACAAGAAAGGGAAAGTTTAGATGCTTAACTGTATGTGTATGCTCCCACTTCAAGAAGGTTTTTATCGGGGACCCTGTAGTAAACAGTTGGGCAATTCTCTGAAAAGAGCTAGTACCTTTACCAGAACTAGAAGAACCAGTGCAATTTTTGGATAAGCTTCCACCATAACTATACTAGTGATAATTGGAATAATCGTATCCGTTAATCAAAGTTGAACTACAAATCAATCGATAGTGACTGAACATAAATGCTTCTTCCCATTATTTACTTAAGGAAATAGGGGGGAAAAATCAACGATTCTAGTACATTTTTCCCGTAAACAGCACTGGTATTTAACTGGTGCAAATTTACCCAATTGCCTATAAAAGTACTAGAATAGTTCTGGTGCCTACCGCACTAGTGCTTTCCTGTACGGATGTTGCACTGATTTTCTACAGAATTTTATATGGGCAAGGGTATAGAAAAGAACTAGTACTGGTGGAACAGTACAGCACTAGTTGAAATTTCTGCAGGGGAGCTTCTTGAAGAATTTTGGAAATGAAATAAGAAATTCAGATGGAGCATCGAAGATGAGGTTGTAGCTGTTAAAAATAATTAACAATAATTATTATTTAATAATAATTGAAAATTAAAAATAATTTATTATAATTAACAATTAAAAATGATTAATGACAAAAAATATTTAAAAATTGAAAATATGTAATTTAAAATTTAAAAATATTAAATAATTACGGATAAAAATAATGAATAATAATTAACAATTAATAAATAATTAATTATAATTAAATTCGAATTAAAAGTAAAAATTAGTTAAACAATTGAAAATATTTAATAATTGACGATAATATAAATATAATAATTAAAATTAAAAGAAAATTAAAAATTATTAATAATAATTAACTAGTTATAAAATATTTAATAATTAAGAATTAAATAATAATAAATAATAATAATAATAATAAAAATAATTAATATTAACTATCAGAAATAATAATTGATAATTAGTAAATGATTAATGGTTAAATTAAAAGTACTATAATAATAATAAAAATTTAAAATAATATTAATTTAATTACTATTAAAATAAAATTAACAAAGAACCCAAAATATTAATAGCAATTAAAAAAATAAAATTAAAAATTAAAGAATTAAGAATGAAAAATATTAGTAGTTATACAATTACATAGTCACAAATTAAAAATATTCTAAAAAATTGAATTAAAAAATAATTAATAATAAATGAAAATTAAAAATAATTAATAATAAATGAAAATTAAAAATAATTAATAATAAATGAAAATAAATAAAAATAATTAAATAATAAATGAAAATTAAAAATATTTAATAATAAATGAAAATTAAAAATATTTAATAATAAATGAAAATTAAAAATAATTAATAATAATTACCTATTAAAAATATTTAATAATGAAGAATTAAAAATAATAAATAAATAATAATTATAATAAAATAATTAAATTAACTATCAGAAATAATAATTGATAATTAGTAATGATTAATGGTTAATTAAAAGTACTTAATAATAATAAAAAATTTTTAAAAATGTATTTCTTAAAATAAAATAACAAATACCCAAAATTTATAGCACTAAAAATGTTTAAATAAACATTTAATTATACTTAATTAAAATAATTAAAAATTAATAGTAAATAATATAATAACTACTGAATTAAAAGCAGTTTATAATCACAATTAAAAATAACGATTAATTAAATATTAATATGAAATATTTAATAATGAAAAGAATAATTAATTAATAATGAAAATAATAATTAATTAATAATGAAAATAATAAATTGTAAGCAATAATGAACATAATAATTAATTAATCGTAAAAATCAAAAATGATTGATTTTTTGAATTTTTAAATATTTTCAAAAACGAAACCCATTTTTTTCCTTTATTCATAGCGACGTCTATCCCGACGAAATCCGTGTTCTTTTCTTCCCGATATCGTCATATTTTCTCTTTTACCTCCAGTATAAGCCTCAGACAGACGCCATCTGTAGCTGTATCTTTTTTGATAGCATCTAATACACTGATTTTTGAAGGTTCTCAAGCAAAAACTGATTTGGAAGATATAAGTACAAACATATGTCTTATGTATGTTTGTGTCAGTACTGCATCTCTACTCTCTTATACCATCTGCTGTCAAATATTGGAAGAATAGTTTTGTCCTACTCCTCGGCTACCACCACCCATTCGGTTTATTATTTTGCATCTTATAATATCAAAGCCACTGAAATTGATGACTGACATGTGACAGAATAAACTCCTTTGAATTTGACAGTTCAAATGAAGCAACTGACAGCTAATGATGGCAAGCAAAATTACAGAAGCTAAATGGCTATCAATAAACGGCAAGATTAAAATAAATTCCTCGGTATTGTGGCGACTAAGCCAAACAAACCATTTGTCATGTTAAGTTAAGGGGTTAAGTCTCCAGTCTTCTCAGAATTTTCTCATATTTTTCATTGTCATTGTTTTACACATCGCACGGCGGCATGTAGAATGGCAAGAGAAAATAATCTTTTTTATTTAGCAATTATTTAATTTTATCATATGACTCAAATGGATTTGCATAAAATTAGTCAAAAGTGTCTAAAGCTAATGCTCTTGAACGTCCGTACTTACCCTCTTCTTTCACTTGTTCCCTCGCTCGCTCCCTCCGTCCCTCATACACTCATTCGATCAGTCAGTCACTTCTTCAGTTGTTCATGTCATTTGTTTTGGACTCGTGTACTCGAAGCCGAGTGATGTTCATATCTAAAAGAAAATATCATAAATCACGATCTTAATTCTGTACATCACGAGTTGATATCATCTCGAGATTTCGGTTCGCTTATATTCGGATGATGTTTTTTTTTTTGTTTTTTCAAACATAAGGCTTCTGTGTATTCGGAAAATGTTGTCATCGATTAGGCAATGCGCTCAATGCTCGTATACGCAATTATAGACGTCAAGAAGTCATAAGCAGAAAATTATTCCACTTTCAAAGAGGCAGGCGCTGCTATTTTTGGGGGAAATAAATGAGGAAAAAAAATGTTTTATTCTTAATTAATTTATATTTTAAAATTTGATTTATTAACATTTGTTTTCGATGTATTTAGCTCCACATTCGAAAAGGATGTACAAGAAAATTTCCATGAGCAATTTTCCAAGAAATTCGAATGACGGGATTTCAAGGTCACTTAAGAAACGAAAAGAAAATTTTTGTATTATTAAAATGTTAGAATTTATGTGGGCAAAATTTCTCTCTTTGTGCTCTGGAACATCCAAAATGAGTGTTGTAGTTATATAAAATAATGCCTAAAGATCGGATTTAGAAATTTATGTCTTGTCTCCCTTTTCTCCCTGATGGATGTAGCAGGATCGCCAAAAACTATGGGCTCCTCACTGCCTATCATGTTTGCTTCTCTTTCACTTGCAATCTCTCTTTCATTATGTATCTCTCTCTCTCTCTCTCTCTCTCTCTCTCTCTCTCTCATTATGTATCTCTCTCTCTCTCTCTCTCTCTCATTATGTATCTCTCTCTCTCTCTCCTCTCATTATGTATCTCTCTCTCTCTCTCATTGTACTCTCTCTCTCTCTCTCTCTCATTATGTATTCTCTCTCTCTCTCTCTCTATTTCTCTCTCTCTCTCTCTCTCTCTCTCTCTCTCATTATGTATCTCTCTCTCTCTCTCTCTCTCATTATGTATCTCTCTCTCTTCTCTCTCTCTCATTATGTATCTCTCTCTCTCTCTCTCATTATGTATCTCTCTCTCTCTCATTATTATCTCTCTCTCTTCTTCTCTCTCATTATTTCTCTCCTCTTCTATTCTCTCTTCTTCTCTCTCTCTTCTGTCCTTCTCTCTTCTCTCTCTTATCTCTCTCTCTCTTTTCTCTCTCTTCTCTCTCTTTTTCTCTCTCTCTCTCTCTTCTTCTCTCTCTCTTATGTACCTCTCTTCTCTCTCTTCTCTCTTTTTCTCTCTCTCTCTCTCTCCTCTCTCTCTCTTTATCTCCCTCTTTCTCTCTCTCTCTCCCTCTTTTCTCTCTTCTCTCTCTCCTTTCTTTCTCTCTCTCTCCCTCTTTTCTCTCTCTCTCCTCTTTCTCTCTCTCTCTCTCTCCTTTTTCTCTCTCTCTCCCTCTTCTCTCTCTCTCTCTCTCTCCTCCTCTTTCTCTCTCTCTCTCCTCTTTCTCTCTCTCTCCCTCTTTCTCTCTCTCTTCCCTCTTTCTCTCTCTCTCCCTCTTCTCTCTCTCTCCTCTTTCTCTCTCTCTCTCTTCTCTCTCTCTTCTCTCTCTCTCTCCTCTTTCTCTCTCTCTTCTCTCCTCTCTTCTCTCTCTCCTCTCCTCTCTCCTCTCTCTCTCCTCTCTCTCTCTCTCTCTCCTCTTCTCTCTTCTCTCTCTCTTTCTCTCCTCTCTCTTCTCTCTCTCTCTCTCTCTCTCTCTCTCTCTCTCTCTTTTCTCTCCCCCCTGTCTTTAAAAAGAAAAGAAACGAACAAAGGGCTCTGACCGAGAAAATCAAACGCTTTATTTCCTATTGTTTGGGGTCTCTTATGATACCACTTTAAGTTCCACTTCAGTTCACATCACTCTCATTATTATTTTTATGGTTCCAACAGGTGACCATTGAGGCATATCTCCATAAAACTCAACTTTAATTAAATAATTCCATTTTCAATTTTTTTTTTTTTTTTACTTTCAGATTATTGGTCTAACCATTGTGGGCGCCACCGTCTGGATGCTGACAGATCCAACGTTTCTGCTCTCGCTGACACAGCCGCACAATCACTACACAATTGCGCTCTACACATTTTTGGTAATCGGCCTATTGATTACGCTTGGCGCATTCTTCGGCTGCTGTGGAGTAATCAAAGAATCGCAATGCCTTCTCATGTCGGTGAGTATATCCATATATATGCAAATATTCAAAAAAAAAAAAAAAAAAAAAAAATTCATTCAAAATTCATTTCGATGAAACCCACACGCACAGATTTCGTTCGGAATGAAATGAAAGGCGACGCCTTTGCCAAGCACTCACAAAAATTCCAAGTCATTGGACTGTATGGAAACGGCTGACTGGGACACAGCGATTGTGGCTGTGATTATGGCTGACTCAATTTTGAAAGGTGTACGCTGGCTGCCTACAAAATAATTTATTCTTTCATGCCGGCCCTCAGTTCCTCTGTCTGAAAGTGCGTCCATCCGTCCGTCCGTCGGTCGGTCCGTGTGTTTGTCTATCTTTCAATAAATATTGATTTTGAATCTCTCGACGCATTTTCGCCTTTGTTTACATAACAATTTTTGTCGCTGCCTTAGCCGACTTGACTCCTTTATGGATATCATTGTTTTTTCCACATATTTTTTTTTCCTGCTTTTCATTCCATATAAAATATTTCCTACTTCTCGTATTGTCTGTCTCTTTTAACCGCAGTTCTTCTGTGTGATACTCGTTGTCATGGTCGCACAAATAGCGGCCGGCGCTTGGGCATTCCATAATAAAGACAAATTGGACGACATGGTGCGCGCATCCGTGAAATACTCCGTGCAAGAGGAATATGGACAATCGAGCAAAAGCTCCCGCACCGTCACGTTCGATATTATTCAAAAGAAGGTAAATAAATTTCTTATTTGTGTGATTTTTTTCTTTCTTCTCTCTCGATATATTTATTTATTTCATTTGTTTATGTGGCTCTGGTGGATGGAGTTGCTTGCTTGCTTTCTCGGCGTGAGCGATTATTTCCCAAGAAAATTGAAAAATTAGAACGCAACCGGAAGGGATTCCGATTTTGTTTTTTTATGATTTTGTTTTTTATATTTTAATATTATATATCAGTAATTGAATGGCGAATGTCATTATCTAAATTTTAAGTTAATTTTGATTCGATAAAGAAACTATTATTACATTATGAGATTAGTTTAAACGCAACGCTTCTAATCTTCTTAAGGGGTTCTCAAAACGTCTATAACTTTTCATAAAATTTATGACGGCAGATATTGAAAACTTATAAAGTGAAATACAATTCCAGTGAGTCAAATATGTATTCAAGATAGGTAAATAAATATTTGGACTTTTGGGCTCTTAAATGAAAACTTTATGTTTTCGTAATTTCATCGGAGAATAATGCTTACTTTGGATTTTGAGCGACTATATCAAAAATTGAAAATTACTCACAAGTGATTGGTTTGATTCTAAGGAATTGTATGTTATTTTGAAAAAATTTTATAACAATTCAATGCGAGGTCCGAAATGTAAACAATTAGGTGTTATTTAGTTCGAAGAACGATGCACTTGACTGAATAAATACCCGCACAGATCAAAAGTCAATAAGTTTAATATTTAAGAGTGTTTGAAGCACCAAAAATACTCGTTTGAGATTGTCGATAAAATGGCCTTTCCTAGCATTTAATTTCAAAAACTTTTTAGTTGAATTATCAATCAGGAGCTTAAATATACGTCAAATATTAAGATTCGAATAAAAATTCGACTCAAAAGTCCGTTAATTCAAGGAGATATTGTAGATTTTTGAACTATACTCCAAGCGACTGGGAATAAAAATCGCCACTATCACAAAAATGTACACAAATTTTACTCTAAACAAGTAAGGGTGTTATAGTAGGCGAGCCTACAAAGAATACGACACAGACACACATATTTAATAATTTTACCACGCAAAAACGATCACTCGTAAGAATATTCAAGAAGTTTTAAGGCCAGTAGGGCCATAACCGACTTTTGTAAATTTCTTTATGAAAACCGCCCCTTTGCCACGCCCACTTTTCAATTTTTTGTTGAATATCTAATCGGAGGCTTAAATATACGCTCAAATTCTAAGTTTCATTAAAATATTTCGAAAAAGTCCGATTTTAGGCAGTTTTGGGATTTTTGTGGCAGACCCTAGTACTGGAGGTACCCTTAATAATGGACCGATAAAAGAAATTTTTTGGGAGGATGATTTAATGGCCACAAAAGAAGCATAGTACAAACTTTCGTCAAGTCCCATTTGAATTTCGGGTGTAGGAGGCAATTTTCGAAAAACACCCTTCTGCCACGCCCACTTTTACAATTTTTGGAAATCATATTACTGGCCTTTAAATATGTTCAACTATCAAATTTCATCAAAATATGTTGAAAAACTTCGGTTTTAGAGCAGTTTTTGTGATTTTCGTAACAGACCCTAGTACTGGAGGTACCCCTAAAATCGGTCCGATCGGGTCCATTCTCGAACTTGTTCGCACTCATGTCCCCGTGAGCACGCATACCAAATTTCTTCAAGATAGCTCAACTTCTTCGATAAGATAACTGTATACAGACAGACGGACGGACAGACAGACAGACGGACAGACAGACGGACATGTCTAAATCGAATCTCCTGTTGACGCTGATCATTTCTATATATATTTTGTATGGTCTATCTCGACTGGTTCTGGGTGTTACACACAACCACACAAATGCAATATACCCTCGACACAGAGTGTATCGGGTATAAAAAGACGTGAAAATTTTTTTGAAATCTTTGAGATTTTTGCTATTTGCAGCAACTAGATGAAGTTTTTTCGAGTCGGTTAATACCCCAAGTTTTTTCTCCATGTATGAGGCTACAACTTTGCTATATACAGGAAAATGAAATATTAAACGGTTTATGAGATATAGCCATAAGAAAGTGCGCAACTTAATTCTCAGCCACACTTTTCGAGATCAATTTAAAAATGCCCTGTAGACAATCCAGCAAAATTAAACATAGGGATTTACTGTATTTATCAAATACTTTGAGCAAGTGCAGTCAATACTTTATTGTCATTCGATAACTTCAAAAATTTTTCACTGTGTATTTTGTGGCTCATTTGTCATGGTTTTCTTTTAGGGTTATCATATTATTATTTATATTTTATAATTGTTTTTGATTTTCTTATAAAATTTTCTTATTTAACTTCTATAGATCTATGTTTAATGAGAAATCATTTTTTTTTTCTAGCTCCAATGTTGCGGAGCAGACGCTCCTGGTGATTGGGCAGCGAGTCGTTTCAACAATGTCGACCGCAAAAATATTCTTGATATTGCAATATCGACGACGCATGATTTCTACACTATACCGGAGTCATGCTGCAAGGATGACCTCAAAGAGAACGTCTGCGAAATGTCGCGTAAATTGAAATTCGGTGGTCCGTTGAACTCATCAATCCATCAGCAGGTTGGTTGGTTGGTTGATCAATAATAAAAGAAGAACCATAAATAAACACTGAAAACAATCCGTGGTCGATGAACTGTCGTCCGTATTTATTTTCTTGCTTTTTATCTTCTCCTTTTCCGTATTTAATTTTTTGTTGTTGTTGTTTTTTCTTCTTCTTTTCATTCCTTATCGCTTTCCACTCTTCATTAATTGATTTGCAAACATTTTGCAGGGTTGCGTCGATAAATTAATTGAAGTCATTTACGAAAATTGGATTCTACTGTTTGGCATAACAGCGGGAGTCATACTGCTCGAATTCCTTGCACTCACATTCTCGTTGAGCCTGTGCTGTGCGGTACGAAATCAGCATTATAAGGCCTGAGAATTACAGAATTCCCAAAGGGAAATCAATGACGATGAGAAATACTAACAAGCCACCAAGAGGAACGCTTACCTGAGGAGAGATAATTCGATGAAGGCAACGGACGATGATTACGGGACGACGACAACAGCAACAACACCACCACTAGAAAAGGCAACAAAAATAAAGGAGCAACAACTATACCAAAAAGGAGAAATACCAACAGGAATAAGGGACGAAGGTAAGCGACGCGTGCGATTTCACTAGAACGAGCGTGCGTAATTCGAGGAAATGCGAAGGTCGAAAAAAAACGAAGCAATTGTGCAATAGAAGGAACCGCGAGAGGCAATTGTGTATAGAATATAGAATAGCTGGGTCTAAAAGCCTTAAGCTTTTTTTTTTTTTTAGTTTTAGTTTTAATATTTAGTATTAAGAAAATGTTTATAGGAAATTGATGAAAGTTGTTCTCCATTAGGTAGCGTACCTCATGGGGAAACAGAAAATAGAAAAGAGAAAAGAAAAATTGTCGTTTTTCGAAAATCTTGAAAGGAGTCAAAACGCATTACAACCGACAAAAATTTACTTTCGAATATGCTCGAGCGACAATAGTTGCAGAAATATTTATACAAACATTTCTACAAACATCTAAATACATACATTCGAAAAAATATATACACACGTACACATGCATACGTACATCTGTAGCTTAGAACATAGAACCAAACGAATCCGGAACTTTATTATATAACTCAAGTCTACAAGTATAAGTCCAATTGAATGAAGAACATCACATACAGTGGCGTGTCTAGAGAAATACTGCTTTGATAGTGCTTATATTTTCCACAGTGGTATATTGAACAATTATAAGACATTAACCCAAAAATTTTTTGGGGGGGGCTAGAGGAAGTTTAGAGAGTTATGGACCAAAAACCAAAAAAATCCGAAAAATTTATGGCGTCCGATTTGGATGAAAATTTATATATAGAATAAGCGAAAAATGCTAAGAATTTTGGCGTCAAAATTTTTTCAAGAAACCGATTACAACTAGTCTAGTTAGGGTCTAGTTCCAAACTGGTCCAGAAAGGACCAGTTTTTTGAAAAAATTTTAGTGCTAAAGTTCTTAGAATTTTTCACTTATTCTATATATAAATTTTCATCCAAATCGGACGCCATAAATTTTTCGGATTTTTTTGGTTTTTGGTCCATAACTCTCTAAACTTCCTCTAGCCCCCCCCCCAAAAATTTTTGGGTTAATGTCTTATAATTGTTCAATATACCACTGTGGAAAATATAAGCACTATCAAAGCAGTATTTCTCTGGACACGCCACTGATCACATAGGAAAGGAATTTTCGAAAAAAAAAAAAAAAACATTTACAAAACCATGAATTAGAAGGTGTGGGTTAAAGGATTTTTAGCATAAAAGGAGTGGATAATTATTATTATTTTTGTTAAGGCAAATTAAAAAGCTACAATTCCATTTTCCTCCTACGCGTTTCGACTATCATCTAAATATGTTATGTAGACTTCGTCATGAAGTGTGTCCTTCCGACTGTCATAATAAACGATCATCATTGGAAATTCAATTAATTTTATTGAAAAGCGCAACAATAAAAATTCCTAAACTGCCCATTATTTTTGTTTCTTTCGTTGACCATTTCACGGTTCAAATGCGCGGCCACTCCTTATTGCTGTTCGAGCACAACTTGTAACTTTTTAACCCATACCATCGTCAGTAATCAGTAACCAGTACGGTTTAATGAACAGGGAGGAAAATGACCGAACGAACAATAGAAAAAACCTTGAAAAATAAAAGAAACAATTATAGCAAAAAATAAAAATAAAAATAAAAAAAAAGAAAGCATAAAGTTAGTTACAGCATTAATGTCATTGAATATATATAGTGCTAAAACTTACAGTAATTAATCGTGATTGTAACTGAGAAAAAGAAAAAGGCAAATCAGCTGATTTGTTCTAAAAAAAAACGAAAAACTTTTTGTCTGTGTACATGTAAAAGAAATATATATAATATATATAAATAGATATATATAATAAAATGTTTGTAGAACTGTCTTAAGTCAATATTTACACAAAACAGAAGCACAAAAAAATATTTTTTGTATACTTATTCTATAGACTAAAGTAATTAGAAAGTATTAACCCTTTTGTACTCCAAAAATTTAAGCCCTCGCAAAACAAAAAAAAAAAAAAAAATTGAAAATCTTTTTAAGATAACTGCAGAACTCTAATTTTATACCCGACGCACTCTGTGTCGAGGGCACATTACATTTGTGCGTTGCGTACGTAAACACCCAAAATCACTCGAGATAGACCATAAAAAATATGTATAGAAATGAGCAGGAGATTTAGCCATGTCCGTCCGTCTGTTTACATACAGTTTGTTTTCTCATCGAAGGAGTTGAGCTATCTTAAAGAAATTGCATATTGGCGGGGACATGCGTAAGAACAAGTTCGAGAAAGGACCAAATCGGACAAAATTTTGGGGACCTCCAAAACCAGGATGTGCCAATGAAAACCACAAAAACTGCTCTGAAACCCGAATTTTTTTTTGCAGCATTTGGAAGAAATTTTATATGAGAGCCAATTTAGTGCACTTCATTTAATTTCTAAAAATAGGCAAAGTGGGTGTGGCAAAAGCGCTCTTACATTTGAGATTCCATTGGGAGTTAAACAAAAGTTGGCATTTATGCTTCTTCTTAAGTCATAACACTAGGGTATGTCACAAAATTCCCAAAACTGCCTCAAAATCAGAGTTTTTCGAATTCTTCGGAATTTGTGCGAATATTTAAGCCGCCGCTTAGATTTCAAAAAACTTTGAAGTGTGGGCGTGGCAAAAGGTCGGTTTTCATAAAGAAATTTAACAAAAGTAGGCGTTATATTGGGCCCAGATTAATTTGTCTTCATGGTCATGGTCCTTGGGTCTGTGTTACCCCTGCAGTAATGAGCTGGCTAATTTCCTAAGAAGTACTGGCCTTTGACCAGTCCAAATCCTACCGGTTATATTGTGGTAGTTCGCTCCACCAAAATCGGCTAGCCGGCGGCTGGTAACCATCGGGTTGGCTTTAAGGGTAGTGAAAAATAAAGAAAAATATATAAAAATTGGTTTTTTAATTCCCTTTTTTTCACTAGTCTAAGACCATACAAAATTACTGCAATTGATTTGCGTTTAGCGGACCGGTCCATCTCATCAATGACACGCCAATGTTAAAAAGGTCAGTTGAATGCATAAGATTTGGAATTATGAGGGACTAGTACTGGTAAACGAGGGACTGACCGAAGGCTACACTTGGGTCAGTCCATATTTCTGCAGGAATATGTCTGTGTCGGGTATTGTATTGTCGCACTTTTTGATAGAAAAGAGAAAAATTGTATATGCTAGTTGATGATTTCGAGCAAAACTGGGCACAAAAGGGTTAAAAAAAAGGTCTTCTCATATGCAGCTTTTGCGTTATTTTTATTTTTTATTATTCTAATTTTAAGTATTCAAGTAAATTAATTTTATTTTTTTATAAACATTTTTACACAAAAAGAATTTATTTATTGCTTTGTATTTTGCGATTCGATTGCAAAACATTCCGTTTATCGTGATGTTTTTCTGTTTTTAAACAAAATGCCAACGCGGCCGCTGCGCATAGTCATTGTTCCAACAAAAAAAAAAAAAAAAATTTGTGAGAAATCGAAACTTCCTTTGCCTTTGCACTTCCAAGATTATTAATTAAAACTGATTTGCCAAAAAAAACATTTAAAAAAAAAAAACAAACAACAAAAAGGAAAACGACTTTAGAAAATAATATTTAATAAATTTTTTTTTTTTTTAAATTAAGTAATCGTTAACTGCCAAATTTTATTGAAGAATTTTTTAGTCTCTACATAGTTTAAGCCCGATTTTTCGTTCGTTCCGTACCAAAGCCAATGTCTTAAAGTGTGAGTAATGTGTGTGGGGGAGGCTTTAATGCAGTTTTTTTTTTACAGCTTTGAGCCTTCCGAGTAGGTACACAAAAAATCTTAGTTTTTTTCAAAGTACATAAAAATGATTTTATCCCACCTCAAATCATGTTGAATCTCCCATGAGACCTACTCTGAATTGTTATTGATTCTTGTTATCTTGTTATGTCCTTTTAAAGCATGATTTACGGATAAATCCTTTTAATCGTAGGCACTACTCGAAGCACAAATGCTACAAAATCAAGCACAATTTTTTTATATTTTTTTTTTTCAAACAAAAATTCTACCTGCATTATATACACGATTCATAAAAATTATTTATATTTATATACATATATACATATATCGAGAGGTTTTTTTTATTTATTTTTCGTTTTAAAAAGAAGAAAAATTTTGAAATTTATCTGTTAAGTTGGCCCTGCACTAGGCCCCAAAACAAATCAAAATTCTGCACAGTGGAGCAGTAATAGAGAAATTCTAGAAAAGAGGGCAACTAGTTCGAGGGGTCGTCATTAAATACAAAATAAAGTAATAATAAAATGCGCAACAAAGTAGTGAAAATTTTATGAATTGTTACAATATTTGAAAATTTTTTAACTAATAAGAGAAAAAAAAAGAAAGAAATATGTTTACATACTTTATTTGTTAAGCAAAATCATGGAAAATGCATTTTAAATTAAAAAGAAAAAATTATATGCAACTTACGTAAATGGCAGAAAAATTGTATTTTATTTAAATTTCAATATTTATTAGACCCGAAAATAGAAAAATATTTACACTTTTAGTAGTATCTCATAGAATATAAATAGGACATTCATGAAAAAAAAGTACTTTATTTTAATTGAAAAAAAAGGATAAGCGAAGAAAAATACACTGAATGTTGTAAAAAAAAAGAAAAAAAACTAAACTAAAGCAAAGAAAATAAAAGAAAATTGCACATACAAAGCGAATATTAAGGGGACCTTCTGGTCTAGAGCACGAAAATTTAGGGTATTTTCATGATTTTTTTTTGGTATTAAGCCAAATAAAAAACGATTTTCTAAGTACGCAGGCTTATTATATTCTTTATTGACAAAAAATAAAAAATGTTTGTAATTTTTTTTTTTTTTTTGGTATTTTAAAAATGGCGTTGAAGTGGACCCTCTTTGAAAAAGTACCTCCGTGGTGTGAAAGATTTTGGCAGTTCTGGTAATCGAAAAAAAAAAACAAAAATATGTTATTAATCAGAATGAATGCGGCTATGGCAGGAACTAGAATAAAAAAAATTTTTTTTTAAATTGACAAAATGGCGCAATTTTTTATTTCAACCATCAAAAACTCCCCTTTTTTTGACAATTTTTTTGATGAAAAAATATGAAGTTCTTGAAATAAAAATTCGATTCTAGTTCGGGCCATAGCCATTGATGTTATGAATAATATATAAAAATTCCAGACAAATCGGTTCGATGGTTTTTTTTGTTTTCATTCACACCAGGTCAAAAAAAGTAGTTTTGAGATAAACGCGTTCAAAGTTGCTTTGATCAAGCGCGCTGCCTGCTGTCTCCACCTTCTAAAAAGGCTGTAGCAAAACAAATATTGTCAATATCTTCACGAAACTTTGCCAGCATATTCTTAAAAGCCTATTCTTCCGAAATATATATAAAAAAAAAAAATCAATTTTCAAAAAATTCTAGACCAGAAGGTCCCCTTAAAGCTAAGAAAATTTTGAAAGTCGCAAGCAATAATTGCTAAAGTATTGAAAATGGAGAATGGCGGGGGAAAAAAAAACGAGCAAATGAATAAGCATAGCAAATATTGTTATGATAATGAAAGTTTCTCAATGCTCAAATTATACTTAATAAGAACTCATAAAAATAAATGCATAAATGATTATTAAAAAATGGAAAAGGGAAAAGGGAAAAGAAGAAAACATCACGAAATCAAACTTCAAATCATCAAAACTCATCAAAAAGAAACTCATTATCAGGGCTCGGATTTTTTTGCTTTTATAAAATTAAAGCATACTTTATGGGGCAAAAATTTTTCTCACCAACAGTTTACGTATAAATTTAGCGGAAATGAACTTCGAACCGTTTTTCTAATTTCCAAAACATTCATATTCAAGTTAAAGTTCTATTGGAATCTTAACTTAACTCCATAAAGTATGCTTTAAATTTATAAAAGCAACAAAATCCGAGCCCTGCTCATTATCAAACGCATTTTTTCATTAATTAGTCGAATAGCATTAAAAAAATCATTCAATGATATAACGAACAATCAAATTTTAATGCATAAAAAAGTGCATGTTCTTAATTTAATCTTAACTTTTAACAATTACTTTTCTTCATTCGACTTCATTCGGCGTCCAGTTTTTATATAGAAATTATCGATGGTCCCCATCAACGGCCGATTGACCAATGGAAACAAGTATAAAGTGGAGAGAACTTGCCTTCACAAAGTCCGAATTCGTGAGGTCGCTATTAGACTAATGCCGATCATGCTCGTTTCGATCTATCAGGGGTGCCACAGAATCCGATAGCTGTCGGAATCGGAATTTTAGTCGACTGAATTTTCATAAATATCTCATATACATCCGGATAAAATAGGATTCTGTGCAATCAAGAACCGATAATAGTTCCGATTTAAAACCAAAAACAACAAAATTTGTAAATTTTGTATGAAATTTCGATCGGTTTCAATTCCGATTCCGTCAGATATCGGATTCTGTGACACCCCTGTATATTTCTGGAGACTTTCTTTAGATAGTATTGCTATCCTTTTGTTACTTTTTTTTTTGCCCAGTTACCACACAAAAATATTTCCTTTGCTTTAGAAAAACCTGAACATATTTCCTTTCTGTAAAAATATTTGGAGAAAGCTTAAAGCTGGGTTCCCACTATCTGCTGCCGATTTTTATCGGACCAGATCGGCACAAATTTCAACAATTTCCACAATCACTGTTGAGGCAAAAATTATCCTCGCATATTGTTCCAAAAAGATATCGGGAAGCAATAAGGTTGGGACAAAAATCGTTCATACATGTCAGCATCAAAGTCCTAAAATTTCGTTCACACTACTGCGCATTAGATATTGCGACAAAAATCGGCGGATTGCGCAGATGGTCCGATTTCGGCTAAGAATGACTTTTCTGTGAATGCTCCAGCTTTGGTAAACTATCTTCTTCTTCCACATTTTCTGCTCCCAAATCATACGATTCCTTTCTTTGATACCTCTTACAAATGAACATCTTCCCAGAATGGAGGAGAATATTTGAGCTTTCGCTTAAGTCCGATTTCTTTCGTTCTTTCACTTCATCTCTACTGCCACAACTGCTCCACTTGGTCAATCTTCTCATTCAATTTCTCATCCTCGAAAACTCATATCTCATTCTACATTCTAACGGAAGAGAAAGTATTCAAATAAAAAAAGTGAAATTCATAGCAAAAATAAAATACCAAAAATTTTAAATTCACCTTAAAATTAACAAAAAAAAAAAAAAAAAAAAAAAAAAAAACTTAAATGTAGCTTTAGGGATGTTCGATTGTTATATTGATGTGAATTATATTAAGAAAAAAAAGAGACATAAAAATTATTAATAAAAGCATTTAAGCTCATGTTGCGGGTACATACATATAAAAAAAAGAGAGCAAAAAACCCATATTTAAATGTTCACTCTCATTGGCGAAAATCTCTTACAAATAACTGCATTTTTTTTCTCTCAGTGCATAATCGCATAATCAATGTCTTTGTACTCGTGTCTTTCAAGTTTCATGCCTAAAACCAAACGAAAAAATATTTATAAAAAAAAAATCAATAAAAAAAATATTTATGAAAAGCTAAAGAAACACACCTTCACTGTTTATTATTATTCTTAAAGAAATTCAATAATACTCGAACTAAGAATACATCCTACATAAATCTATCGATTAAATCAATGCGTCCCCACATTAAAATGAAACCAAAAAAAAAAAAAAAAAAATTAACTATGAGAATAAAACCCTTAATATAATGAATTTAATAAATAAATTATATAATATAAAAATTTTAAGTCGTCTTTTTTCCATTATTTTTCCTTCTTAATCCTTTGAGACCTAACTACTTCGAGCTATAAAGATAGCCATCGCTAGTATCAATGTTCGGTATTATGACCCATCGATAGTATCGATAGTACTATCCGAAGATATATTTTAAAATATAAACTAATTTGGTTGTCAAATTGCTAATGGTTTCAATCAATCATATTTGAGCTGTTTAACATTTAAATAATTTGAAAGTTTTAAATTAAAAAAATTTAATGGTGGTCCTATAATAATTTAATAAAATACTGTGCATAAGTATCCCTCCTCATTTAATATCAGGTGGTAATAAACAAGAAGCCGAATTTGAAAACCTTTCTTACTCAATTCAACATATCTACTTTGTAACCCTGTTCAATTGAAGCGATTTAAGCAGTAAGATTTCAGAAGGTCTGGGAAAGTTTGTGCTGTACTCCCATTGAAGTGTGTTCGGCAAATTACCTCTATTTGAAACGATTGAATACCCCGGTCACGGGGAACACGGGAAAGAAAAATTCGTGTGGATTTCAATTTTAAACAAATTAAAAAATTCATTAAAAATCAAATTTTATGGAGAAAATGGACAACATGTTTATCTATATAGGAATTTTAACTTTTCTTTTTAAATGGAAAATACATTTAAACCTTTAACGGATAAATGAAAAACTTCTTCCCACATACATAATTTTGTATCCCATTCCTTGACATTCATAAACTATTTAAAGCATATATAACTATATATGTCACTCAGGAGCCGTTTCCATTTTGGCTCTTTTCACCACGGTCTTGGGTACCCACCATGGTCTTGGGCACCCACCAAATTGAGCATTTTGCACTGAGGTACTCACCAAAAGTATTTCCCTCTCGCTCTTCTTTTTCCTGCCGAGTAACATCTCTTTCTAACTGGCGCGAAATGTCCCGCCCAAAATCAATGAGAGTGACATATATTGTTATACATGATTTAAAGCATAAGGGAAAAATTTTTTCCCACATAATTTTAACGATTTATAGCAATGTATAGCTTCGCCCTATGCCCCGACCAAGAGTGACTATGTGTACCTACTAACAGGTTGGCTGATAAGTCCCCGGTCTGACACATAGATGGCGTCGCTAGTATTAAATGCATATTATTTTTATATAGTGGCAACCTTCAAATGATTCGTGTCAAAATTTGACGTCTGTAAGTCAATTAGTTTGTGAGATAGAGCGTCTTTTGTGAAGCAACTTTTGTTATTGTGAAAAAAATGGAAAAAAAGGAATTTCGTGTTTTGATAAAATACTGTTTTCTGAAGGGTAAAAATACAGTGGAAGCAAAAACTTGGCTTGATAATGAGTTTCCGGACTCTGCCCCAGGAAAATCAACAATAATTGATTGGTATGCAAAATTCAAGCGTGGTGAAATGAGCACGGAGGACGGTGAACGCAGTGGACGCCCGAAAGAGGTGGTTACCGACGAAAACATCAAAAAAATTCACAAAATGATTTTGAATGACCGTAAAATGAAGTTGATCGAGATAGCAGAGGCCTTAAAGATATCAAAGGAACGTGTTGGTCATATCATTCATCAATATTTGGATATGAAAAAGCTCTGTGCAAAATGGGTGCCGCGCGAGCTCACATTTGACCAAAAACAACAACGTGTTGATGATTCTGAGCGGTGTTTGCAGCTGTTAACTCGCAATACACCCGAGTTTTTGCGTCGATATGTGACAATGGATGAAACATGGCTCTATCACTACACTCCTGAGTCCAATCGACAGTCGGCTGAGTGGACAGCGATCGGTGAACCGTCTCCGAAGCGTGGAAAGACTCAAAAGTCCGCTGGCAAAGTAATGGCCTCTGTTTTTTGGGATGGGCATGGAATAATTTTTATCGATTATCTTGAGAAGGGAAAAACCATCAACAGTGACTATTATATGTCGTTATTGGAGCGTTTGAAGGTCGAAATCGCGGCAAAACGGCCCCATATGAAGAAGAAAAAAGTGTTGTTCCACCAAGACGCTTCGAATTGCTTCCCCACCCACCGTATTCTCCAGATCTGGCCCCCAGCCACTTTTTCTTGTTCTCAGACCTCAAAAGGATGCTCGCAGGGAAAAATTTTTGGCTGCAATGAAGAGATGATCGCCGAAACTGAGGCCTATTTTGAGGCAAAACCGAAGGAGTACTACCAAAATGGTATCAAAAAATTGGAAGGTCGTTATAATCGTTGTATCGCTCTTGAAGGGAACTATGTTGAATAATAAAATCGAATTTTGACAAAAAAATGTTTTTTTTTTTTGTTAGACCGGGGACTTATCAGCCAACCTGCTATATTTCAGCGGCACTCTTCGCAAAGTTTTGAATGTGGCTTTCATCATTTTCATATATTGTGGACTCTGTTAAATATTCCATATTGCACGCCGCTTCTTGTGATTTTCCGTTGAACTCCGTTATATTCCAATCTAGATCAATTTCTTCACATTCCTCTTCGGCGCAATTTTTGTTTTTCACATAGCTCTGTCGCACTATTCTCATGGACATCAATCTTGCTGTTAAATATTGAACTTCTTTAGCCAATGGGTTGGAGTTGCTGCCGAGCTTTGACCTTAAAGCTGCAAATAGGTTTTCGATACGGTCCTGATTAAAACGGCATGGCAAAACGAAAGTTACCTCTGGCAATTCCAAGAGCTCTGCGGACAAGGCTATAAGATCAGCATTGCATGTGTTTGTTCATGTTCGCCTATGACCTCAAAAACATATAAATAGACTTTGGGTCAGCTCGAGGGAGATCTTTGAGGTGAAAGGAATTTATATAATATTTCTTTGGGAAGGTAAATACAGAAGTATTTTCATATGGGTGGAAAATATACACTTATCCAGGAATTTTCATCTCGTGAGTTTTATTCTCTTGAATTTTCTTTACGATCCAAGAAAACATTCAACAAAAAAAAGTTGCCGAAAACCCTGTAGGAAAAGTCTCCCCGGCATTGGCATCAAAGCATTAAGGAGCACAATAACATTTATTTGAGGTCAAAACGACATTCTGTTCAATTTTGAAAAGAGTATAAATAGCGTGACAATCTGTGAGCTCGATCAGTACGTTGCCAGCATTCGTACCGAAAAGAGCTCCGATATGAACGTGTTTGCTCATGTTCGCCTGCGACCTCTAGCTCAAAAACATATAAATAGCGTGACAATACGTGAGCTCCATCAGTGCGTTGCCAGCATTCGTACCGAAAAGAGCTCCGATATGAACGTGTTTGCTCATGTTCACCTGCGACCTCTAGCTCAAAAACATATAAATAGCGTGACAATACGTGAGCTCCATCAGTGCGTTGCCAGCATTCGTACCGAAAAGAGCTCCGATATGAACGTGTTTGTTCATGTTCGCCTACGACCTTTAGTTCAAAAACATATAAATGGAGTACTATACGAAGGCTATACGAAGGCTGACCGAAGGCTAAACGAAGGCTAAACGAAGGCTAAACGAAAGCTAAACGAAGGCTAAATGAAGTTTAAACGAAGGCTACACGAAGGCTAAACGAAGGCTAATTGAAGGCTAAACGAATGCTATACGAAGGCTATACGAAGGCTGTACGAAGGCTATACGAAGGCTATACGAAGGCTATACGAAGGCTATATGAAGGCGATAAGAAGGCTATACGAAGGCCATACGAAGGCTATACGAAGGTTATACGAAGGCTATACGAAGGCTATACGAAGGCTATACGAAGGCTATACGAAGGCTATACGAAGGCTATACGAAGGTAATACGAAGGCTATACGAAGGCTATACGAAGGCTATACGAAGGTAATACGAAGGCAATACGAAGGCTATACGAAGGCTATACGAAGGCTATACGAAGGCTTTACAAAGGCTATACGAAGGCTACACGAAGGCTACACGAAGGCTACATGAAGGCTACACGAAGGCTACACGAAGGCTACACGAAGGCTACACGAAGGCTACACAAGCTACACGAAGGCTACACGAAGGCTACACGAAGGCTACACGAAGGCTACACGAAGGCTATACGAAGGCTATACGAAGGCTATACGAAGGCTATACGAATGCTATACGAAGGCTATACGAAGGCTACACGAAGGCTACACGAAGGCTACACGAAGACCACACGAAGGCCACACGAAGGTTATACGCAGGCTATATGAAGGCTATACGAAGGCATTAAGGAGCACAATATCATTTATTTGAGTCAAAAAGTCATTCTGCTCAATTTCGAAAAGAGTATCAATAGCGTGACAATACGTTAGCTCGATCAGTACGTTGCCAGCATTCGTACCGAAAAGAGCTCCGATATGAACGTGTTTGCTCATGTTCGCCTACGACCTCTAGCTCAAAAACATATAAATAGCGTGACAATACGTTAGCTCGATCAGTGCGTAGCTGGCCGTCGGACAGGAAAGAGCTCTGCAATGAACGTGTTTGTTCATGTTCGCCTACGACCTCTAGTTCAAAAACATATAAATGGAGTACTATACGAAGGCTATACGAAGGCTGATCGAAGGCTAAACGAAGGCTGAACGAAGGCTGAACGAAGGCTAAACGAAGGCTAAATGAAGGCTAAACGAAGGCTAAACGAAGGCTATACGAAGGCTGTACGAAGGCTATACGAAGGCTATACGAAGGCTATACGAAGGCTATACGAAGGCTATACGAAGGCTATATGAAGGCGATACGAAGGCTATACGAAGGCTATACGAAGGCTATACGAAGGCTATACGAATGCTATACGAAGGCTATACGAAGGCTATACGAAGCCTATACGAAGGCTATACGAAGGCTATACGAAGGCTATACGAAGGCTATACGAAGGCTATACGAAGGCTATACGAAGGCTATACGAAGGCGATACGAAGGCTATACGAAGGCTATACGAAGGCTATACGAAGGCTATACGAAGGCTATACGAAGGCTATCCGAAGGCTATACGAAGGCTATACGAAGGCTATACGAAGGCTATCCGAAGGCTATACGAAGGCTATACGAAGGCTATACGAAGGCTACACGAAGGCTACACGAAGGCTACTCGAAGGCTACACGAAGGCTACACGAAGGCTATACGAAGGCTATACGAAGGCTATACGAATGCTATACGAAGGCTATACGAAGGCTGTACGAAGGCTACACGAAGGCTAGACGAAGGCTATACGAAGGCTATACGAAGGCTATACGAATGCTATACGAAGGCCATACGAAGGCTGTACGAAGGCTATACGAAGGCTATACGAAGGCTATACGAAGGCTATATGAAGGCTACACGAAGGCTACACGAAGGCTATACGAAGGCTATACGAAGGCTATACTAAGGCTATACGAAGGCTATACGAAGGCTATACGAAGGCTATACGAAGGCTATACGAAGGCTATACGAAGGCTATACGAAAGCTATACGAAGGCTATACGAAGGCTATACGAACGCTATACTAAGGCTAAACGAAGGCTAATTGAAGGCTAAACGAAGGATATACGAAGGCTAAACGAAGGCTATACGAATGCTATACGAAGCCTATACGAAGGCTATACGAAGGCTACACGAAGGCTATATGAAGGCGATACGAAGGCGATACGAAGGCTATACGAAGGCTATACGAAGGCTATACGAAGGCTATACGAAGGCTATACGAAGGCTATACGAAGGCTACAAGAAGGCTAAACGAAGGCTACACGAAGGCTACACGAAGGTTTCACGAAGGCTACACGAAGGCCACACGAAGGCTATACGAAGGCTATACGAAGAATATACGAAGGCTATACGAAGGCTATACAAAGGCTAAACGAAGGTTATAAGAAGGCTATACGAAGGCTACACGAAGGCTACACGAAGGCTATACGAAGGCTATACGAAGGCTATATGAAGGCTAAACGAAGGCTATACGAAGGCTGTACGAAGGCTATACGAAGGCTATACGAAGGCTATACGAAAGCTTTATGAAGGCTATACGAAGGCTATACGAAGGCTATACGAAGGCTATACGAAGGCTATACGAAGGCTATACGAAAGCTATACGGAGGCTATACGAAAGCTATACGAAGGCTATACTAAGGCTATAGGAAGGCTATACGAAGGCTATACGAAGGCTATACGAAGGCTATACGAAGGCTATACGAAGGCTATACGAAGGTTATACGAAGGCTATACGAAGGCTATACGAAGGCTATACGAAGGCTATACGAGGGCTATACGAAGGCTACACGAAGGCTACACGAAGGCTACACGAAGGCTACACGAAGGCTTCACGAAGGCTACACGAAGGCTACACGAAGGCTACATGAAGGCTACACGAAGGCTACACGAAAGCCATACGAAGGCTATACGAAGGCTATACAAAGGCTATACGAAGGCTATACGAAGGCTATACGAAAGCTATACGAAGGCTACACGAAGGCTACACGAAGGCTACACGAAGGCTACACGAAGGCTACACGAAGGCTACACGAAGGCTACACGAAGGCTACACGAAGGCTACACGAAGGCTACACGAAGGCTACACGAAGGCTACACGAAGGCTACACGAAGGCTACACGAAGGCTACACGAAGGCTACACGAAGCTACACGAAGGCTACACGAAGGCTACACGAAGGCTACACGAAGGCTACACGAAGGCTACACGAAGGCTACACGAAGGCTATATGAAGGCTACACGAAGGCTACACGAAGGCTACACGAAGGCTACACGAAGGCCACACGAAGGCCACACGAAGGCCACACGAAGGTTATACGCAGGCTATATGAAGGCTATACGAAGGCATTAAGGAGCACAATATCATTTATTTGAGTCAAAAAGTCATTCTGCTCAATTTCGAAAAGAGTATTAATAGCGTGACAATACGTTTGCTCGATCAGTGCGTAGCTGGCCGTCGGACCGGAAAGAGCTCTGCAATGAACGTGTTTGTTCATGTTCGCCTACGACCTCTTGTTCAAAAACATCTGAATGGAGTACTATACGAAGGCTATACGAAGGCTGATCGAAGGCTGATCGAAGGCTGATCGAAGGCTAAACGGAGGCTAAACGAAGGCTGAACGAAGGCTAAACGAAGGCTAAACGAAGGCTAAACGAAGGCTAAACGAAGGCTAAACGAAGGCTAAATGAAAGCTAAACGAAAGCTAAACGAAGGCTAAACGAAGGCTAAACGAAGGTTAAACGAAGGCTACACGAAGGCTAAACGAAGGCTAAACGAAGGCTATACGAAGGCTATACGAAGGCTATACGAAGGCTATACGAAGGCTATACGAAGGCTGTACGAAGGCTATATGAAGGCGATACGAAGGCTATACGAAGGCTATACGAAGGCTATACGAAGGTTATAGGAAGGCTATACGAAGGCTATACGAAGGCTACACAAAGGCTACACGAAGGCAACACGAAGGCTACACGAAGGCTACACGAAGGCCACACGAAGGCCACACGAAGGCTATACGCAGGCTATACAAAGGCTATACGAAGGCTATACGAAAGCAATACGAAGGCTATACGAAGGCTACACGAAGGCTACACGAAGGCTATACGAAGGCTATACGAAGGCTATACGAAGGCTATACGAAGACTATACGAAGGCTAAACGAATGCTACACGAAGGCTACACGAAGGCTACACGAAGGCTACACGAAGGCTACACGAAGGCTACACGAAGGCCACACGAAGGCCACACAAAGGCTATACGCAGGCTATATGAAGGCTATACGAAGGCATTAAGGCGCACAATATCATTTATTTGAGTCAAAAAGTCATTCTGCTCAATTGCGAAAAGAGTATAAATAGCG
>CM035809.1:26781062-27023562 GCA_020466095.1 Chlorops oryzae | reverse complement strand
TGCGCTGCTACTGCGCTGCTTCTGCGTTGCGACTGCGCTGCTACTGTGCTGCTACTGCGCTACTCCTGCGCTGCTACTGCGCTGCTACTGCGCTGCTACTGCGCTCCGACTGCGCTGCTACTGCGCTGCTTCTGCGTTGCGACTGCGCTGCTACTGCGCTGCTACTGCTCTGCTACTGCGCTGCGACTGCGCGCTGCTACTGCGCTGCTACAGCGGTGCTGCTGCGCTGCGACTGCGCTGCTTCTGTTCTGCTACTGCGCTGCTTCTGCGCTGCGACTGCGCTGCTACTGCGCAGCAACTGCGCTGGCACTGCGCTGCGACTGCGCTATGACTACGCTGCGATTGCGCTGCTTCTGCGCTGCTACGGCGCTGCGACTGCGCTGCTACTGCGCTGCTTCTGCGCTGCTACTGCGCTGCTACTGTGCTGCGACTGCGCTGCGACTGCGCTGCTACTGCGCAGCGACTGCTCTGCTTCTGCGCTGCTACTGCGCTGCTGCGATATAGCCTTCGTGTAGCCTTCGAGTCACCTTCGTGAAGCCTTCGTATAGCCTTCGTATAGCCTTCGTGAAGCCTTCGTGAAGCCTTCGTATAGCCTTCGTATAGCCTTCGTAAAGCCTTCGTATAGCCTTCGTATAGCCTTCGTATAGCCTTCGTGAAGCCTTCGTGTAGCCTTCGTATAGCCTTCGTATAGCCTTCGTGTAGCCTTCGTATAGCCTTCGTATAGCCTTCATGTAGCCTTCGTGTAGCCTTCGTGTAGCCTTCGTGTAGCCCTCGTGTAGCCCTCGTGTAGCCTTCGTGTAGCCTTCGTGTAGCCTTCGTGTAGCCTTCGTAAAGCCTTCGTATATCCTTCGTATATCCTTCGTATAGCCTTCGTATAGCCTTCGTATAGCCTTCGTATAGCCTTCGCATAGCCTTCGTGTAGCCTTCGTGTAGCCTTTGTATAGCCTTTGTATAGCCTTTGTATAGCCTTCGTATAGCCTTCGTGTAGCCTTCGTGTAGCCATCGTGTAGCCTTCGTGTAGCCTTCGTAAAGCCTTCGTGTAGCCTTCGTGTAGCCTTCGTACAGCCTTCATGTAGCCTTCGTGTAGCCTTCGTGTAGCCTTCGTGTAGCCTTCGTGTAGCCTTCGTGTAGCCTTCGTGTAGCCTTCGTGTAGCCTTCGTGTAGCCTTCGTGTAGCCTTCGTGTAGCCTTCGTGTAGCCTTCGTGTAGTCTTCGTATAGCCTTCGTATAGCCTTCGTATATCCTTCGTATAGCCTTCGTATAGCCTCCGTATAGCCTTCGTATAGCCTTCGTATAGCCTTCGTGTAGCCTTCGTGTAGCCTTCGTGTAGCCTTCGTGTAGCCTTCGTGTAGCCTTCGTGTAGCCTTCGTGTAGCCTTCGTGTAGCCTTCGTTTAGCCTTCGTGTAGCCTTCGTGTAGCCTTCGTAAAGCCTTCGTATAGCCTTCGTATATCCTTCGTATAGCCTTCGTATAGCCTTCGTATAGCCTTCGTATAGCCTTCGTATAGCCTTCGTATAGCCTTCGTATTATCTTCGTACAGCCTTCGTATAGCCTTCGTATAGCCTTCGAATCGCCTTCATATAGCCTTCGTATAGCCTTCGTATAGCCTTCGTATAGCCTTCGTACAGCCTTCGTATAGCCTTCGTATAGCCTTCGTATAGCCTTCGTGTAGCTTTCGTGTAGCCTTAGTGTAGCATTCGTGTAGCCTTCGTGTAGCCTTCGTGTAGCCTTCGTGTTGCCTTCGTGTAGCCTTCGTGTAGCCTTCGTGTAGCCTTCGTGTAGCCTTCGTGTAGCCTTCGTGTAGCCTTCGTGTAGCCTTCGTGTAGCCTTCGTGTAGCCTTCGTGTAGCATCGTATAGCCTTCGTATAGCCTTCGTATAGCCTTCGTATAGCCTTCGTATAGCCTTCGTATAGCCTTCGTATAGCTTTCGTATAGCCTTCGTATAGCCTTCGTATAGCCTTCGTATAGCCTTCGTGTGCCTTCGTACTAGCCTTCGTGTAGCCTTCGTGTAGCCTTCGTGTAGCCTTCGTGATAGCCTTCGTGTAGCCTTCGTGTAGCCTTCGTGTAGCCTTCGTTAAGCCTTCGTAAAGCCTTCGTATAGCCTTCGTGTAGCCTTCGTGTAGCCTTCGTGTAGCCTTCGTATAGCTTCGTATAGCCTTCGTATAGCCTTCGTATAGCCTTCGTAGTAGCCTTCGTATAGCCTTCGTTAGCCTTCGTATAGCCTTCGTATAGCCTTCGTATAGCCTTCGTATAGCCTTCGTATAGCCTTCGTGTAGCCTTCGTATAGCCTTTGTATAGCCTTCGTTAGCCTTCGTATAGCCTTCGTATTAGCCTTCGTATAGCCTTCGTATAGCTTTCGTATAGCCTTCGTATAGCCTTCTATAGCTTCGTATAGCCTTCGTATAGCCTTTCGTATAGCCTTCGTTATAGCCTTTCGTATAGCCTTCGTATAGCCTTCGTATAGCCTTCGTATAGCCTTCGTATAGCCTTCGTTAGCCTTCGTTTAGCCTTCAATTAGCCTTCGTTTAGTCTTCGTTTAGACTTCGTTTAGCCTTCGTTTAGCCTTCGTTTAAGCCTTCGTTTAGCCTTCGTTTAGCCTTCGTTATAGCCTTCGTTAGCCTTCGTATTAGCCTTCGTTATAGCCTTCGTTTAGCCTTCGTTTAGCCTTCGTATAGCCTTCGTTTAGCCTTCGTTTAGCCTTCGTTTAGCCTTCGTTATAGCCTTCGTTAGCCTTCGTTTAGCCTTCGTTAGCCTTCGTTCAGCCTTCGTTCAGCCTTCGTTAGCCGTTAGCTTTATAGCCTTCGTATAGCCTTCGATCAGCCTTCGTATAGCCTTCGTATAGTACTCCATTTATATGTTTTTGAACTAGAGTGTAGGCGAACATGAACAAACACGTTCATTGCAGAGCCCTTCCGGTCCGACGGCCGGCTACGCACTGATCGAGCTAACGTATTGTCACGCTATTTATACTCTTTTCGAAACTGAGCAGAATGACTTTTTGACTCAAACAAATGATATATGCTCCTTAATGCCTTCGTATAGCCTTCGTATAGCCTTCGTATAGCCTTTTATTAGCCTTCGTATAGCCTTCGTTAGCTTCGTTTAGCCTTCGTATAGCCTTCGTATTAGCCTTCGTTTAGCCTTCGTTTAGCCTTCGTTAAGCCTTTCGTTTAGCCTTCGTTTAGCCTTCGTTTAGCCTTCGTTTAGCCTTCGTTTAGCCTTCGTTTAGCCTTCGTTTAGCCTTCGTTTAGCCTTCGTTTAGCCTTCGTTTAGCCTTCGTTTAGCCTTCGTTTAGCCTTCGTTCAGCCTTCGTTCAGCCTTCGTTCAGCCTTCGTTTAGCCTTTTTATAGCCTTCGTATAGCCTTCGATCAGCCTTCGTATAGCCTTCGTATAGTACTCCATTTATATGTTTTTGAACTAGAGGTCGTAGGCGAACATGAACAAACACGTTCATTGCAGAGCTCCTTCCGGTCCGACGGCCGGCTACGCACTGATCGAGCTAACGTATTGTCACGCTATTTATACTCTTTTCGAAATTGAGCAGAATGACTTTTTGACTCAAACAAATGATATTATGCTCCTTAATGCCTTCGTATAGCCTTCGTATAGCCTTTTTATAGCCTTCGTATAGCCTTCGTATAGCCCTCGTATAGCCTTCGTATAGCCTTCGTATAGCTTTCGTATAGCCTTCGTATAGCCTTCGTATAGCCTTCGTATAGCCTTCGATCAGCCTTCGTATAGCCTTCGTATAGTACTCCATTTATATGTTTTTGAACTAGATGTCGTAGGCGAACATGAACAAACACGTTCATTGCAGAGCTCCTTCCGGTCCGACGGCCGGCTACGCACTGATCGAGCTAACGTATTGTCACGCTATTTATACTCTTTTCGAAATTGAGCAGAATGACTTTTTGGCTCAAATAAATGATATTGTGCTCCTTAATGCCTTCGTGTTGCCTTCATATAGCCGTCGTAAAGCCTTCGTATAGACTTCGTATAGCCTTTTTATAGCCTTCGTTCAGCCTTCGCTCAGCCTTCGTTTAGCCTTTGTTCAGCCTTCGTATAGCCTTCGTATAGTACTCCATTTATATGTTTTTGAACTAGAGGTCGTAGGCGACATGAACAACACGTTCATTGCAGAGCTCCTTCCGGTCCGACGGCCGGCTACGCACTGATCGAGCTAACGTATTGTCACCTATTTATACTCTTTTCGAAATTGAGCGAATGACTTTTTGACTCAAACAAATGATATTATGCTCCTTAATGCCTTCGTATAGCCTTCGTATAGCCTTCGTATAGCCTTTTTATAGCCTTCGTATAGCCTTCGTATAGCCCTCGTATAGCCTTCGTATAGCCTTCGTATAGCTTTCGTATAGCCTTCATATAGCCTTCGTATAGCCTTTTTATAGCCTTCGTATAGCCTTCGTATAGCCTTCGTATAGCCGCTATAGCCTTCGATAGCCTTTGATTAGCCTTCGTATAGTACTCCATTTATATGTTTTGGAACTAGAGGTCGTAGGCGAACATGAACAAACGCGTTCATTGCAGAGCTCCTTCCGGTCCGACGGCCGGCTACGCACTGATCGAGCTAACGTATTGTCACGCTATTTATACTCTTTTCGAAATTGAGCAGAATGACTTTTTGACTCAAACAAATGATATTATGCTCCTTAATGCCTTCGTATAGCCTTCGTATAGCCTTTTTATAGCCTTCGTATAGCCTTCGTATAGCCCTCGTATAGCCTTCGTATAGCCTTCGTATAGCTTTCGTATAGCCTTCGTATAGCCTTCGTATAGCCTTCGTATAGCCTTCGATCAGCCTTCGTATAGCCTTCGTATAGTACTCCATTTATATGTTTTTGAACTAGAGGTCGTAGGCGAACATGAACAAACACGTTCATTGCAGAGCTCCTTCCGGTCCGACGGCCGGCTACGCACTGATCGAGCTAACGTATTGTCACGCTATTTATACTCTTTTCGAAATTGAGCAGAATGACTTTTTGGCTCAAATAAATGATATTGTGCTCCTTAATGCCTTCGTGTTGCCTTCATATAGCCGTCGTAAAGCCTTCGTATAGACTTCGTATAGCCTTTTTATAGCCTTCGTTCAGCCTTCGCTCAGCCTTCGTTTAGCCTTTGTTCAGCCTTCGTATAGCCTTCGTATAGTACTCCATTTATATGTTTTTGAACTAGAGGTCGTAGGCGAACATGAACAAACACGTTCATTGCAGAGCTCCTTCCGGTCCGACGGCCGGCTACGCACTGATCGAGCTAACGTATTGTCACGCTATTTATACTCTTTTCGAAATTGAGCAGAATGACTTTTTGACTCAAATAAAAGATATTGTGCTCCTTAATGCCTTCGTTGCCTTCTATAGCCTTCGTAAGCCTTTTTATAGCCTTCGTATAGCCTTCGTATAGCCCTCGTATAGCCTTCGTATAGCCTTCGTATAGCTTTCGTATAGCCTTCATATAGCCTTCGTATAGCCTTTTTATAGCCTTCGTATAGCCTTCGTATAGCCTTCGTATAGCCTGCGTATAGCCTTCGTATAGCCTTTGATTAGCCTTCGTATAGCCTTCGTATAGTACTCCATTTATATGTTTTGGAACTAGAGGTCGTAGGCGAACATGAACAAACGCGTTCATTGCAGAGCTCCTTCCGGTCCGACGGCCGGCTACGCACTGATCGAGCTAACGTATTGTCACGCTATTTATACTCTTTTCGAAATTGAGCAGAATGACTTTTTGACTCAAACAAATGATATTATGCTCCTTAATGCCTTCGTATAGCCTTCGTATAGCCTTTTTATAGCCTTCGTATAGCCTTCGTATAGCCCTCGTATAGCCGTCGTATAGCCTTCGTATAGCTTTCGTATAGCCTTCGTATAGCCTTCGTATAGCCTTTTTATAGCCTTCGTATAGCCTTCGTATAGCCTGCGTATAGCCTGCGTATAGCCTTCGTATAGCCTTTGATCAGCCTTCGTATAGCCTTCGTATAGTACTCCATTTATATGTTTTGGAACTAGAGGTCGTAGGCGAACATGAACAAACACGTTCATTGCAGAGCTCCTTCCGGTCCGACGGCCGGCTACGCACTGATCGAGCTAACGTATTGTCACGCTATTTATACTCTTTTCGAAATTGAGCAGAATGATTTTTTGACTCAAACAAATGATATTATGCTCCTTAATGCCTTCGTATAGCCTTCGTATAGCCTTTTTAAAGCCTTCGTATAGCCTTTGTATAGCCCTCGTATAGCCTTCGTATAGCCTTCGTATAGCTTTCGTATAGCCTTCGTATAGCCTTCGTATAGCCTTCGTATAGCCTTCGTATAGCCTTCGTATAGCCTTCGTATAGCCTTCGTATAGCCTTCGATCAGCCTT
The DNA here is from genome assembly GCA_020466095.1 of Chlorops oryzae. NCBI lineage: Eukaryota > Metazoa > Arthropoda > Insecta > Diptera > Chloropidae > Chlorops > Chlorops oryzae. The sequence goes on along the minus strand of CM035809.1, from coordinate 27,017,181 downwards.
CGTATAGCCTTCGTTTAGTACTCCATTTATATGTTTTTGAACTAGAGGTCGTAGGGGAACATGAACAAACACGTTCATTGCAGAGCTCCTTCCGGTCCGACGGCCGGCTACGCACTGATCGAGCTAACGTATTGTCACGCTATTTATACTCTTTTCGAAATTGAGCAGAATGACTTTTTGACTCAAACAAATGATATTATGCTCCTTAATGCCTTCGTATAGCCTTCGTATAGCCTTCGTATAGCCTTCGTATAGCCCTCGTATAGCCTTCGTATAGCGTTCGTATAGCGTTCGTATAGCTTTCGTATAGCCTTCGTATAGCCTTCGTATAGCCTTCGTATAGCCTTCGTATAGCCTTCGTATAGCCTTCGATCAGCCTTCGTATAGCCTTCGTATAGTACTCCATTTATATGTTTTTGAACTAGAGGTCGTAGGCGATCATGAACAAACACGTTCATATCGGAGCTCTTTCCGGTCCGAATGCTGGCAACGTACTGATAGAGCTCACAGATTGTCACGCGATTTATACTCTTTTCAAAAATGAACAGAATGTCTTTTTGACCTCAAATAATTGTTATTGTGCTCCTTAATGCCTTGATGGCAATGCCAGGGAGACAGTTCCTACAGGGTTTTCCGCAACTTTTCTTTGCTGAATGTTTCCTTGGATTGTAATGAAAATTCACGAGCAGAAAATTCCTGGAAAACTCTATATTTTCCACTTACTTCAATGAAAATCCTTTTGTATTTTCTTTCCTGCGCAGACGGTTCTGTTATAAAAAGCGAGAGAGATAGAGCAAAAACTTAAGACGTTAACGTGAAAACAGTAATAAAACCCTAACGTAATTAATCGACATCCCCTAATTAGAAAAATGTAAGTTCATATAAATATGTACATATTGTAGATGCTCTCAGTAGTAATATCCAGTACAAATGTGAGGAAAATGGTAGAAAAACAAATCACGCGTACGGATAGAGTGCTTGACCTCCATACATTTCTTGGTAAATGATAGAAGGAGTTTCCCTAGAGCAATGAAATTTGGCATGAACGTTTCAATGCAAATATCTATGAAATTTAAAAAACAATTTTAAAAATCAAACCACTCCAGCTCCCACCCCCATACAAAGGGGCGGATCCAAATTCCACAATTTTGAACTGAAATTGTTAAAATTTGGAACACAGCATACTGTTGTGCCCCAAAGTCGGAAAACTTCAACTTCGTAATGCTGCCACGTCTACTTTTTGCAATACGCCCACTCAAAGTTGGCAAATACTTTGAAGAAGTGTAACGTCCACACAAACATTTTTGCGGTTCTAATATTTTGGTTTGCTCTTAGTGGATATCTCGGAAACTATTGGGAATTTTTGCGTTTTGAAAATTTTGGTTTTTTAGTTATTGACGGGAAATAAAAGCCGTTTTACTTTAAAAAATAGTGTTTATTTTTAATGTTTACCTGCCTCATAATGACGTTTCCTACAGGCTTTTTGAAAATTTTTCATTTCCTAAATGGTTCCTTATATGCTTTCCAGACGTACAACGAAATCTCCAGATTTCAGACAATTTTAGAATAACTTTGACATTTGAAATCCAGGCGATTTCAATTTTCTTCTGAAATCCCGAGATCTCGTTATACGTCTGGAAAGGATATTAGATGAAAAGAAAATTCCTGTGGAGAAAATTCCTGAAAAAAAAACATATAGATTCCACCTATTTGAAGTACATTTGCTATTTTCCTACCCATGGAAATATTTAAAATCTATTTATTGCAAATTACACTGTGCTCGAATTTTGTACTTTTTTTTACCGACAACATGGAGACAAATCTTGTAAACATAATTGGGGGGCGCTGAATTCAGTCCCATCAACCGTTTTTTCTAGATTGGCTCTAGTTTTTGAGATATCGCGGTTTCAAAATTATTAAAAAAATTGAAGCATACTTTTAGGGGAAGTGAAACTGTTGACATTAGATTTCTTTAAAATATATTTTTTTTTAATTTAAAGACACAGTTCTCAAAAAGAGCTTTAAGATCTGTGATTTTATTTAACAAGACGGCATAATGGGAAAGCACTAGGCTAGGAATCGAGAGCACTGAAGTTCAAACCCCAAAAAAATTGAAGCGGAAAAAAATTTTGTTTTTATATTTCGGATTTTTTTTTTTTGAGTGATTTTGCTTTGCAGAAATTTCTTTTCCTCGAACTTGTTTCGATGGCCATTTTATAGATTGAACGCCTGCTCAAAGCTGAAAAGTAATTGGGGTGAAGTGGAGTTCATCCAGCAAACTGAGTCAAGAAATCCGAAATATAAAAAAATAAAATCCGCTTCAATTTTTTTGGGGTTTGAACTTCAGAGCTCTCGATTGTGCTTTCCCACTATGCCGTCTTGTTATATATATAAAAAAGGAGTCCCAAAATCTAAATTAATTGTTGGGGAAAATAAAATGTTTTAAGTAAAGTCAAAATTATGCTTGCATACTTTTGGGATTAACCTTTAAACGCGAAAATCTCCATTAACTGAGCCAATCCCAATAAATCAATATCACTATTGTATTCAGCACAATTTACTTAGTATTTCTAGATATGAACGCGGTCTGTCGGTTTTTTGAACTAGCAGTGTTATCAAATTGATCGCAGTGTGGTCCCTCTTACCAATTGTGTGATCAGTGATCACTTATACCCATTTGCTCCTTCCTCGCTCTATTTTCACTGCACCAGACTAAGCAGGATGAATTCGAAGGCTTAAAGTTTACATTTCTTTCTTCTCACAGCAAGGAAATTGCAATAATTTGATATGTGCACAAATTTTTCATTTTTCGTTAATTTTTATTTGAACTACCTTTATTTGTGTCGTTATAGAATTTTTGCATACATCGCACATGGTTGCGCTTATATTCGCACTAAATCTTAATAAAATATTTAAATAGTAATATATCAACAATTTGTATTGTGTCCAAAACCAAAAATCTCTGCTTTAGCAAGCTACATGAGCATGTTCGGGGACAATTCATCTCTATATTTTTCCATTAATCGTTCTGTTGCCTTACATATTGATCGATGTTTTATAATTTTCATTTATTACTTCTTATTCGTTTTGTTTTCTTATAAAGTTGTACAGGACAAATCGTCTCGAATTACCTTTTGGTCTCGGAAAAAGCCAAATAGTTCCCCTTTTCAAATATTCGTATTAAATATTCTCTCTATGACAAAATCGGGTTTTAACTTCGTTATTTTAATGTGATTATTATTATAATTATTATGTGTTATTATTTTTTTTTTTTTGAATATTACGATTACTTTAGCTTTTAGCGTTTATGTAACGTTTCGTTAGTTGCTTAAATACGTACTTCGTTATGTGCTTTTTCTAAATAGATTTGTTTTAAATGAAATTAAACATTCATTTTTTTTTTTTTTTCATCTGTGTGCACTTGAATAAAGACTTTCTAGTTAATACATACATATATTATTCGGCTTTGGTAAAAAATAAATATTTTTACTAAAGAAATAATTTTTTAGGAATATTTTTCCATTGTGATAGAAATTTATTAAATTTTTGTTGTTTCTTCAAAAGATTAATCTATATAAATATCGGAGGTATTTACGTTAGCATAAGAATTTTGACTTGGTATTGGTTCGATCCAAGTTCGGATTTTGAATGCAGCAAAGAGTACAAGTTCCGGATATTATCTTTTTTTATTATGTCACATTATGAATGATTTCTTTTCAAATGATAAGGGTTGTATTGACGAATAAGTCCTGGTATCTAAAAGCTTAGCATGGTATCAACATATGCAAAATGTTTGTAACTAGTTATAATAAAATTCGCGGTTCATTGAAATTGGTTTCATATGTCTGCATGTGTTGAATAATTGCACAATTTAATCCTTTCATTTTGATGCTTTCTTGATTCGTCCTGTTCTGGTATCTAAAAGCTTAGCATGATATCAACATATGCAAAATGTTTGTAACTAGTTATAATAAAATTCGCGGTTCATTGAAATTGCTTTCATATGTCTGCATGTGTTGAATAATTGCACAGGCAAACATGCTCTACTGAAAACCAGTCATAAATAGCGAACATTTTCTTTCTTCCTTCAATTTAATCCTTTCATTTTGATGCTTTCTTGATTCGTCCTGTTCTTTCCAGAGAATTTTTACGGTTTTGAGTCTTTCGTCACATCTAACGACCTCTTTTCTCAATTAGAATAGTTCGGTAAATAAAATTTCTTATATATATTTTTTTTAATTTTCTGTAGCTTTTCATAATTGATATTTTCTCTAGTTTTTGGTTAACTTCTTTAGGTATTATACAGGGTGTTCCATACTCAATAGATCAAAAAAAGGAGGTGATAGGGGGCTCCAGACGGACCAAAAATCGTATGGCAAGGGGGGGTCGCAAATGCACCCCTGAGGAGTTACATGCATGGTTTTTTCACTGGTGCTCCTCACTTACAGGCCGTAAATTTAAAATCACATATGATATGAAAAGCTTGGCGGTTTTCCGTTAACACTGCATACTACGATTTTAAATAATTCAACTCCGTTTTCTCTGGTACTACCATCTAAGCCTAAAATAGTGTAATTTTGGCTTTTAAAGTGATTTAATTCAAAAGAAATACGATCGAGCCTCTTTTTTTTAACTCTTTTCGAAAACTTTGAGTTTTTCTCTTCAATTTGATACCATGGTTGCTAAAAAAAAAGTTTCACAATCAATGCAAAACTAAGATTTGAAAATAATTATTTTGTATTTTTGACTCCCAGAAAAGTTATTTTAATCAAATTTATTGAGCACACTTTTAGGCAGCATGAGAAAAACAAAAATCTAAGAAATTTAAAAATTTCTGAATAGTGTTATAGTTTTACATATCCGCCTAAAAGTATGCTCACCAATTTAGTCGAATTCTTTTCGCGCCTCTAGCTAATTACGAGTGCAAAATGAACCCCCCTTTCCATACAATTTTTTGCTTGTATGGGTTCCCCCTATCACCTCCTATTTTTTGATCTATTGAGTATGGAACACCCTGTATATTTCCCTCTAGACTTTCTTAATTCATTAAGGGGAAAAAAGTCTCAAACTGCTTGTACTCAAAGCGTTTCATTCAATGATATACATACGTTGGGTGGTGTTGGAATTAAATTGATTATGATTCAATAAATGGTTCAATAAATATTTTCATTTTTTTTTTCTGTGTATATGTAAATGGATAATTTTTGATATTGGGATTCAAAAGCGTTTGGGTTCACATTTAAACGGATTAAATTGAATCAAAAAAAAATATAAAATTTTTTGCAATAAAAATAAACCGCAGCTCTTTGTATCAATTTTTGTTTTTTCAATAGCCCTGCGAGCTTTGAGCAATTTTTTTTTAAAGTTATTTAAACTCTTAAAATTACAAACCTTAAAGAAGCTCAATAAACTCTTATAAGCCGGTTAAAAGCTATGTTAGTAGCTGCAAAAAAGTGGTCGTCTTAATTGAATATTTTTTAATTGATTATTATTTTTTTTTTAATTTTTACAGTTTTTTTTTTGTCATCCTTCTAAAAATACCTTCCTTAATAATTATTTGTAATTTTGAGAAACCGACACACAAAAAAGCAAATTTTTCACTAAAGCTTCAACATATTTGTTTTTTCTTGCAGAATTTCTTCAAAAGCTTTACTACTTGAATGAGCTTTTTTTGCTTGTTGCTTTTCCTTACAAAGCTAAGTTGTCAGAAATCTAAATGGAATTTAATCTTTTCCATGCCGAATCAATGCTGCTAAATATATAACGAATATATACTTATATATGTATGTGTTTTTTTTTTTTTTTTTTTTTTTAACACGTTTGTAAACATAAAAGCTAAAAGCTAATAAAATAAAATATAGAAATAACTTAAAATGAAATAAAATTCTCTTTTCTTCTCATGATTTACTTCTTCACCGGCGGCAATTCGTTATTGATTATGCTCAAACGCCGAATATTCGGTTTATCGTAGTCTTCCATCGAAATTCCTCGTGAGAGTTTCCGTGAGCCATTCTGGCCGTCGGTTGATCCACCGGAACTGGTTGAAAATGCACGACCACGATCAACGCCGGGCATGACCACCGATGTGAGTAGTCCTTGCCCCTTGCAGAATAGCAAAATCGATTGGGCAACTTTGGCGGGCTAAAAATTAAAAGAATTGCAAGGTTAGTATTTCATACTGCCCAAAAAGGATAATGATAATGATGAAATTTCTTACCGCATCGGCTAGAACATCACCGGCGCGTTCGATCTTCAAGATGGTCACCTTTTCCTTTTCAATATCACGATGCAATTTCTCAACCATTGATGCGTATGGACTAAGCATGCCCGTTATGAGGATAACATCAACTTTGCAGCCCTTCAGAGTTAAATCCTTTCGGCTATTATTCGAAAGAAAAAGGATTTATAAAATGGTATTTTGTCTTTTGAAGGACTTCCTAATTACACAGTGCGACACGATTTTGTAAACAAAAATTTAATGACTGTTTTTGAAAGTGCTCGGTGAGTATAACAACGCCTCATACTCAGTTTTGTCAAGTCACGTCTACTTTTTTTTTAAATAGACTTCAAAAAATGGGGCCGAGAATTAAATTACTCACTTACTTATGGCTTTATCCCCTTACTTAAAAAGTTTATATATTCGCCATTTATCCATGGATTTTAAAAACTAATATACTGTTTTGTTGGGTAAGGACCCACCTTTAAATCAAAAATGTAAAAAAAAAATTGTCATTTTTTGAATCTATTTTTTAGATGCCGATAAATGAAAAAGAAACATGTATTTTTGCTACAAAATATATTTTTTTTAGGTTTATAGGTCTACAGAATCTTAGTTTCCTTACCAATCTTAAAACTATGTAGGAAAGAGTCTTAGAGGCGTTAGTTTTCTTTAATTTGAGTGGTAATTTATTTGAATTGGTCGATGCATGGCCGAGTTTTGCTCAAAAAATCTACAATATCTCCGAAAAAAAACCTTTGTCTTTTTTAAAAATTAATATTAAAAAAAAACGCTTCCATGAAAATTTTTTTTCAATAATTTTTTCGTGTTTAGAAGGCCAAAGTCTATGGGAAAAGTGCATTGAGATCTCCTGAACAAAATGGCTGTAAAGCTAGTGTAATTTAACATATTAATTTCATGGTTCTGAACCATTTGCGTTGGGTTAAAAAACTTCTTGCATACCCGAAGGGTGATTTTGCGTTTTTTCTTACAATTTTTGGTAAAAATTGTTCAACTTTGCAGCGGAAAAACGGTATCAAGTAGTGCTCGGATGCAGTTCGTGCACATAAAGAAGTTGTTTAGTTATAGTCTTTCTATAATTTGCATCAAAAAATTTAAAAAAAAAAATGTTTATTGCCTTGGGAGCTATAGGCCATACAAAATGAAACATGATAAAAAAAAAACACGTCAAATTTTAGGAATTTTTGCGATTTGCACCTACTAGATATAGTTTTTTCGGGTCGGTTTGTACTAAAACTATTTAAAATGAGTTCAGAGCTATAAATTGTGATATAAGGAAATTAAAATATTGAACGGATTACGAGATATAGCCATAAGTAAGTGAGTAATTTAATTCTCGGCCCCACTTTTTGAAGTCTATTTAAAAAAAAAGTAGAGGTCACTTGACAAAACTAAGTATGAGGCGTTGTTATACTCACCGAGCGCTTTCAAAAACAGTCGTTAAATTTTTGTTTACAAAACATTACCTCTAAAATGTGTCGCACAGTGTTATAGTTCTAGAATATTGGAGGCTACACTTACTTCATAAATGCCTTCACATAGAGTCCAACATTTTTGCTATTGAGTGAGCCATGCAAGCGCTTTTGGTATTCGGTGACTATTTTCTCCTTATCCGGATTATCGCCAACCAATTGCTGCAGGAGGCGGGGGGGTGGTTCGAGTTCGAGTTTTCATGTTCATTGTGGTAATTTTATTTAAGGATGATGGATTGATTTGATGTGGAAGAAGTTGGAAAGTTTGAAAGTTTGATATATTCGAAAAGTTGTGTTAGAGAGAAGCTTATGAAACAATAAGTTCGGATTATAGAGCTACTTGGATGCGAGGCGGTAGATTAGTGAGGGGATTAAAAAGTGCAATTCTTAATTACTGAAGCATACGGTGTGTGTAAGTGAACGCATGAGGCATGCAAGGGGCAGTAAAAACAAAAACAGTTAAGTACGATTACTTTTGTTGTGCAGCTTATTGTCCTAAGAAATATGAATTTTGAAGCTCCTTCGGTTTGAAAAGTTTAGAGCAAAAAAAAAAGTTCTATTCAAAGCTTAAGAGCTATGAGTTCTTTGATCGCAGTAGATTTAGCAGAAATTGGCCATTGTTTGGTTATATTTAATCCTAGTTTTAATTGCAATGCTGTTGAAGTGTTACAAAATCTTATCATTGAAGTAAAAAATTAGCTCAAGAATAATACCTTTTCACTATCGTCGACGTTTATCGACGTTTGGGTTAACAATGAGAGAGATCTATTGAGTCGTGGGGGGTAACCCTAAAAGGGATAAATTTTTTTGTTACAAAAGGGTTTTTTAATATGCACAAGCTTGATTTCATAAGCATAATTTGAAGAAAGAATATCTCATATTTTGATTTATTAGTGAATGATTTTAAGGTAAATAAAATGTTCTTGTACGATTATTTTTGATCCTGCAATTTGTTCAAATAAGTATTTAGGAATCGACTGCGATAAATGGAAGTTGTCCTTAGAGCTTTTCGATGTTTTGAATGGATGCATATTGTATATAAACAGCAAAAATTTTAAGAGCCATCATATTTGTGAGTCCGAAATGACTCCGAAATTTGTACAAAATATCAGGTGCAGAAACATGACTCCGAAATATGTCCAAGATATGTAGCAAATATGAGGCTCAGAAATTTGACTCCGAAAAAATTCTGAATTAAGTCTATAATGTGTCAAAAATCACTCCGAAATGCTATCAAAATATTAAGTTCAGAAATATGAATCCGAAACGAGACCAAAATATGTAGCAAATATAAGGCTCAGATATCTGACTCCGAAAACAACCTGAAATAATTCTATAATAAGTCCAAAATCACTCCGAAATGCTATCAAAATATTAAGTTCAGAAATATGAATCCGAAACGAGTCCAAAATATGTAGCAAATATGAGGCTCAGAAATTTGACTCCGAAAACAACCTGAAATAATTCTATAATAAGTCCAAAATCACTCCGAAATGCTATCAAAATATTAAGTTCAGAAATATGAATCCAAAACGAGTCCAAAATATAATATGTAGCAAATATGAGGCTCAGAAATTTTACTCCGAAAAAAAACTGAATTAAGTCTATAATGAGTCCAAAATCACTCCGAAATGCTATCAAAATATTAAGTTCAGATATATGAATCCGAAACGAGTCCAAAATATGTACAAAATATGAGGCTCAGATATTGTATTACTCCGAAATAAGTCCAAAATGACCCCAACATGTTTAAAAATTATAACATTCAGAAGTCTGACTCCGAAATAAGTCCAAAATATGTAGAAAATATGAGAGTCAGATCTAAGACTCCGAAATAAGTTCGAAACGACTCCGAAATTTTTACAAAATATTAACTTTAGAAACATGACACCGAAATGACTCCGAAATATGGGAGAAACAAGGGGTTCCGATGTAATAATCTGAGGCTCAGTAACATGAATCCAAAATGTTTTGCATCGCTCTTAGTTATATGGACTCATTCGATATTCAATGAAACGGACTCACAAAGGGACGATCTGCGTTAGAAAGGAAACACAATATTTAAGATCATTATGAGGACTCCGAATCCGGAAAAGAAGTCATAAATTCATTATTCTTTTAGGACCCAGAATGTTTTCTGAGTAGAAATAAGAATAACGTGAACAAATTTTCTTTGAATTACCATTTTTTTAATATGTTAATACAGATAGATTCTTTAACCCTTTGATGCCCGATGTTGCCTATAGGCAATATTCGAACTTATATTCGCAAATAGCACAATCTGCTATCAACAATTAACAGAAGCTCTGATGAGGCTCAATAATCGTCGAAAATTGTCAAAAAAATAGCGGGAAGCAATGAAATTGGAAAAAAGTCGTTCAACACGATCACACTTGTCAGCATCATAGTCCGAAAATTGGTGCACTGCAGATTGTGGGATCCCGCTTTTAAAATTTTTATAGACTATTCTTAAGGGGGTCTTCTCATTGAGCAACTTTTTTTTTCGACTTTTTTTTTTGCATTTATTTCTAGCTTGGGTAGTTGTGAATATGCCCTAAAAGGATTTTTTGAAATTCGAAATAGTTTAGAGGATATAGCCTTCTTTGTCGAGCAAGATCTGCGCTAAAACGAGTAATTTTTGCGTTGCTTCAAACTTTAAACGCGTTTATCTCGAAACCACGTTTTTCGAACTGGCGGCCATGATATCTCCACTTCAACTGAACCGATTTTCATGAAAACAAAGTGGAATCGACGCAGAATTGTCACCATTCTCGGGTGAACATCGACCATAATTTTAAAAAATTTTTTACAATTTTTTTTTTACACTAAACTACAAAAAAAAGCCCGAAATTGAAATTTTTTTTGAATGGCCGCCATTTTGTCAAAAAAAATCACAAAATTAAGCTTGAGGTTCACCCGAGAATTACATCTATACTGATTATAACCCCGTTTTTTTTCCATTTCGGACGCTCCGGAGACCCGGAATCGTGGCCGCCGTGACGGCACCTTTTTTTTCACCACCAACTTTGAAGTCTCATTACATTTTGAACAGCTCACGTATTGAGGCAAAAAATTTTTTTTTATTTACTTTGAACCTTTTGTAATACAATAAATAAAAAAAGTTCAATTATTCTTTGCGTTTTCAAATAAGAATTTTTTTAAAAAGGGTCCAAAAAACGGGTTTTCAATGAGAAGACCCCCTTAAGATGCATATTCATGGAGCTCTTGATTGGGTTTTGGATCGTATTTTTAATTTTAATATTAGAGGGAAGCTTAAGAAAGAACATTCATACAAATAACAAAGCTATCCTTATTTTGTTGGAACGTTTTCCAAAGGATGTAAAGTTGCATTAAGGATTTTTATGAATGGACTTATCGGGAGAAGAATTTGAATCAAAAGCAAAATATTTAAAAGGACAATTTCTCTTATATCTTGGATGTGTTTGACTAACTAAGTATTTCAGTCTGGGAATGGATGTATGTTTATTTAAAATGAAAATCATTTTCAGAGAAGCGCAGGACTAGAGGTAGTAAGAGCTCAGGAAATGATTTTGAAAAGAAACTAGGACTAGGAACCAAAATTTTCAGCATTCCATTCAATGAGAAATATTTTCTTTTGCAAAATTTATTTATTTCGCAATTCAAACGAATTCCAATTCAATTTAATTCAATCAAGTTTCTCTTTCAGTTCCCAGTTGTAACAATGCAAGAAAAAGATTTATAGCAGAAAAAAGTATATATTTTTTGAATGAATATGTTGAGCTAAGAAAACGTTTTGTACCTCGATAACCTTTTTATTCGCAATTTGGGGATATTCAAAGATTTATTTTTCATTTATTTCATTTTTGTTTCATTTGATTGGATTTTCGGTTTGGTTTGTGATTTTCGTTACAAAAATTACAAGTTGCAGCGTGTGGAAAAATTACAACGTTTGCAAGTACGAAGGAAAAAGAAAATTAAAAGAAAAAAAAATACACATTTAAACATCTCAATACACTTAAAAAAATTGATTAATAAAATTGTATATTTTTAAAAATTTGAACACTTATTCGGTTAATAATTTATAGTAAAAATTTCTCTTGGATTTTTTTATTACATTTAAACATCGATTTTTGCAAAATTTCAATAACGTTTACGTGAAGCCAATTGGGGGGAGAAAATTTTGTGATAAAAAAATTGATAGTACTTACGTGTCCGAATTTATGATACATCAGAAAGCTTTCAGCCGATTGTGCCACTTCGTCGTTTTTCCAATTGATGAACTGAACACAACAATAAAAAAGAAAAGAAAAGAAAAACAAAAGAAAATATTGATATGAAAAGACTCCCTTGAAGCACTCATTAATCTCTACTCACTTTGTTCTTAAACGATTGCAAAACAGTTGCCGCACTGCCCGTGGCATTAATCAAAATCAAACCGAGCACACGTGTTGGATGGGCCAATCCGAAGCGTGCCAAGACATTTGCACCGGCACCCTCACCCAAACCGATCACATATTTAACATGCAAGAAATCCAAAACCGTCACAAGATCCTCGCCGAGCATTTGCAATGAAGGGAATTGAAAGCTAAAAGGAAACGAAAGAACGAAACCATTCAAAAGATGATTCTTCGCTCTATTTTCCCATTCAATTTGCATATGCCTTACGTATCCGACAGCCCTTCACCATTGTCCTCATGGCCTGGCACATCAACGTGTATGAAACATGAGCGTTCTTTTATTTCGGTCATACATGGGCTGCTTACGAATTCTTGGAAGGAATTGTCTGCGTGAAAAAAAGAGTGTAATTAAAGCCAACCGTTCAACCATAAATAGCTTCGTCGCGCGAGCGGTACGCAGGGCGTATGAGCAACGAATTGAGCATGCACGAATCGACAACACTCATACGCAGGGATGACACATTTTTAATTTAATATTGTATATATGGAAAAAGAAAAATACTCACGATTGCATCCCAAATCATGTACAGTTATGAAGACAGCGCGCTTCTCTTGTTGTGTCAAGTCACCCTGTATGAACAAATTTATGTATTAAATCAGATGTGTCAATATTTTTTCGAAAAAGCCAATTTTGAAATATTCATTCCAGCTCCAACTGACCTGAACTGTCACGGTCAAATCACCGCATTTGTCAGTGCTGACAATGTATTTCTGTAAATAAAATAAAATACAATTGAATTATTATTTAATTTGGTTTTTCAATTATGTTTATCAACATAAAATGTACAAATTTACGGGAATTTGAAAGCTAAAAATTAAACAAACTTAAATTGTTTACACTTAAGCAATTAAATAAAAGAGGCATGAAATGACCAAATGCTCTGATATTGACTGTTGTTCTTATGATAACTTAATTTGGGCTTAAATTATGAATATACATGTTTCCTCTTTGCTGTGTGTTTTTATATCCGACACACTCTGTGCCAAAGGGTAAATGACGTTTGTCCATCTGTGTGTCGGTTTGTCTGCCCGCACCGAGTTTTCTCATCGAAGGAGTTGAGCTATCTTGACTAAATTCGGAAGGCATATTGGCCGGGTCAAGTTCGAGAAATACAGTAAAACTACCTTTATTATGTGGAAAGATATTGGCTTTACATTTTTCCACATAATAAAGATAGTTTTACTGTATCAAATCTAATAAGTTCGACTTCATTGGTGGTAGCAAACGGATAGATGTTCATTTAGATATTTAATTTTCTCATCTTATTTTCAAAAAATTTATTAGACATATGGAGTACCAAATTAATGGAAATCGATCCAGCATTTTGAATAAAATAAAAAATTTTGGTGTTAATAGGACCTTTTTCATACCAAAATGGCTCGCAAAGTCAAAAAATGTTTAAAATATATTAAAATTTTGACTTTGAAGGCTCAAATACCCTTGAAGCTGCAATAAAGTGTAAGACTATTTTATACGCCTAGAAAGGTCTGACAATTCTCTGTCGAATTGCATTAAAATTTTTATCTTGCATTTAAACGTTTAGGCGTGAAAATTTTTTTTTATGAAACAACTGCAAATTTCTTTCGTTCCCTTATAACTCTTCAGGGGTGCATTTTGGACCCCCCCGTCCAATACGATTTTTTGTTCACAATCACCTTCTCTATCAACCCTATAGAGGGAAAGCACTCAGCTACGGAACACCCTGTATATCGGCCTGAAATGAAATTTTCAAACACTCGTTCGAAAGTCGTTTCAAAAAGGATAATAAGGGAGTTGAGCCGAGCTCGGCATATGCGGATCCTCTGTGTTCTTGAAATGATCTTGGGGTCTATTTGAAAAAATATTCAAACATATTTAGCTAACCTTTTAATTGTGTAGGGAAAGCGCTAACCCCTTAATCACTGCCCTTAGACTAGAAAGTGAAAAGCTGTAAGGGGGCAAAATCCCTCAGTCGAATGACAATTTTCTGTAATATTGATGGTCCTTAACCCTTTTGACCCACAAAGTTTCTTATAAACAACATTCGAACGTCCTCCATCTTTTTGCAGTTACGCCTATTACGGTCGATTAATTTGTTTAATGAAAGGAGTACGATTACAATTGTCTAAGAGAAAGAATACGTTACAATTTTTCAAGGAGAATCCTTTGTTTGTAGTAGAGTGTTGACATGTAGAAAAAAGTTAAAATTTTGAATTTTTGCAAAGTTAATGACTTTATAGTAATTGATTATTTTGATTAAAAATAAATTTGATTACTAGTAATTTTTGCAAGACTTCAAGCGCAAATATAGAAAAATATGAGGAAAAAGAACATTTTTGTAATTTTATTGGTTGTTCAAAAAGTTGTAGGCCTTATTCTGTTTGGAGATATTTATTTATGATTGATCAAAACAACTCAAAACTTCGCCTGGTTCAACCTCTCACCATCACCTTTCGTTTCGAGAGTTCGAAAATAATGGTATTAGACAGCAGGTGAAAAATTCGGGTCTCAAAGGGTTAAGAGCACTTGATCGGGCTTCCTAAATTCAAATCGTTTTTTTTTTTGAAGAAAAGAACCTGAAAATTCTTTCGCATTTAAATACCTGTGGGAGCTCAACTTTAGCTTCGATTTATTTCCTTTTGATTTCTGTCTACGGATTCTCAATTTCCGCTGAATTATTTTTTTTTTTTTGTCTTACCGGAAAATACCCCTCGTGGAGATAAGAGGAAACCTTAGATTGAATCTTCTTGAAAAGAAAAAACAAATTTCACTTTCAAGCACGAAAAATATATCTCCTTTCATAATCTCAAAAGTGAAATCAACCACGTCTTTAAAACCTAATTCAATTCGTTTTATGTTACAATTTATTTCTCTTTATGTTGCTTTAACACAATTTTCACACAGGCATTTGGCAAGGAAAAACTGTTTTTTGTGTTTTTTTTTTTCCTTTAATTCTGAGCACACTTCTTATTCCGTAACTTACGATATCCATATTTGATAAAGCAACTTCCATGTTGTAATGCTGCAGCTGAAAAACTTTTTGCCAACTTGAAATGACGTGCTCCGAACTCTCGATACTTAACAATCACAAAAAATCAACTGAACTTCGATATGGCGTTTTTACAAATGAATGCGAGAAACGCAAAGAAAATTTGAGAAGAAAAAAAAATAAAAAATAAATAACATAAAATAGAAAACTTTATTTTCGAGATCAGCCAGCAACACACCAACGCAGCAGAGCTTAAAACTTTGTGTAGCAGAAATTTTTATGTTTCATGCCGTCAAAACATAGTTTGTGTTCTCTTTTTTTTTTTTCTTTCCTTCTTCTTCTATTTCATTTGAATCTTTGCTCTTTGCTCTCATGTCGTTTTTCAATTCAATTGGAAGGAAACTATAAAAGTGTCAAGCGTGTGCAGCAACTCGACAAGAAAACAAGAGTTTCTTATTTCCACTTGACTTGCTTGATTTGATGAAGGCACGCCCGGCGAACCATCTGACGACAACCCTTTTTTGTTTTAGATAGTAACTCTTTCCATTTGCTTTGCAGTGAAACTTGTTATCGATGCCCATTTTATAGGATTATTTAGTTTCATCGTTCCATTGACACTTGCTCTCTGGCTGCGCTTCATACTCTACGACAATATGCTGCCATTCAATTTTAATCCTTTTAAATGCATTCATTCATTTCAATTTCATTCGCTCTTAGTGCCTCGAACGATTCGCTTAAGACACACCGAAAATAGAATTAAATGGCCCATTCTATTCCCCCCGAGTCTTCGAGGTTAAAACTAAATAAAATTGTTGGCTTTCAAGAAGGTAAAAGGAAAGGGAAAAGTCACTTCGGCCGACAACGAAAAGCAGTCGAAAAGCTCACTTTTCTCAAATGGAAGCTGAGATCTTAATCCTTGAAAACTACCGCGGGGGATTTCGTTGTGAGCATTAACGATAGCTTACAGTCGAAACTATTTAAAATGAGTCTCATCATCGGAGTGGAAAATGTAATTTCCTATCGACTGAAATCTTTAGTACATACAAAGTAACTATTTACAATATGAATACAATTCTTTATGGAATAATTCGTTTAGAGAGAGGTTTTACTGTATTCAAAATTTGTCATAATATTTACCCCAAAAAGGCTAAATTTTATGAAATTACTTAATGATCCATTTAAAAATTAAATGAAAAATATCACAACGTAAAACACACCATTTGGTATGAGGCGTAGTATACGTAACGTAATGTGCACACTCATACGGCAGTAAGTCTAACGAAATTCAAATTACTTTCTATGTATAATCGAAACGAATTTCCCCTTGGGCGAAAAATAACTTAAAATAAAAATGTTTAAATAAAAGATCGCAACGCAGCTTGTATTCAATTATCCAGGCGAGCTCTCATTACTCCTGCAAGGCCGAAAAACGTGACACTTAAGTACTACTCATTGAAATTGAATTCATTTCTAGCCAAATTTGACAGAGAATTAAATAAATTCAAAAGAGAAAACACAACTTACAATAGAAACGAGAAAAACAACAACAAGTCGAAGGGCAATTTTAAAATTAAAATTGCAAATTTTTGTCATCGCTCGTTCGTTCGTTCGTTCGTTTGTGACAGGAGCTCAATTTGTCGAAAGAAAGCGAAAGAGCCGTGATGAATACGGCTGAAAGTACTTCAATCTTTGTTCGGTCTGAAATCTTTGCAATAATAAAACAAAACAGCCATTGACTTGAGTGGGGGGGGGAAATTATATTGTTTTTGTGTAATTGACAATTTACATTGACAGTGGAACCTCCGGGCTAGCAGCATAACAGATGCTTGTTATGATATTGTTTGAAAAATTGAATAATTGCGATTTATTTTTTTTTTTTCAAGGACTTAAATAGTAGAGAGATGTAAAAGATTTAGTCTTCTCTTGTGCAATAAATAAGTCAAATAAGACACCATAAGTCTTGAGAAGATGTAAAAAGGGGCTTTAAAAGTACAAAAAGGCAAATTATATTAAAGGTCCTTTGAAAAGGCTTTAGAGCGTCACATAGGTTGTTACTCAAAAAAATAAAAAAAAAAATGAATAGAATGAAAACATATGGATGAAGATGATTTGTCAAATTTTCAATTCTCGCCTTTCTATGCTGGGCGAAGGACTAATGTTAGGAAAATTTTTGCATGTCACAAAGTCTCTTCATAGCTTCCCGGCTGGAAATTTTTAACCAGATATTGCAAGGGCCTTGCACAGAGAAAACGATACCACTGATAAAATGGAAGACAAAACATGAAGATTTCTGTATGGAATTTTTATCAAGAAGATTGTCTTATTGAAACCATAGGAGAATAAACATATTGAATGTTAGATCCTTCAGCGAAAAAATTTTTTTTTTTTTTTTGGGAAAGTAGATAATTTAACAATTTTATTATTTGAAAAACTGAGAAATAAAAGATTTTATCAAAGTTCTTTAAGCTTAAAAAATTTAAAAAAAAAATCCTTTAGGAATTTCTTGAAAGAGCTTATGCGTGACGTTTCGGAAGGCCCGACGAAAGCAACTTCTTTTTATTGGTTCGTGTCCAACTTACTATCTGCTCCCCGTATTTTTCCCCTCGAAATTTACTTGCCTTTCTTTTTATCCTCCATTTTTACACAACTTCTTTGGCCTGCGGCGGGGTTCGAACTCGGACCTTCCAGATTACAAGTCTAGCACACTTCAACTACGCCATCGTGAAATATGATTTCAGCTTGATAGATTGATTATATCAATGTAAGTGCAAAAAAAACCTGGTCTGTCTTTTTAAACTATGGAATGAATACGGAATTCATATACTTTTTTAAATCAATAAGTCTTGCTTTTTACATTAAAAAGGTTTCTTCTTAAAGCGATAAGGATAACTTATCAAAATGTCACTTTTATAAGAATGTCACATAGTTTGATTGATATGCTCACCTTATTATTTGAATATATCAAGAAGTTTTCCATATTCTTCAACAGAAATAGTGAGATATTCACATTAAATATATGAGGATATCTATTAAAATGTTTCAATAAGATTTTCTCTATGCATTCAAAGAGTTTTCTCTATGGAAAAAGCACATCGTTCATATAGTTTAAGAAGATTTCTCTATAAAATCGCTCAATAAGGGGATCTTATTGATTTTATGTGGTCATATTTTTCTGTGTGTGGCTAGATTCACCCAGTTTATATCTTGGGCTTTGCCAGACCCTTGCTAATTTGTTAATACTTTGGTTAGAATGGACCTAGCTAGTAATTTCATTCTAGGCCCTATCTAAGTAGATCAGCCAATTCATCCCCTTGGTAATTGTTTCGTGTTAGGACTAGGCGAATCCATATCACATATCAGAGAAAGTCGTTTTAATATTCAGTAGTAAATTGAAATATCTAATACATCAAATTAATATGAAACCATATCTCAATCGCTTTGTTTTACATAAAGATTTCTCCATCGATAGAGCCTCATTGGTTACGATATCGTCTCTGCGCAAAGCTTGACCTTTAACACGCAAAGTACACCCTTTATATTTCCACGAATTTAAACTAAGTGAGAATTATAAACAAAATTTTGTCTCAAATTTTCTCTCTCGGAAAAAATTTTTACATTAACACGGACTATTGCTAGTAAAATCTAGTAGGGTGGTGTCAACATTTTTCTATGAAGGCCATCACGCTGACGCCAGAATAGAATTTTCTATCCGGGCTTTTTGCTAGAGAAAATTACATAGGCCCTGTCTAGACCCAGCCTAGATTTATCTGATTTATCTATATTGTGGCAAATCTAGCTAGGCCCAAGTTATCACCAGACTTCTCTAGGCAATTTTCCAGTGGGGTTTGTGAACTTAATTTTCTGGAAACAACAATTTCATGACTTATTTTGATTCCATTCATCCATTCCATTCTTTAAATCTTTCGAACCTAAATTTATGCGAATTTATTAAAAAATTTCTCCTCAAAATGCATTCCTACTGCCACAACCTAATAACAATAATAATATGGAGCGTGAATCTGCCCAAAGGCTGGCACTGCTGCCCAGATGACCTATTGTGCCAAGATTCACTATTTTTATGAAAAACCCCTCAAAGCTCTCCTAATAAAGTCCAGAATCGCCTCTGGAGAAGAATTCCTAATTTGTCCTAAATGACAGAAATTCCGAATGGAATACATTTCTTCTGTGATGTACTAAGGCAGGACATTCGCAAAGAATGTGCAACCTAACCTAACCACAACCTAACCAAACCAAACGATGAATAATTGATGCGACCACCATTAAATTTATCGCGCTGTATAATAAATATCCTCGCACTGCGGTCTCTATCGTTTTAATCTTGTTTACCCACAATTTTCGCAGCATCAATAAATATGCATGGTTCTGCGGTAATTGCGCTTCTACTCCGTTTAATGGTAATTGATTCGTTATTCATCCACTTATTTATTCGATCGTTACTTATGGTCACCTTTAATGCCAATCAGTGCGTGTGCTAGTGTGCGCTACGACCATCATCGATGTGCGTATCGTAGCCACACATGAATGAATAATTCAATTAATTTATGAAGCTCAATGTCTGGGCGTCACGTTTAAAGTGCGCATCGTTGTTCCCTGTCACTCGGACGGACAAATTTAATCTTTGAAAACGACGTGTCTGCAACGAGTACACAATCGATGGATGGAGTCAAAATAAACAGAGGAAAATCGAAAGTAGCGGAAGGTGTCTTTAATCCAGTTGATGTGTTAAAGAGTTAAGAGAGTCCTCTTAAGAAGAGAATTTCGATCAATTTTCTTTGATTTAATTTCATTAAATGTCTTTTCGAATAAAGGAGAGAACTCTTTGGAAAACAAAGAATTTCATTTGAACTTTATGCAGCTTTCAATAAGTGTCGCCACATCCGTCGTATGCGCAATGCTCTTGATAAAGACAGCACACTCATACGGCGCGATGATGCATGCTTGTTGAAATTAAGCCATTTTAAAGTTGTTCACTTTTAAATTGAAAGCCTTTAGAGAATAAACTTTTCATGAGTATGAAGTATCTCGGAGTCTGCAGCATCGTAGTAAGCGTGTGAAAGATGAGTTTATGAGCGATGAAATGAGTTAATAAAATACTAAGAAAATTAACAAGAAATCCAAAACCTGAGAGAAAGAAAAGTTTTCCTCTTCAATTACAATCGAGTTTATATAGATGGAACTATTTTAATGAGACTTTCATATAACTCGAAATGAATTGGACGATTCAAGGGCTTAGAGAGAATATTACAGCGAATTCTTAAGCTCAACTAGTCCCTAAATCGAATAAACTCTGATTCAAATAATGGAAGTTTGACTGTATTATTTTCATATTCTTTCTTCTTTCTTATTTGAAGCATTTAAATTTTAGCATTTTTTCTCCCAGTAGCGAAATACTTTCCAAGTAACATTGTCATCACACTAAAAGCCGATTTAATTAATTGCATTACAAAGTGCTCAGTAGCATAATGACTATTATTTTTGGTAAAATAAAAATCGAAAAGAATTTCGAAAATCCCATTTCCTCAAGTGACAATGTCTTAATAGCTTTACGTGATACTTTGAAAATTTAAGTGGAAAACAAGACAATAAATAGTAACGATCCCCCTACAGTGATTGAGTATTGAGACATCGTATATATATATAGCTCGATTTTTCTCACGTTTTCTATATTGACACGATAGAGAGCGAGTGGCAAAAAGAAATAAAAATAAATAAAAGTGATAAAAAAAAAGGAATGCGCGCACATATTTATAATAATGGAAAGCACTCTAAAGCGAAGATTGCTATCTGACGAAAAAAAGGAATAAAAATAAGGATAAAAAATAAAATGACAAACGAAAATGGATGCTTAACGAGATTTCAATTGAAAACAAGCGCTTAAAGTATAAGGTAGCGTGATTGGAAGAGATAGAACTCAACGAAAAGGCTCCTCCCTTCTAGAAGGGAAAACATGCATTACGCATCACATGCCATCGTTGGGCTGCATGTCGTATGAGCAGCGTTATTTCTTTGAAGTAAATTGAAAATTCTCATACGACACACAGTGGGATTTCAGCGGCAGAAATAGGATTTTTTGACCATTCTAATTGTATGATTTGTCGATTTAATCTAACAGAGAAACCTCTAGATTAGAATAATTCAAAACTGTTTTTTCAAAAAACATAATTTTTTTATATAAAAAAATTAAGCTAAAGATAGAAAATGTTTTTTCTTCGAAAAATTGAAAAAAAAAAAAGTTCAAATTGGTTCCCATTTTTTTCGGATTAAATCTACCACTGTTGCTATAAAGGTGATTTTTTATTAAAATTTAGAGTTTGATTTTTAAAAGGAATTAAAAATTGTGGCAATTTATTGAATATCGAAGAGGAGGTGGCCTATCAAAAATTCTACCTCGAAAATGACGCCTTTCCTTTTTTCAATGGACAAAAAGTTTATATGCTTTGTCGTGCTTTGTCTTCTAGATGATAAAAAAAATAAATGTTTGGAGTCTGTTCTAACGATCTATGAAAAAAACTTTACCGCCCACTTACGATTGTCTCGATAAAGTTCATTTTTATGTTAAAAACCACCGGGCAAATGTCTGGATATTAAGGGGAAAAAAACATTGCATATGTTAAGGATGATCAGTATTCATTAACGCTTTATTATAATTTCTGATGGCAATTTTTATAAGAAATTAAGAACTAACTAAGAAATTACAAAAACAAAACATTTTATTAAAATTTTTGTTTACGAATGTGAGAGCATACGAAACTACGATGCCATTTATACTGAAAAGGCAGTTTTATCCAGTGGAAGTACCCCTAGGGACTGTCAGATTTGAACCATTTTTTGTATATATTCGTTTTTGAGTATAAACAACATTCTGACAAAGTTTCATTAAAATCGGTTGAGTTTTAGATGTAGCTGCCATACAAAACTGCATGGGGGGGTCTATGGGGGGTACCCGAAGGGGTGAACTGATTTCGAAAAATTTTTGTTTATATTTTAATGACCTCAATTTACATCCGCATACCAATTTTCATTGTGATAGGACTATTCCTTCTATTTTTTGCCGCACGATGTATGGAGAAATCCCACTGTGCGACATGTCGTCCCGTAATACTAGTGCAAGCCATAACCTAATTGTAATGTATTAGAAGACTTGTTTTGATTTTGAATTATTTTATGCAATTGTTGGCAATTTTTGACTGTGAATTTTTTGAATATTTTGAATTTTTTGCATTTTTGTTTGAATTTTTTTGAATATTTTTTAAATATTTTTTTGAATTTTTTTTTTCATTTTTTTTACATATTAAAATTCCGAGGCATAGTAATGATTTTAAAATGAAGTTCTATTAGAAAAAGGACTTAGGGTATACCGCTTATTCTAGAGTTTGATTGATAACACAGTGCTAGTTCAAAAGACCGACAGACGGCTTTCATATCTAAAAAATGATAGCTAAAACCCGCTGAATACAATGGTGATACTGATTTTTTGTGATTGGCTCAGTTAACGGAGATTTTTACGTTTAAACGTTGATCCGTTAAGTATGCAAGCATAATTTTGTTAATGCCATGTGCGGGGTTTGAACTCTCCAGAACTCTCATTTGCTTTCCCATTACACCGCCTTGTCAAAAAACATCGTTACTCTTAAAATTCTTTTTAAAAGCAGTGTCTTTAAACTGGAAAAAATATATTTAAAAAAAATCGAAAGTCAAAAATTTTATTTCCCTAAAAGTATGCTTCACTTTTTTTAATAAATGTGACGGAAATTTTATATGAGAAGAATGGGCCTCGGAATTTTTTTAATTTTTTTAAATTGAAAGCATACTTTATGGGGCAAAAATTTTTCTTACCAACATTTTGCAAATAAGTTAAGCGAAGTTGAACTTCAAACCGCTTTTCGAACATCAAAAAAATTCATATTGAACTTAAAAATCGATTTGAATCTTAACTTAACGTGAGTTGAACAAAATTCTTACTCCATGAAGTATGCTTCAAATTTATAAAAGTCAACAAAATCCGAGTCCTGCTAATGATATTATTAAATATTATTAATTCGATCCTGAACTTCTTGGGTTTACTTACTGAAGTAAGCCCAAGGGCAATTCAGGACCGAAGGAGTTTACTTACAGAAGTAAACAATTAACAAAAGAGACATGAAATGACTTGTTGGCACCAAAAAGATAAATGTTAAAAATATTTAAAGTATTAGAATTTTCAAAATATTATTTTAACCACTGTACTAATAATGCTTAAATCTATTATATCCATTATAAGATACATCTAAGGATAACTATTAAGTTGCACCCGATTGGATTGTGTTTCCAGGAAAAAAAAAAACCAGTTATAAAGTGTTTCTAATTGCCTTAGCTACAGTGATGAAAACTTAATGAGAACGATGAAACCTCTATCGTCTGCAGGTGACACTAGCAACCGAAGAGTAAGCAACATTAAGGCGAATTAAAAAAAATGTACTCAAGGAGAGTGGAACCACGAAGCAGTCTCTCGTATTCACACAGCCGCTGGTGACAATTCCAAAATCAATTAATTTTGAAATTCAAGTTCACGCTTTAATTACGATGAAATAAAATTTCCAAGGATACACATTGCCTGCAGCATCTAGTTCTGCAAACATTCGAGAAATTCAAGTCAATTTGTATTTTGTGGCTGCGTGCCAATTCCCGATCCAACGTAATTAGGTTATAAGGCAATGTGATACATAATAATTTCCCTTTCCTCTTCATAAATTCCTGCCATGGTTGCGTTGGTGTTTGCATTTGTATTCGTTTGCGCGCGCTTAAATTTGATGCTGTAAGTATCGGACACAGGGATAGGGACGCTGCGTTTAATTGACGTTCAATAATTAATGGAAATTAATGAGTACGCAGCACAGAAATTGAACACATACACAGACGAAGCGCCAAGTCATGCAAATAAAGGAATATTTAACAGCATAAAGCTGTGTGTCGTCCTGGATGTGGGTCCTTTTTCACTTCCTCAGAAAAAATGGCACGCGAAGTCACGTTTTCATTTTCCCCTTTCATTTCCAACTCATTCGAGTCAAATTACGAAATAAAAAAAAAAAAAATACATGAAAATTTTTTCTCAAAAACTTTTTATCCTTTTCTTCCCTCGGAGAAGAACAAAACCAAAGAAAAAGAAAAAACCGAACACACACGCTGAATTTAATCGCGTTGATTTATGTAATTACACAATGACATCGTCGTTCATCTCGAATGTCCTTTACTTTCATCGCCATAGAATTCATACGTGACGTCAAGAGGTCGCATTTTTTTTTTTTTTTGTTCTTGCCACTTTCGCTGTCATTTTGTTTTATTACGTTTAAATGTCAACGATTTTTTTTTCTTCTTTTATTGGCAGCAATTGGTCGAGATGTCTTGTCATGTCTTGATTTAATTTAATATCCTCTTCTCCATTTTGGGGGCAGATGAGGGGCGCAATGGATTGTTGTTTATTAAGAGGAATAAAAAATGGAATGTTCTGACATCTTTCGTCTATGGTTTATTGGAATTGAGGCCCGACTGGGTGTTGGTCCTTAAGGAATGGTTAGAACACTTTGATCCTTAGTCATCCAAAGAATAAATCAATGTGAATATAACTTTAAGAGTTACTGCCACTAAACCTTTACAAACGATTGATCCTCTAGGGGTATTGTGGTATTGATTCGTGTAGTTATAAATCGATACTTGACCTCTGGACCCAACTCGGTGACACTGAGTGACTTCCTAACGTACCATTTTCTTCTTAAATGTGGGATTGACACTATCGAAACTCTTGGGAAAAATTCGGATATCTAGAAAAAATAACTAAAATACGCCAAATACAATATTCATATTATTTTTTGGCATTGGGATTGTCGCGTTTGAAGATGGATCCCTAAAGTATGCAAGCATAATTTTGTTTTTACTTAAAACATTTTACATGCTCCCAAATGCGGGGTTTGAACTTCAGAACTCTCAGTTGCTGGTCATTTGCTTTCCCATTACACCGCCTTGTCAAAAAACATCATTACCATTAAAATTCTTTTTTAAAGAAGTGTCTTTAAACTGGAAAAAATATATTTTAAAAAAATCGAAAGTCAAAAATTTTACTTCCCCTAAAAGTATGCTTCACTTTTTTTAATAAATGTGATGGAAATTGAAAACAAGCACTTATTAAGTACCAATTACCGTTGCGATTTGAACGAAGTTTTGCACAGGAAGTCTACTAAATACAAGTTATTAACGTTATCGTCATTATTCTGTCATAAATATATAGTAACATGAACTAAATATTTTTATATGTTTTTTAATGAAGTTAGTCATCATTTTTAAACCGCGATATCTCAAAAAGTAGAGTCAATCTAAAATAAAGGTTGGCGGGACTGAATTCAGCGCCTCCAATTATGTTTTTATACCCAGCGTAAGCGGGGTATATTAGTTTTGTGCAAATCTTGTAACAGGGAGAATTAAGCTCCGGAGATATAGAAAAATATATATAGAAATGATCAGGATCAAAAACTGAATCGATTTAGACATGTCCGTCTGTCCGTCTGTCCGTCCGTCCGTCTGTCCGTCCGTCCGTGGTCGGATCTCCTCCGAAACGGCTGGACCAATCAAGTCGAAATTTGGCACACAGGTATATCGGGATCCGAGTATGATCCTAAGTAAAAATGGGAGACATCCGCCCACTGCCACGCCCACAAATGAATATAATGTGTTTTCAGTAAAATGCTTGTAACTTGCGAACCACTCAACACATTCCATTGATATTTGGTGTACTGGTAAACTACGAAAAGGGACATATCCTGGCAAAAAATGGACGCCGCCCACCTCGAGCCACGCCCACAAATAAGCCCAAAATTAAGGGCTTATCGTAACTTGTGAAGTAAAAGGCGTAGAAGCTTCAAATTCGCAACATAGGTTCACCAAGGCGAATGAAAGGTGTAGGAAAATTTTTTTTATGGCCCGCCCACTGCCACGCCCAAAAATGAAGATTTTTCGTAACTTCCGAAGAAAAAGGCGTAGAAGCTCCGAATTGGCAACATAGGTTCACCTAGGCGAATGAAAGGTGTAGGAAAAAATTTTTTGTGGCCCGCCCACTTCCACGCCCACAAATAAAGATTTTTCGTAACTTCCGAAGTAAAAGGCGTAGAAGCTTCAAATTCGCAACATAGGTTCACCAAGGCGAATGAAAGGTGTACGGGAATAATTTATGTTGCCCTCCCACTGCCACGCCCACAAATAGAGAAGCAAAACATAGTGCGCTCATAATGTCGGGACGCTGGGTATTTCAAAGTCGGGCTTGACCGACTTTAGCTTTCTTACTTGTTTTTTTTATATAATTTGTCTCCATGTTGTCGGTAAAAAAAAAAGTACCAAATTCAAGCACAGTGCTATTAATCCCGTTTACATATTGCCCATCATTCATATATTGTACCCAAAAAAGCTCGATATAGCTCGAAAGCCCGATGAGCCTAGTTGTGAAGGCTTGGCTAGGTTACGCAGGTGCGCCATACTCGTAGTGTTGTAGCATTCATTATGATGAACAGGGCTAGGATTTTATTGCTTTTATAAATTTAAAGCATACTTTATGGGGTAAAAAAATTTTCTTACCAATATTTTGCGAATAAGTTTAGCGAATTTGAAATTCAAACCGCTTTTCTAACTTCAAAAAAATTCATATTGATGTTAAAATTCGATTTGAATCCGTACTTTATGTGAGTTGAACAAAATTTTTACTCCATAAAGTATGCTTTACATTTATAAAAGCAACAAAATCCGAGCCCTGATGATGATATATCATTTTTCTTTAAGGAATTTCAATATTTTTTAAACATTTAAGACCCCTTTCTCTGAGTATCCTCTTTATTCGGTATACCCAAACTTTTGCCCAACTGTACTTATCACAGCTGCACCATCATTTCTGCCAATAAAGCAATATTTGTTGCGATAAAAGAACGCATGAAAGTGTAACATCAGCAAATATTTGTGCAAAATACAGGCATCGAGTGTGTTCACCTAACCACAATCAACGGCTACATATGTACATTAGGGTGTCCCAAAAAAAAATTTTTTTTTGGAACGTGGTTTTTTCAAAGCCTATGGGTCAAAGTATTTTTGAGAATTTTTTCAGATTTTTCGTAAATGGTTTAGGGGTTGCGCTCAGCGGATTTTCCTCAAAAGCCCCAAATTTCCAAATTTTTGGAGATAGCTTCTTCATAAGCAATGCTTTTCAGGATTTTAAGATACTATTCGGTGGAAAAGTGTACAATCTTTGTTCTCAGTTACATATACTGCAAAATATACCAACTTTATAGGTTATTTAGGCATCTTTAGTAGACATTTTTACGAACAAAATCGGGCGTCCAAAAAAGAAGGCCCAAAAATTTCTTAATTTTATATGAAAATGGTTGAAAGTAATAATGGAATTTCAAAAAGTACGAATTCCTTTGTAATTTTTTAAAGGAAATTAGGATTTTACTCTTATAGTTCCAAAACAATGTCCTAATATATGTATTTTTGAAATAATTATAACAAAAACACGTTGCATACTTCCAGGCTAACACTTGAAAATTTCATTGCCTATATGATAGCCAATCAATAATAAATGGACTCAAAATGACGAGTTTTACATGGGCAGGGCTCAGATTCTGTTGCTTTTTTAAATTTAAAGCATACTTTATGGCGTAAAACTTTTGTTCAACTCATAAAGCAAAGATTTAAATCGATTTTTAACTTCAATATGAATTTTTTTCAAGTTAGAAAAATGGTTTTAAGTTAAACTTCGCTAAAATTATTCACAAAAGGTTAATTAGAAAGATTTTTACCCCATAAAGTATGCTTTAAATTTATAAATGCATCAAAATCCGAGCCCTGTTCATGGGCATTGATTTTCGGCGAAATTTCCCGCCGTGCTAATATCCCTTTTTCTAAAATCTCCTGCTATAGGACGAATTTTCTTTGTCCTTGAATAAGCTTTTCCTTGAATAAGCTTTCGGAAACCTTACGTTCTACTATTAAATTCGAAAAAAAAAATTTTTGGACACCCTAATGTACATACAATCGCACGACATGAATTTACATGCACGTACTTCGAAGCAATGCTGGAAATGCTCTTGAATATTTGATTTGATATCTTACTCGAGGCTCACTCGAAATGTATTGCATTAAATAAATGAAAAGATCGGCCCCGTGTTATGCAAGAGAGACTTGATGGCGTACATATTCCAACATACGAGTATTCGTAGCATACTTTCAGTTGTGCTATGAGCTATGGGCTTTCATAAATGAATAATTCCTTTCAAAAAGACAAATGCAATGACACCACAAGAGCAAAGCCCAAAACATATGTGCAGCAGCAGCAGCAGCTCAACGCTCGAAATGACGGGAAGTGATTGCATGCTGCCTGCTTCCACTGACATTTGTTGACTGACGTGTTTGAACAGGCAGATGGAGGAAGTGGAACTGGAAGCCGCTGGGATTGTTTTTGCGTTTTTCCTTTTTTTTTTTTTTTGTTGTTTGTGGCTTTTTGTTTTCTTTTGTGTTCGAGTGTGTGGACTTTTGGGCCACTCAATTAGAGTGCGTTGCGTTGATGAAAGCTTTACGAGATTAAAAAATTGATTCTTTGCGTGTTTTCGTTTCGGTTGGACTCGTGAAAATTGAAATAATTTCCTCTATGAATAATAAAAAAAACGGTATTATTTGAAGCATGCTTCTAGGAGCACGCTATCCCCTTCCTACATCATCGTGATTCGAATTCTTAGCACAATTTAAATGAAAAATTCCATCGCTCATTCTAATCCAATTATTGCCCTACATACGTTATTCCATAACCAGCATTGAGATAAACATTTTAGCATACCCACAGGGGCTCTACAATGAAATGTTCTCATTTTTTCTCCATTCTTCTGCATATGTTATGCTGAATTGGGGGAAAAAATTCCCTACAAAATATTTCAGTTTTTGAATAAAAGAAATTTTCCTCTATGATTTTTGAATAAAAATTCCAACATTTTTCCATCCATTATACCAAAGCCTCAATAAGGATTGTCAATTTGTCAATGCGGGCTCTTTTGAATTGTGGTCGGCCATAGCATTCTCAGCATTTTCATAGTATGCATCTTGAAGCCACACAACCGCATATTCATTCGCCTGTGTGTATGTGTGTGTGTTTGGATCTGTTAAGACCATGAAAAGAAAGGTGCCTTGATGAAATATATTCTCGACTAGATTAAATTATGCCTTTTCATTGTTGTTGTTCCTTTAAGCAATGAATTCGAATGGAATGGAATGGAATGGGGCATAAACATAAAAAAGAGATCATCAATAATGAGAAGAGAATTACTGGGTCTGCGTCCGCGTACAATGCCTCCCGTGGGCAAAGATCAAATTAAATGGGAGGGTGGAGAAGAACAGAACGGAATGTGTAAGCCTTAACAATACAAGCGCCTGAATTGCTGCTACAAGTTTCTGCTCGATAGCATGTAATAAAAATTGATGTTAGGAAGAATGCTGCCTGATTACATGTTTATGCATGAAAGCCATACAAACTTTGGTAGTTGACCTCGATAATAGTGTTCGATAGTGTGTTATAGTGGCCGAGTGGTTTCTCGCATTTGCATTTTTTTTATTATAGATATGGAAATACAGCGGAAAGTACGACAATAACAACCCCGAGGGATATGCTAATGTCCTTGAATTGCTATGCCTCACAAAGTTTATTTGATATTAAAACGAAATTCGAATAAATATTTGTTGTGCGCCAAGAAAATTTGGTTTCTTTTAGGGGCTTTACGAAATACCCCCTTTAAGTATGCTTTAAATTTTGAATTTTTGTGGTTTATTTCAGCTTCATAGCTTCGAAATCGTACAGATCAATGGAGGAAGCCGGAAATAGTAAAACAGAAATCATTCGAAATGCGGACCCTGGTATAAGCCGGTGAAATAACATGCTAGAAGAAGAAGAAGATTCGAAATGAGCCATTAAAGTATGCAGATAAATTTTAATGAAGCTTTTCTGAAAGATGTGTTTCAATACACAGCTTCAACAGAAATTTTAGTACTATATAGTTTCTATTTATACCATTATTGTAAGAAAAAATTCAATTGCATACCTTTAGGGATCTATTCAAATGTTTTCATAAGGCCATGAGGCTAACAAAATGAACTCTATTCTTCACTATATAGGGCTCTTCAAAACTTCTCTATTTATTAAAGTACTGCAAAAAACGTCCAGAACGCTCCTTAAACTATGCTATGATTTTCAAAATTTCCATTTTCTTTTTCTTGGAACAAATTCCAATCAACATTCACAAATACGAGTCTTTCAAGGTTGAACCGAACGTCTTACATCGTCTATACTCCTTCATTTCCTTCCTTTCATACAAGTACATATCCTTCCCAATTTCGATACCATGAACGAACATGTTCACATAATTCATAAAGAATTCGAGCTGTAACGCCTACTGAAGCCTGATTTATTTTTGCATTCGACTATATTAATGCTCCCCGTGGCGTTGGAATTCGATTTGTGTGTAAATATTTTCTTTTTTTTCTTGCAAATAAACCAAAAATAGCAACTAAATTGCGCAAACACACACACACACACACAAATTGATGAGCACAAAAGCGAAGGAAATTGCATAAAATGTTGAAACAAATTCCCAATGGGGCATCGAAAGGATTTTGAACAGAGAGTAACACATTTTCACAGCAAGCAGCACGTCTCCATGTCGGGGAATTTTCTCAACAAGATACGATTTCCCTTTATCCTAAATTATATTTCTCCATTTTCCACCATGATATGCGCTCACACCCACACAAACACATATACAACATTTCATGCAGGCACACACACACAAAGAACTTATTAAAACATCAACATTTTGTAGGTCATTCCCACAAATCGATACGAGTACGAGTCAAATGTATGAATGTGGTAATGTGTGTGAGGGTGGGGATGTATGTGTGTGTGTGTGTGTGACTTCCGGAATTTGGCAAAATTGTTAAATTTTCCCATCGTTTTCGATACAACAAAAGTTAAATGTCAACCCAATCGAGGATCAAGTTGAGCACGTATCATCGCCGGTAAACGGAAAGTCGTAAAAGGACATCGAATTTTCAGTTGAATGAGTGTGTGTGTGTGTGTGCATGGGAGTACGTTTGAGTGCGTGCATTAATCTTTAATGTATCCGTATAAAGCATTAATATTCGATACCTATAATTGGACATTAACAATTCGTTGTTCAGTGTTTTGATTGCGGCTCCTTTGCATTGAATTAAAAAATTCCCACACAAAAGAATGCGAAGAAAAGTGCGTTTGAAGTGGAAAATTCAATTTAAAAAAATTCAAAATCAATATTGTATTAATTTTTAATTATTTTTAGACTAGGAAAGAACTTATTTGGGACATTGATTTATTCGTAAATCACCAGGGCGACAGAAAACATTTGAATTCAACACCTAAATGTGTGCTTTTGAATATTTCAAAGCCTAATTATATATATAATTTTAAGCCTTTATCAATTAAACTTGATAAGGGTTTTCCATAGAACTCCTAAATGCTAACAAAGCTGCAAGAATGAATAGAAATATTCCTAAAATTTGTTAGTACACTTTTGAGTGATCCTTTTAATTGTGTCAGTAATCACTTCTAAATTTATTCAGAAAAAAGAAAACGTGGTGCCGTTTGAACATAGAAAGGGTCTTGATCAGGGGCGGACTGGGGATCAAAGGGCCCACCGAGCGTTACCTAAGAAAAAAAATATTTAAAAAAAAATCCTTACTCCATGAGTATTGATCCTTAATGGGGGCCCACCGGGCATTTGCCCGGTTGCCCGTAGGCCCAGTCCACCCCTGGTCTTGATGGTCCACTGTTGTCAGTAAAGGGGATGTCCATAAAATTATGGCAACTTTATGATTTTTATTACAGACTTGGAGAGGAGAAAAGTCTACAGGAGAATTTTTATGGACCACGGTTTTTGTTTTAAGAAGATTCCCAAATTAACTTTAAGGAAATTTTGGCCTTATTCGGAGACATTCAGGGGAAATAAGTATTTCCAAAAAAAGATGGAAACAAAATGACCGTTAATGAAAGACGTGCAGCAATATATGTACATTAAGGTGGATCGTTTTGGTCGACAAAAAAAAAAAATTAAAATTGCCCTAGTGAAATAAGATTCTACAATTTTTTTTGGAGAAAGAATGCCCAGGGAACCATAGGTCAAATCCAAATTTTTTCATTCCGCTTTTTAAAAAGAAGGCCCATCATAAATATGCCTAAAAGCATGCTACAAATTATTGACATTTCTATCTAATCAAAAATGTTTTTAAATTCAATTTTTCCTATTTTGATTCTTATCATCAGGGCTCGGATATATATGCATTTATAAATTTAAAGCATACTTTATGGGGGGGAAACTTTCCTTACCAACATTTTGCGAATAATTCTAGTGAAGTTGAACTTCAAACGGCTTTTCTACCTTCATAAAAATTCTTATTGATGTTAAAAATCTATTTTAATCTTAACTTTATGTGAGTTGAACAAAATGTTTACTCCATAAAGTATGCTTTAAATTTATAAATGCATATATATCCGAGCCCTGCTTATCATAATTGTAGGCATGAGAAATAATAAAATTTTCCTTGAAAAATCATCATAAATTGGCCATTTTAAGATAGTTATTAAAGAGAATATAAATTTTTTTTAATGGCTCGAGTTTTGAGGGACGTTGAAGTCATTATTTCTCTGCTTTTTGAGATGTTTTCACCAACAATAATGACCAACATAAGTCGAATATGGCATGAAAAACCTTTGTTTGCAAAAGCGGAAGGTTAAAATTCACATTTGACCGGCATAATTATTAAGTATGGGCAACAGAATAATATTCTGATAGGGAAATTGGAGGTTACAAAATCGATCCACCTTAATGTACATATGGGCATTTCCAGAAAAAGTAAACTTTTTGTCGCGTCCGTATATTGCTGATTGCCATTCGGGACTGCATAGAAACTTTGGGAAATATAAAAGTCCGCATAATCTCCAGGAAAGAATTAAGGAGCTAAATTACTATTTACAGCATACTTGAATTCGGGACTTAAAATTGTTCAATTAAGTGTCGCGTCCGTTTGGAAATGCCCATATAAGATAATTTAGTGCCTGTTCAATGCCGGCCTTTAAACGAAAAAACTCCTTTAAAAATAATTTCAAAGTAACCAAAACTTCACCCTTTAAAGCACCACGAATGTGTCAAACACTGGCTGTGGAAATTTCAATACTAGGACGACGTGCCCCAGAAAAAAAAATTTTTTTTAAATAAGGACCCACAGAAAGAAGTTTCGATGAAAAAACCTTTTTTAATGTTGGCTAGAGTCTTACGGGGAGCGTTTTTCTCTAGAAATTAGTACCGTGATTATTCTGTGATATTCTTCAAGGATCTTAGCTGAACAATTTTCCTTAATGAGTCGTGTTCAAAAATAAATAAAACAACTCAAAAATTTCATGAATCCTCAACTTGAAAATTCGACGCAAATCTTTTCTTAGCCAAAATGCCATAAAAATAAATCGCTGGACACAAAAATCGCAATTGAAACTAATAACAATAATAATGAAAGCAATTGAGATATCGAACAGCAAAACTTTCGAAGTGAAACAAGTTATCTCATTTAGAAAAAAGGGTGTTCTATTGAGTTCAATAAAGTTTTATGGACACGAGACAGTTTTTTATTTTTTTTTTTATTACACAAACAACCAATTTTCCCTTTTTTATGGGAGAAGAAAAATGCGTTCAATTATGAGCATTGACATTCAACTTCCGATTGAAACGAAGAGAGTCCTTTTAAAACAATTCAATTCTATCAACGAAGTGAATGGGTAAAGGACCAAAAAGAAGAAATTCTGTAAAGGCGATCAAAAAGTTTACCTATTTTGAGAAAATACATCGAGATATTTAAATTCAAAGCGTTAAATTTAATTCCGTCGAGAATATTTCTTCTGATAAAATCAGTCAAGAGAAGGTGTCTTTTTCTTACATTACTTTGCAAAATTTATTCTCACTGTCACTGTGCTCCAAGCGATTGCTACAAAAAGAAGGAAAACACAATCTTCTCAGATTCCAACGGCTTTTTGATGACAGGTAGCTTCTTGTGTTCGAGAAAATTGTGTGCAAAGACACTCAAAGGTAAGCCTTCTTAGCGGAATGAATGAATGTTAAGTCCGACATGACAGCGCACGATTTCTGAGGGTTTAATTCATGTCATGTTACAAACAAAATTTTTTTTTTTAAGGAAATATCTTGAAATCCCACAATCGAATTGAGTTGAGTGGGGCTCCAAGAATCGGTCTTCTTAACAGGTTGGCTGATAAGTCCCCGGTCTGACACATAGATGGCGTCGCTAGTATTAAATGCATATTATTTTTATATAGTGGCAACCTTCAAATGATTCGTGTCAAAATTTGACGTCTGTAAGTCAATTAGTTTGTGAGATAGAGCGTCTTTTGTGAAGCAACTTTTGTTATTGTGAAAAAAATGGAAAAAAAGGAATTTCGTGTTTTGATAAAATACTGTTTTCTGAAGGGAAAAAATACAGTGGAAGCAAAAACTTGGCTTGATAATGAGTTTCCGGACTATGCCCCAGGAAAATCAACAATAATTGATTGGTATGCAAAATTCAAGCGTGGTGAAATGAGCACGGAGGACGATGAACGCAGTGGACGCCCGAAAGAGGTGGTTACCGACGAAAACATCAAAAAAATTCACAAAATGATTTTGAATGACCGTAAAATGAAGTTGATCGAGATAGCAGAGGCCTTAAAGATATCAAAGGAACGTGTTGGTCATATCGTTCATCAATATTTGGATATGAAAAAGCTCTGTGCAAAATGGGTGCCGCGCGAGCTCACATTTGACCAAAAACAACAACGTGTTGATGATTCTGAGCGGTGTTTGCAGCTGTTAACTCGCAATACACCCGAGTTTTTGCGTCGATATGTGACAATGGATGAAACATGGCTCTATCACTACACTCCTGAGTCCAATCGACAGTCGTCTGAGTGGACAGCGATCGGTGAACCGTCTCCGAAGCGTGGAAAGACTCAAAAGTCCGCTGGCAAAGTAATGGCCTCTGTTTTTTGGGATGGGCATGGAATAATTTTTATCGATTATCTTGAGAAGGGAAAAACCATCAACAGTGACTATTATATGTCGTTATTGGAGCGTTTGAAGGTCGAAATCGCGGCAAAACGGCCCCATATGAAGAAGAAAAAAGTGTTGTTCCACCAAGACAACGCACCGTGCCACAAGTCATTGAGAACGATGGCAAAAATTCATGAATTAGGCTTCGAATTGCTTCCCCACCCATCGTATTCTCCAGATCTGGCCCCCAGCGACCTTTTCTTGTTCTCAGACCTCAAAATCATGCTCGCAGGGAAAAAATTTGGCTGCAATGAAGAGGTGATCGCCGAAACTGAGGCCTATTTTAAGGCAAAACCGAAGGAGTACTACCAAAATGGTATCAAAAAATTGGAAGGTCGTTATAATCGTTGTATCGCTCTTGAAGGGAACTATGTTGAATAATAAAAACGAATTTTGACAAAAAAATGTGTTTTTCTTTGTTAGACCGGGGACTTATCAGCCAACCTGTTATATTTCAGACAATAAATCATTGAAAATTTTCATTTCGCAAGCAATAGTCTCGACTTACAGTCCTTTGAGTCCTTTGCGTTCATAGAAAATTTTTTCTAAAATTATTGATAAGGAGAGGCATAAATTTTGGACGAAATAAGATTCCGACCGTTGGACACGAATTTCTATCAAAGGAAGTCACCATAGCAAAAAAAAAACCATTTCCGGTGCTAGGATAAAAGGATGAATAAGCAGTCAAAAAGACGGTAAACGTCCCCAAGAATATACATTTTTGGATCTTATAGAAAATTAAGGGAAAAAAAACAGGAATAATGCTTTTGAGAAGGACTCACTCTAGCCCCTGTAAGGATCGAAGACGAAACTTCTCAAAATTATTTAAAAGAATTTAATCATTTGATGGCTCATCGATCAAAAGTGTCTTCATACCAGCTAGCATTTTTTGAAATTTTTTATCAAAAGCGAGTCTTTTTCGAGTCGCCTTTCTGATTAAAAAGCTCAAATATGCGCTCGTTTTCTGATCAAAAATTATACTTTTGTGGGGAGAAATTGGAACCCTAGCCGCGACTCTTCTTAGGAAGTCAAATTTGATATCATTTGCGAGTCATTTTCGAGTCATATTTGTTATCATTTTCTACGATTCATATTTGCTATCGTTTTGGAGTCTTCTACGACTCATATTTATATTCGATTGCTTTCGAATATAAATATAATCTTATGTGGGATTTGAACCTCGGAACTCTCGTTTTCTAGTCGTGTGCTCACCCGTCGACACCAAGCTTTCCAAATCGAAAGTCATTGAAATTTTTCGTTTATATCTTCAAATTCGAATTCCATTCTATTCAATTTTGAGTCAAATATTGAGTGACATATAAGATAGAAACAATTTGAATGATCATATTTCAATCCCATACGTGATTATTTGGCGATTGCTCTATAATTTGCTTTGTAATTTGAATACGACTCGCTTTTGAAACATATTCGAGAGTCGTTTTCGAGTCTTCTTTTAATCGTGTATGTGATCAATAGAGCTGTCAAAAATATGCATTTATATATTTAAAGCATACTTTATGGAGTAAAAATTTTGTTCAACTCACATAAAGTTAAGATTCAAATAGATTTTTAACTTCAATAAGAATTTTTATGAAGGTAGAAAAGCCGTTTGAAGTTCAACTTCACTAGACTTATTCGCAAAATGTTGTTAAGAAAAGTTTTTCCCCCATAAAGTATGCTTTAAATTTACAAAAGCATGTTTTTGACAGCTCTAGTGATCAATCATTTTCTTATCATGAAGGAAGCTCGAAAAAGACTCGTAAATGAATCTTGTCATAAAACAGTCCTCCAAATGTTGGGAGGGATATTAGAGTACTTCGAAAAAATGTCATTTTTTTTCATTAAGAAATCCTGAATATCGTAAACTCCAGCCGCACAAACTGCAACCCAATCCTTTCTACTGCTCTTTCTTATTCTTTCATCTTTAAACGACCACGTCCGTCCATTCAATAATCGATCGAACAAAGTCCTTACCTCTCAAAGCGTCGATTTTCAATTTCCCGAAACAAAATTGAAATTTAATTTATATTCGAATCGGAAGACCACAAAAGGATTCAAATCCTTTCGGATACAAGAAAAGCATATTTCCATTATTTGCAAAGAACAGCAGTGAGCGGCAAAGTGAGATGACATTCTTAAATTTTTATAAAAAATCAAAAAAAATAACAATTTCACTCGCGTCAATTTCCCCATTTTCCATTTTTCCATTTCACTTCAATTTCCATTAAATCGAATAGCAAGGACGAAAATAGATGGGCAATGGGATTTGAGAGAATATTTTTTTCTTGTTTTGTTGCAGAAAAACTGTGGATTTTTGAAGCATTTCGAGTGTCGTTATTGTTTGTCTGCCTGACTGTTCGTCTGTATGTCTGTCTGGCCTGTTCTCCTACCAGATCGTCTGTCTCCCTCTCTCTCTCTCCTTCTCTGTACTCCTCGCTGTGTCTCTGTCCATCTGTCTGTTTATTTGTTTGTCTGTCTACTTTCATACCGGATCGTCTCCCGTCTCCGTCTCCTCTCTCTCCTCTCTCTATCTTCTCTCTCTTCTCTCTCTCTCTCTCTCTCTCTCTCTCTCTGTCCTTCTGCCTGTCTGTCTGTTTTTATTCCTGCCCAAAAGTCTGTCCATTCGTTCGTCTAAGAGTTGGAAAAAGTTTTCCTGTGGTTGCTTGATTGGTAAGGGATTCAATAGCTGGTTTTTTTAAGGTGACCAGCTGCACTGCACTGTAGCCTAAAAGCTCTTAAGTACCTGTATTCGCAGGATACGAATGTTTTACTTGGCCACCTTTCCCATGCCGATTTTGTTTGTCATACAATTTTTTTCTTTTTTCATTCAATTTTCTTTTGTTTGTCTTGTTTTTTTTTTATTATTATTTTTTGCTGTTAATATCAGGATATTCGGGCAGTCATGCTTCAGAGCGTGGACGGGATAATGTTCCAGGATAATGTTATTACTACAAATCCTTGAAAATATTTATTTATTTATTTATTTTTTGCTTTTTTATTTGAGCGTTAATGCTTCTCCGCTTTTTCCCCATTTAATCTTTTGGATAACGACAATGCGACACGCCGTAGCAAAGGATATAAATTTCGTGCCAAGGAAGTTTCAGTTGCCATCCCCGTAAAATCCATAAACAAAATGGAAGATAACTTCTAAGGATGAGAGGAAACAACAAAAAAAAAAAAAGAGATCAAAAAATAGCAAATACGAAGCGAGCGACTGCTCGTCTGAAGTCGCATTGCTTACTTAATAGAAATGATACCAAAGATGGCGATATCTCGAAGGATGCGGAAACGGAAACGGAAACGGAAATGACTAAACTTTAATGTATGTGTGTAGCTTCATTAGGAAAAACAACAACAACGAGAATAAAAACATCAACAAGAAAACCAACAACAACAACAAGAAGAAGAAAACCAACAACGATAACAATAACAATGGCCAAAAAAACCAACGTCACAATCAAAATGCGTCAAAGCAATCTAGTTTCGGCCAAAGAGGGGGCAAAGACAGCAAAAGAAGGAATTTGGGGAAGAAGAAAACCAAGAAGAATATTATTAAAAGGAACAGGAGCGTTTATAAAGGGGCACTCCCGAAAATCTTCAAGAAATCCTTCAGTATTTCCGATTGAGTCGAGTGCCATTTATATTGCAGGTACCTAGATAGTCCCTAAGGAAAATGTCCTGTCTTAGCCTCTGTCTTAGCATATATTTTTGATCATTTGTGTGATTGGAGCGTATGACACGCTGACTTTGTGAAAAAAGAAAAACTTTTCTCGAAAGTTTCCTCTTTCGCGATACTTGCTGCCCCCTTTTCGTCTTATCCCCTTCCACCGTCGAAGAGCTAATTACAAATTACGTGACTGTACGCCGAACGTCTTTGGGCTGCTGTGCGTGCGTTAAAGACTTTAGATGGAGCTGGTTTTTTTTTCGTGATTTTCCTTTATTTTTTTGCGAAGAAGAAGAAAGCTCCTTTGGAACAACGTCAACGGAAATTTCTTAAATAACTTGAAGCCATAAATTCCGTGGAAGCTCAAGTTACCTCGCTTGCATTTTCTTGCTAGTTATGGGATTTTTATTATTTTTTTTTTTTTTTTATTTTCAAGGATGATATTTTTTACGCTTCAGGCCATTCACGCTTGAAGTGGCGTAAAATGGACGAAAAAAATTAGTAAAATAAATTTTTCATAGCATATTTTTAGGCGCTTTGATAAAATATTTTACTGCTTATGAATGCAAGAAGCATACTTTCAGGTGTTTTTTTTGATCATTGAAGTTTTCTTCGACGCGTGCTGTTACTAAAATGGCTTAAAATTGACAGAAATTGCAAAATTTTACGAAGTGAATTTTTACGCACTCCAAAAGGACATTTTTCATTTGAAATTTCCTTCTGGGGCTAAAGCGAGTGTTCGGTAAGAAACCTTACCAATTCGCTTAAAGGCATACAAGGAAAACCTAATTTAAATTTTGAACCAAAATCGCCTAAAGAGACGACCACACGTCCAATGTAACGAGAATTTATCAGTTTTCAATTCCTCCTACAACAGCCCTT
Organism: Chlorops oryzae; assembly: GCA_020466095.1. Classification (NCBI taxonomy): domain Eukaryota; kingdom Metazoa; phylum Arthropoda; class Insecta; order Diptera; family Chloropidae; genus Chlorops; species Chlorops oryzae. Next base: position 26,977,319 of record CM035809.1, on the reverse strand, counting down.
CAAGGTATGCTTCATTTCTTTTTTTAATTAAAATATTTCCTCATCGCCGCTGAGGAAGCCTCACATTTCCTTTAAAAAAATACCTTCACAAATTGAAACTTTCCATCAAAGTTCGCCGGAATTAGAAATGTCCGCGTCAACGAATTTGTGGCATTGTGGTTTTTCTAATCAAAATGTTATTGTGAATTGAAGTTTCCACGAAACGACACCAACGAAAACGAACGAAAATGATGGCACGAATAAATGCGATGTCAGTTCTGAGCGCTTCGATACATTTTGAGTAGAAATTCGTAGAATTTCGTTTGAAGTGTGCTTTCAAAAGGTCGCTTGTCTGGCGAACAACTTACCTAAATGACGCGCACCCATAAGTATGCTTTGCTTAAAAGCATTGTTTATTATAAATATTTAAGCAGAGCGCCCCGAAGTCTTCAGCTGTTCACCTTAACAAAGAGACGGGCGCTCTCTCAATGAATTGCTTAAAATTTTTCCCTTCAGAGACGAGGTCTTTTAGCTTTGAATGCCATTTTTGGAAAGTTTTTAAGGTATACTTTTCTGCTGAATCGGCAATTTTGAGGAGTATGAAATACGCTGAGCCACTTTGAATTCTTAAAGCATGGATTTAAGATTTCTCCTTTGTTAAAAAAAATGATTGATGTAGCCTTTTTAAAAGCTTTTTTTTCGGTCCGCTTCATTTTCCGAAAATATTTATCATTTGGGAGGATATCCTTATTATTGTGTTGCAAGCAAATTTTCCCATTCGCTTTTTCTTTGAGGTCATGAGTTGAAGAGTGTAAGGGAATTTTTGTCCAATTTGTTGGGAAAGGTTAAGAGGTTACCATTGCGCGGTTTCCCTCTAGCATCTTGTTTTTTGAGATATTTTATATTTTGAGTTGATGCAGGATTTTACGAGATATTCAGACACTATTGGAAAGAAAAATAAACAACCTTTGTTTCCGTTTACTTAAGCTACAGAATTCTTTTTTTTTTCATATTTTTTGGAGAAGGTTTCTGGAAAGATTTTGAAGCTCATTTTTCTGCTGGATCGAAATTTTTCTGAAAAATAATATACACTGAGACGCTTTTTGGATTTTGTGGGTTTGGGTTCAGGATTTCTCCTTTGTAAAAAAATGATTGATGTGGCCTCTTTAAAAGGTTTTTTCGGTCAACTTAATTTCCCGGGAACATTAATCCTCCCTCGTTAAGGTGTATCAAAATTTGATTTCATAAACTTTTTTTGAAAGATCATGGGTTGAAGTTTTTCAGAGAATTTTTTCAATTATTTTGGAAAAGGTTTAGAGGTTCCGTTGCGGGGCTACCCCCCACCCAAAATCTTGCTCTTTTGAGATATTTTAAATAGCAGAACTTTTCGAGATATTCAGGCACTATTGGAAACAAAAATATACAACCTTTGTTTCCGTTTAGTTAAGCCACAGAATTTTTTTTTTCATATTTTTTGGAGAAGGTTTCTGGAAAGATTTTGAAGCTCATTTTTCTGCTGGATCGAAATTTTTCTGAAAAATAATATACACTGAGACGCTTTTTGGATTTTGTGGGTTTGGGTTAAGGATTTCTCCTTTGTAAAAAAAAATTATTGATGTGGCCTCTTCAAAAGCTTTTTTCGGTCTACTTAATTTCCCAGGAAAATTAATCCTCCCTCGTTATGGGTGTCCCAAAATTTGTTTTCACAAACTTTTTTTGAAAGATCATGGGTTGAAGTATTTCAGAGAATTTTTTCAAATATTTTGGAAAAGGTTTAGAGGTTCCGTTGGGGGGATACCCCCACCAAAAATCTTGCTCTTTTGAGGTATTTTAAATAGCAAAACTTTTCGAGATATTCAGGCACTAGCTAGAGAGAAAATATCCAAACTTTGTTTTCGTTTACAAAACTTAAAATATAAATAATTTAATTGTCCACTTAGCCGCCGCGAATTTAAATTTTTTTTGGAAAAACTTCATAAGTCTCGAAAAGGAGGCTTCATAGCTTTCAAGCTTTATTTGAAAATGTCGAAGAGTAATGATTCAGTGTCAAGGATAATGAAGTCCTTAGTCATTTACAATAAGAAATAAGTAATTTACTGTTGTGTTTCTAAAGATATGTTCCATTATTGTCACAAAAGCATTATCATAAAAATATGTAGCATACTTTTAGGCTTAAATTAAAAATTTTTATTTCACTTCACTCAGAAGATTTTTAAATTAGCATTTTACTCTTGTATTTCTAAAGCAATGTTCCATTATGTTCACATAAATATTATCACATAATACGTTGCATACTTTAAGGCACAAATTTGTAATTTTTATTGTTCGCATGAGCATTTTGGGACACCCAAATCCTAATTAATCAAGCGAAATGAAGATAAGAACGATTATTTAATAAAGTTTATATATCATTCAAAGTGATTTGATGGCAACTTTATTCAGCCCAAAACTAGGCAATTTTATTATTACAATGCGCGCGCTTTCATTTAGCCTTTATTGTTTGAGAACAATAAAACTTGATTTTATGATGCTTTTTTGGGGGGCCATAATCTTTTATTTTCTCTTTCACTTTTATGTTTATTTAAATGAACAGCAATGAGAAAAATGTGTCTCTCGACGTGACCTATTAGTGCTAAAACCCTGAAATTTATGCTTCATTGCTTTCTGGCTTTTAAAGACAATGAACACTATCTAGAGTCAAGGAATAAGTAAGGAAAGAAGAGAGAAATATTTTCAGTGCTAAGCTTTCAATTATTCAAAGCCATTAGTGCTCGATAGAGCCAAGAACACTAAAAACCACTTTTTGTTCATCCTTCAAATATACTTCTGAAAAAAATTTATTCCGGATTGAAAAACGATTTTATGAAAATGTCAATCCTTTTTGACATTTTGTTAATTCAATTTCGGTGCACTTTCATGCTATCACGCTTTTGAAATTTACAGCTTCCAATTAAGAAGGAAAAGAGGACGAAAAATAACACTGAATTTTGATGCCGAAAAGTAGACTTCATTAAGCGAAAAACAACACCATGTAAATAATAAATAACTTAGCCCAATGACAGCTGTAATAGAAATTAACAACAGCAAAAAGAGGAAAATTCTCATAAAAGGATACTAGCACAGAAACCAACACACACACACACACACACACAGGCAGTCTTAAAAGTTCACATGCGAGAAAAGAAGATCCCAAAAGTCAATGATTAATGCGAAATCCTTGCATCTTATATCTAAGAGCGAGCGGTCGACATTTAGCAAAGGTGCCCATATCCTGTGTATGTGTGTGCTCATTTGCATAATTATAGACATAACCCAGCCGGAAATGTCCCGGTGAAACAATCAATGATTTCAGCATGACATAGAGCCGCGACTCCTCCTGTTTATTTGGGCTCGGATTTTTATGCTTTTATAAATTTAAAGCATACTTTAAGGAGTAAAAATTTTGTTCAACTCACATAAAGTTCAGATTCAAATCGATTTTTAACTTCAATGTGCATTTTTTGAAATTAGAAAAGCGGTTTGAGGTTGAAATTCCCTCAACTTATTCGCAAAATGCCGGTTATTAAAAGTTTTTGATCCGCAAAGTATGCTTTAAATTTATAAAAGCATAAAAATCCGAGCCCTACTGATTATACACCAACTTTCTAATGAAATTAACACACAAGCGGCATTGACAGTCATAAGAGCATATGTCACGAGTTGGTCATCGAAAGTGGAGTAGATCTACTCCGTCGTATCGATACCTCTATCGATGACAGTGCTATTAGAGTTGCGATGAATAACATTTCCTCTCGATGACTTTGCCATTGCAATTGCGATTAAAAGGACCTTCTTTCGATGGCAATGCCATTGCAATTGAGAAGTAATCAATTTTTCCCGCTTGATATCTTTGGTGAAAAAATTAACGAATCGGTCCTTTATGAGAAAATTTCCGACTGGGAAGTAGATATGTGAGTGTTTTTATGTGTGAATTCCTCAAAACGATTCATCATGAACGTCAATTTTCGTAATTTTTGTGACACAAACCAAATACTTAGACCGCACACACAAACACACACAATCACAGATGCATACACATATTAAGGTATAATCACATAATCGTACGAGGACACTTCCACAGACGCAAATGTATTTGACAGGTTGAAGTACAGTTAACGTTGCGAGATATTTTTTGAGTTGATTTTGTAGCTATTTTAGTTTTTTCTTTCTTCACGGCATGTGTGGTGTGTGTGTGTGTGTGTGTGTTTATGCCCCCGTGTATGTGTGAGCTGAATTATTGCGGGTAAGTAGGTCATTATGGGCAAATGAATGAACAAAAAAATATGATGCAGCATCTTTAATCTTTTTGCGCTCGTGTGAGTGCATGATTGGATGGATGGATGCATGAATGGATGAATGGAAGGATTGAGGGAATGAGGAAACGAACGAATGCATGAATGAGCAAATACCAGGCTTTGTGAATGATACAGCAAGAAATATGCAACGTATGCCTCTATATGTGCGTGAATGGATGTGTGTGTGTGTGTGTTGTGTGGGTGCGTGATCAGTTAAGATGTGCCAGTGGCACTTTTGCCTACTTTTAGGGGCACACTTAACCCATTTCAAGCACGTCGACATGGCACTAGTCGGAGAAATGAAATGTCCTTTTGTGAATATTTTCGGGGCGCGCAGAAACGTTTTCATTTTCCATTCAGACAAACGAAAAAAAGTGCTCTCATCTTCAATCAATCAGTCTTAAAAACGAGCGCACGTCTATAGTACGCACACACACACAAATGACGGTATGAGTTTATAAATCAATTTCAATGAATTCAATTATGAGCGCCCGAGAATGTCTTAATGGCACATCTCCAACGAATTCAGAAGAATTTTTCAACCGAAACATCGATTTTGGGAGATAAAATGAGTTCAAAAGACGAGTTCTCTACCTTAACTTTAAGATGTTTAACCCATTTTGGACCAAAAAATTATTTTTTACTAAATGAAAATCCTTCAAAAGACATGCTGTAAGGACACTATTGAATGACTTCATTTTAAAAAATTCAAATTTTTTGTGGTTACTGGAAAAAACGACCAGCGGTCCAAAATGGGTTAAAATGTCCTTAAAATGTCAGGCAGAAAGGAAACTCCTAAAAATCCACTCCGATGTAAAAAAAAAAAACTTTAATTACGCTAAGATTGGGATGTCGTCTCAAATAACATAAAATAATGAAGCATATCTCAAGGCGATTATGTGTATCTCTTCTTTAAGATCTTTTAGAAATATCAATGAAGAAAAGCGACAAAATTTATGTTTACTTTTAGTCTCACAAATCATTAACACTAGGTGCGCAAAGGACACTGAGGTCCTTTGGAGCAACGTTGACTAATAATTTACAGTCCTGAACTCATCAAGTTTGATATCAATCTTTGGTTTGGTTTGGGTTAAATACTGTTTGTGAATTTTCGTTTTCTTTTGAGTATCTTTTCATATATTCAATGTTTGAAGCCAAAAAGTATGCTACATTTTCTTTTAAAAACATAATTTTGTTAATTTAATTTATGAGCAGGGTCGGACTTTGTTGCTTTTATAAATTTAAAGCATACTTTATGGGGCAAACATTTTTTCTTACCAACATTTTGCGAATAATTAAAGCGAAGTTGAACTTCAAATCGCTTTTCTAACTTCAAAAAAATTCATATTGAACTTAAAAATCGATTTGAATCTTAACTTAACGTGAGTTGAACAAAATTTTTACTCCATGAAGTATGCTTCAAATTTATAAAAGCAACAAAATCCGAGCCCTGTTTATCGAGCGATAGTAAGAAGGTTAAATCAGAGCCTAAGATAACTCAAAATAATCTTGACGAATTTTCTCAGCTATAAAAATCTGTTCATTTTTGATATTCATATTCAACAAGGATATTTGGAGATGATCTATTTAAACAGGCTCAGGAAGAAAATGTCTGACCTCATATTTACTGCCTGCGTCTGCCAGTGTTATGTGAGGCCCGCACCCACTATATATTCCCCGTTTTCAAGACCTAATCCACTCTTACACAGCCTAAGATAAGAGCCTATTCTCAAGGACTGCGTTTCAACTATTTATGTTATTATATTTCATGAACCAGAAGCTCCATTTCCTTTCATATTTTATAGTTTCCTTTTCCAAAAAAAAACCGTAAAGAACCTTGTATTGTTTATTATAGAATATTAACATTCACACGATCTCAAATCCTAATGCTTTACGCGAGCGCGCACACAAAAGTATGCAACGACATCAATTTCCCAAGACTCTCAATTATCCTTTTACCCCCCAAACTCAACTTTCATAGACACGCACTCGAGTGGAAAAATTGCTAACATTCAAGTTCGGTGTAAATTCATTTGTACCGAAAGGGCTTACATTATTAAGCAGCGGCTTAAATCAACGGCAAACGACGAAAAGGACGAACGACCGACGATGATGAACACAGCACAGAAGATTGAAAATATATAGATATCACAGGCATTATAGATAAAGGACAAAGGACATAAACTAAAATGAAACTGAAGCTGGACTTACGCTTATCTTCTCAGCATGGCTCGCATGATTTTGCGGTGTTGTTGGTAATTTTTCCATTTTCCTTTGGAATTTCAAAATGTTTGCGGTTGAAAAGAGTTCAAAAGAATATCCTTGCGCTTTGATTTTTGCTCAATTTCTCTCACTTTTTTATGTTTATGTTTCGAATTGTTTCGAAATGGTTTGCCTTTTGGCGCGCGCCTTTCGAATTGCGTTTCACTTGGCACGAAAATGCGTTTTAAATTTTAACACTGAAGAGGATCTTTAATCCTTAAGCGTTTGTGTGCGACTCTCCCTCTCTCTCTCTCTCTATCTATTTCAAAATGTGTGTGTGTGCCAGCGGGTTTTAACCAGAGGCCTCAAAAACAAAAACTTGTGTTTGAAACTGCAAATAATGTGCGGCTCAAACCAGCCTTCGGGTATGCTAGAGAATTCTCAATATCGCTCGTTCTCTTAATCGCTCTCTCTCCCTCTATCTGTCGCTTTCACTGTTTTGTTTATCGAAAAAATATTAATGGCTTTCCGCGCACGCAACTTTACAGCTCGAAATCTCGTCGACGACTGCTGAAGCCTCTTATCAGAGCCCTTACAAAAAAAGGATGCCATGCATCCCAGTCGAATAGGGAAATACAGTGAATGCGTTCGAAGCGAACGTAGCAACGAAAGCGGCGAAAACAGAAAACAAAACAAAAACGCTTTTCTTTTCTTTTGCTTTGACTTTTCGGGTTTCTTTTTCGTTATATTTTTTTCTTTTTTCGTTTTGCTTCAAAGTTCCTTGGCTTTTTCGGTGTTTTGAGTTCGATTCGGTCGCCCAATCGCTGGCATATATATGCGTGTGCATGTTTGTTCATGTGTGTGTGTGTCCATTTGTACATATGCGAGCTGTTTTGTTTTGTAGCGAGACCGGCCGTTCTGTTCTGTTCTGTTCTGCTCTGTTCTGTTCTACTGACATACTTATGTTCCGTGGCGAAGAGCTCACGTAGGCACGCTGGGTAGGGTTGTCGTTTGTGGTTTGCTTTTGAGAAAACAAAAGGTAGATTTGATTCCTCGAAGAGACTTGACGTTTGATCTTTCAAGATAATTAAAATGGATTTTGAGGGTTCAACTTGAAAAGAATTATATTTTTTTATATATAAGGAAAAACGGGAAAAAAGCAACAAAAAAAAGTAGGGAAATTATGCCCATTAAAATAAAAAATTTTCATATGCTCAAAAGCAAGATAAAGAAGGGTTCAAATTCTTTGTGAATTATAAGAATATGTTGTTTTTTTTACCGAAAAGCCGCTGACCTAAAAAAATCTTTTGAGTGAAGTGAAAAATTTTTAATTTAAGCCTAAAAGTATGCTACGTATTTTTATGATAATGCTTTTGTAACAATAATGGAACATATATTTAGAAACACAATACTTATTTCCAGGGCTCGGATTTTGTTGACTTTTATAAATTTAAAGCATACTTAAAGGGGCAAATTTTGTTCTAACTAACATTTTCCGAAAAAGTTAAGCGAAGTTGAAATTCAAACCGCTTTTCTTACTTCAAAAAATGCACATTGAAGTTAAAAATCGAATTGAATCTTAACTTTATGCGAGTTAAATAAAATTTTTACTCCTTAAAGTATGCTTTAAATTTTTAAAAGTCAACAAAATCCGAGCCCTACTTATTTCTAATAGTAAATGAATAAAGACTTCATTATCCTTGACACTGCATCATTACTCTTACCCATTTTCATATTAAGCTTGAAAGCTATGAAACCTCCTTTTCAAGACTTATGAAATTTTTCCAAAAAAAAATTGAATTCGCGGCGGCTAAGTGGACAATTAAATTATTTATATTTTAAGTTTATGTAAACGAAAACAAAGCTTGGATATTTTCTCTCTAGCTAGTGCCTGAATATCTCGAAAAGTCTTGATATTTTAAATACCTCAAAAGAGCAAGATTTTGGGTGGGGGATAACCCCGCAACGGAACCTCTAACCCTTTTCGAAAATATTTGAAAAAATTCTCTGAAATACTTCAACCCATGATCTTTCAAAAAAAGTTTGTGAAAACAAATTTTGGGACACCATAACGAGGGATGATTAATGATCCCGGGAAATTAAGTAGGCCGAAAAAGCTTTTGAAGAGGCCACATCAATAATTTTTTTTACAAAGGAGAAATTCTGAACCCAAACCCACAAAATCCAAAAAGCGTCTCAGTATATATTATTTTTCAGAAAAATTTCGATCCAGCAGAAAAATGAGCTTCAAAATCTTTCCAAAAACCAGAAAAATTCGAGAAAATATTTCAACTCATTGGCTTTCAAAAAAAGCCACCTTAATGTACATGCATTGTACTCTTATAAGAAAGGTAATACTCTTAACAGCTAAGGCTGCAGCCATAAAGAAATCAAAAGCGTGAATCTCAAAAAGAATTTATTCCAGGAAATCGAGCTTTTGTAAAAATTTTGAGAAAAATGATTTTAAAAAAGTAGAAAAGAAATTAAGCTTTAAATCAGCACTTAGAAGAGAATTTTTAAGACCAAAGCATACACCAAGGAGGCAACAAAAGTTTTTGTGTAAGACCTCAACTACTTAAAAAGCATAAAAGGACCTTACATATTGACGGCTGAAAAAATTGAAAGTTATGCCGAATGAAAATAGTTAAACAAGCCCTAAAAATTTGCAATAAAATTTTTACAAAAAAAAGAATGACGCACCAAAATATATCTATTTACTCATTAAGCTCATTTCAAACTTTCAGAACATCCGGAAAACACAAAATTCCATGACCAGGGCCCGTATTTTGTTGAATTTTAAAAATTTAAAGCATACTTTATTTGGCAAAAATTTTCAAAATTCAAAAAAAAAATGTATTGAAGTTAAAAATCGATTTGAGTTTTAACTTTATGTGAGTTGAGCAACATTTACACTCCAATAAGTATGCTTTAAAATTTTTAAAAGTCAACATAAAATTCTCAATATCGGAAACATCCTTTATTGCATACTTTTAGGGGCTCAATCAAATCATGAAGAACGGAAAATCCTTGAAATTTTCAACATTTTGAATGAAATACAGAAAAAAATCGTGTAAATAATTTAAGGCATGACACCAATTTACCTAAAAGTATGCTAAATTTTAAAATCACACTTTAGCTAAATCCGAAATCATGGGATTTTCCATTTCATTTTAAACAGAAGTCGTGAAATTTAATTATTTCGACTTTGACAGGAACTTTTCTCCAGGGGCGTAAGCGGAAACTCTGTGTTGGGGGTTCCAACCCCCCTCCGAATAGTCCGGAATTACAAAGAAATAATTGAAATAAGTCTAAATATATGTTTTCGTTGTTCTTAAAATCCCCTCAAAAATAATTCTCTGCATACGCTCCTGATCTTTGACCTTGAGATTAATCTGAAAAAGGAAGAAAAATTATCCTTCATGCAAAATTTTCAAGAAAAACCCGAACATTTGAAAAATTGAAACACAACGCTTAGAGCTAGAAAGCGCTTGACCTCACCGAGTAAACCATCGCCATAATCGCATTTTCCAGAGTAATATGCTTTCAAGCAGTTCAACGGAAAAAGGATTCAAAGTGTAATCCTTACACTTTAGACGGCGTTTCCACATTTCCATGCGAAAATTCTGAAAAATCAACAAACAAAAGCCGTAAAATCCGAAAATACCGCAAGAAGCTTTCGCGCCATTTGTGCCATTCTCCTTTTTCTGTATTTTTTTTTTCTTCCCTTTTTTCCTCATTTTCTTTTTTCTTTGTTTTTTTTTTATAGTTTTTCTTTTTCTTCTTTTTATTTTGCTCATTTGATTCGATTGTTTTCTTTTCGTTTTGTCTTTGCCCCTTTGTGTTTTCTTTTGTTGGTTTTTCCTTTTGTCTTTGTTTTCGTGCGCAGTTTCCTTGCAAGGGTTGCCATCGCTTTGCAATAAAACGACACTACTTGCGCTTTGGGTCGATGTATGCGGAGGAGGAGAAATCAGCGAAGATGGACACGGTGAGAAATTGTGTGAAAAGTAGCTGAAGGAAGCAGACGTGCAGGGGAGCACCCAGGATGTGTGTGTGGGGAATAGACGAATGGGTTGAGCGCTAGGAGGAAAACGCTGAAATTGCGCATCGCGCCTCTGAATATCCTGGGTCGTAGTTGACTCAACGAATTACGCACTCAGATGGTGGGCATGTTTGCCACTGACTGACTGACACACACGAGCACACAGTTATGCCGCACTCACACACAAACACACACACACATGTTGTTGAATGTTTGGAGATTGGTCTTTCGAACAGTAACAACAAAAGGGATTATATAGCCTGAGAGAATCTGGCCTGGATCGCATGAAGCGGCATTTATTTTATTGTATGAATAACAAGGGCTTTATGCGAAAGACCAAATGAATGGGTTTACTTCAAATTGAGATTGTATGGGTTTGTATGTCTGTCACTGTCACATACATACATAAGCAGCGACACGTGAATGCTGCTTTTTATGTAAGATTATAACAGAATATTGAGGTAAATGCGTCATAGAATTCCCCTCCCCGAATTGATGAGTTTCGTCACAGTCTCAGACTTCCTGCTTTCGACATGTCGCCGAGCTAAAAATGTAGGTAAATTTTATACTTTTCATGCGAGATTTCTATGCAATTTTATCACTTTTGTCTTAAACGGAAGCTGGCTTCGAGCATTAACAAAAAAAAAACCTTGCATACTTCTAGGCTTGATTTGAATAAAATGACATTAAGTGTGCGATGGAATGACAGAAAAAGGTCGACAATAAATAGTTTCATTCATTCAATCCATCCAATAAAGCAGCTGAGAGATTTCTTCTCAGTCGCTCCTCCTACTTTTATTACGTTTTATTGAGTTTATCTTTATCCTTTCGGGTTTGCCCTTTAAATTGGCTTTATTAGCTTTTAAAACTTTCTCGAGCAAGGATAAAATGGAAAATTTATATCATTGTCATTCTTTATTTTTTTTTGTTGTCGATCAATTTCCAAAAAGTTTTTACTCCTCCTCCTTCTACAGCTTTGGGGATTTTCGTCGTATTCGTTTTTGTGTGGAGTTTTTGAACGTGTGCTCCACTGGGAATATCCCAGCAACAATATTTTGTCATATTTTCCATTGGAAAATTGTAAAGAGTCGAGGAAAAGAAATTTCAAAAGTTTTTCTTTAAATAATGTTTGCAGATTTATTTTCGTTGCGTCAAGAGCTCTTCAAATAAATCCGATGAAATTGATATTGAATTTCATTGTTGAGAAAATAATTTGTTAAAGTTGTTTGTCCTTTGTTTCCGTCTGCGTCTCCTCCGTGGATCGGAGCAGTTATTCATGGCATGCCTTGAGGAGTTCTTCTCTTAGAGTCGACAGTTAATAGACATTAAACTTAACAGAAAAGTCTGCGTTGAGCTGTCAGAAGTTTTTAAAACTTCATACAAAATAATTATTTTAAATTCAAATAAATTCATTGCATATCTCTGGGGGGAAAATTGAATTGAATTGCAAAGTAATTACTTTTAACTTATCAATTTTTTAATAATGCAATTAAGAAAATCAACTATTTTTTAATTGACAGCTTAAATGGAAAATATCATTTTGCATTTGTAAATGTGGAAAATCGGTGCGCGCGGCTGAACCGGAAACGGAAATTGAAAGTAATTTCTGTTAAATGGAAATTTGCAATTTGGTTGGCATACCGCAGGGGGAAATCAATTGCAATGGAGTATAGTAAAAAACAAACATTTTATTTCAATTTATGAGGTTTTTTCCTATTGAGTTAAGAGATTTTAACGAACTTATTGGATTGTTTAGGACCTCAGGAGAATTTTTCCCAAATCATTGCTCAATCCATTTGAGTCACTTTTGCTGCAACTCAAGATCTCAAAGATTATTTGCATGTAATTTTAACTTATTCTATAGCTTTCCTTGATTACAAAATCAGTCTTTGCAAATTTATACACAAATATGAAGCATACTTTAAGGATTTCTTCTTTTTTGTATTGCAACAAAAAGTTCTCTTAAGCCCCAGCAAACATTCTGAGTCCTAAAAGAAAAAGAAAAAAGAATCATATATGACTCCGAATTTGTAGTCGGGGCCCTCATAATGAACTCTTTGAAGAGTCTTAAAGAGCGTTTTTCCCTTCTTTCGTATGTCGTCCAATATGAATCGGATGAGCCCATATAACAGTCATATATGACTCCTTCCGGATACGCCTAATTTCGGATACGATTACGTATGCTTTAAAAATGTTTCCCCGGTAACTTTTCCTCTAAAAATGAGGATTTGGACATTTAGTCAGCCATATTTAACATTTCGGAGTCATGTTTCTCTACCTCATATTTCTCAATTATTTCGAACTGACTTCGGAGTCATTTTCATTAGCCTCATATTTTCGACATATTTCGAATTCATTACATATTTCGGATTAATTTCGGACAAATTCCGGAGTAGTGATTCTGAACCTCATATTTTCTTCGTATTTCGGACTCATTTCGGAGTCGTGTTTCTGAAGCTCATAGGTTCTTCATATTTCGGAGTCACATCTGCATATTTTGGACTAAATTCGGAGTAATGATTCCGAGCCTCATATTTCGGACTCATTTCGACTGGTGTTTCTGAGCCTCATATTTTCTTCATATTTTGGATTAGTTTCGGACAAATTTCGGAGTAATGATTCGGAGCCTCATATTTTCTTCATATTTCGAAATCATTACATATTTCGGATTAATTTCGGACAAATTTCGGAGTAATGATTCTGAGCCTCAAATTTTCTTCATAATTCGGACTCTTTTCGGAGTCGTGTTTCTGAAGCTCATATTTTCTACACAATTCGGAGTCACATCTACACTTTTTGGACTAAATTCGGAGTAATGATTCTGAACCTCACACTTTTCTCATATTTCGGACTCATTTCGGAGTCATGTTTCTGAGCCTCATATTTTCTTCATTTCAAAGTTATGTTTTTGAGCCTTATTTGTTCTACATAAGTATTTCGGACTCATTTTGAAATCATATCTCCGAATTAGTTGGGACTCATTTCAAATGAATATGATACCTTCTAAAATGTTTGCTGGGTATAAAGCAAACTTAATGAATCTTCTTTCCTGTATTGTTTCAAAAAGATCTTTTAGTCAGATTCAAAGTTGAAACATTTCATTAAAGCAAAAGAACCCCAAAAAATTATTGCCTACTTAAATGCGCAATATGTTGATATTCCCATATTCCCTCGAAATTATTCAGTTCGACTGCGTGTGAGCTCATTTAATGAGCTGTTCTTGGTTTTTCGTTTTCTGTTTTCCTTTTCTGAGCTACTTAGCTCGTTTTTATTGCAGTTTTTCGTAGGGCCGTTGTTTTGTTATTAGATTTCTTCTAGCATAAATTGTCGTATGTCTGCTTTCATATTATATCCGTCCTTTAAGTTCTTCAAGTTTTTCGTGAGTTCATTTTCCGCTAGAGTCAACGGAACATTCGAAAAACGCAAAGGTAAAGGTCAAGTTCAGTGGTAGTCAAAGTCAAAGAAGCAAGCGCCTTGAGTTATGCTTCATCGATTTCGAATAATCAGCCTTTTTGTGAGTATTCTTTTACTTTTACTTTAATTTGATTTTATTCTCTTTTCACATTCACTCAGTCGCTATTTGAACACTCTTGCTCTTCGTTTTCTTCATTCGATTCGTTTCGATTGTGTAAATAATTATTTTCTCATCATGAACAACTGTCAATACACATTTGTCTTCTCTTTAGTTTCGCCTTCGCCTTCGTCGCCTCGCTTTCGATTTATATTCATGTTTTAGTTTCTGCGTTTATCGTTAGTTCTTTCATAGGCTTTTTTTTATTTATTTTTTATGTCTTTCTTATTTTTTTTTTTTTCTTTTCGCCCGAATTGCCGGCAATGTCTGGGTAAAGTGAATTTCCGAATTTCCTCAAAGCAAGAATGAGAAAAAAATCTCGATTAGAGCTGATTAGGGTGCTTAATGGGGAAAATATTTCTCTCGATATGGGCTCTTTTTGTTTGTCTTTCATTCCAATTTATTTATATTTGATAAGAAAAGAAACATGAATTAATCTTGAGGGCACACACTAAGCCAAACACAGGGAGGGAAATTGAAATTGAAATTGAAATTGAAATTGAGAAAAGCGGGAAAAGGTTGCCAATTGAAGCGCAACAGAGCGTGATCGAGCCATTTGGGAGAATGCTTATTTAACAGCTGCTTTTCTTTAACTCGGAGCACTTGAATTTACACAAGGTCTACACCGGTCCACAGACTCGAGGCCCAAAATTTAAAACAAAAATATGAGAATATGATTTCGAAATGAGTCCGAAATATGAGGCTCGAAAACATAACTTCGAAATTAATCCAAAATTAATATCCGAAAAGAAAATATGAGCTTCAGAAACACGACTACGAAATGAGTCCGAAATATGAGGCTCAGAATCATTACTCCGAATCTTAGTCCAAAATATGTAGATGTGACTCCGAAATATCTAGAAAATATGAGCTTCAGAAACACGACTCCGAAATGAGTCCGAAATATGACGAAAATGTGAGGTTTAGAATCATTACTTCGAATCTAGTCCAAAATATGCAGATGTGACTCCGAAATATCTAGAAAATATGAGCTTCAGAAACACGACTCCGAAATGAGTTCGAAATATGAAGAAAATAGGAGGCTCAGAATCATTACTCCGAATTGAATCCAAAATATGTGGATGTGACTCCGAAACATGTAGAACATATGAGATTCAGAAACACGACTCCGAAATGATTCCGAAATATGACGAAAATATGAGGCTCATAATCATGACCACAATTGTATTCCAAAAAATGTAGATAAGAATCCGAAGTGTCTAGGAAATAGGAGGCTCAGATGAATTAGTCCAAAATTAATCCGAAATGTGTTAGAAATGAGAAGCTCAGACACATGATTCCGAAATTAGTCCGAAATATAAAGATACGAAGATAATATAAGTTCCCATATAAATCAGAGTTGATCTTAAATATCTCCAAGGGAAGATTTTCGTGAGCCCTCAAACCCAACTCTAATTTTCCAAGGAGTACACTGACTTCTCTTGGAGAAACGGAAGGCACTTCCGACTACATTGAGAGACCAAAAGCTTTCCCGATCATTCCATAAATATATCCTTCTCAACAAAATAACACCAACCTTGCTTCTCAGTGTAAATGCGGACAAACATGAATCTCACACAGCTTAATGCATAGAGTTACCAACCCTAAATGGAATTAACATTTTATTTACTACGCAAAAAAGTTCGCAATAAAAATGTGTGAAAATGAAAATTATGAATTCTCAAATTCACATTATTGCCAAAGTTTCAAATTAACCCTTAACCACTTTCGCTACAGCTACTTAAAGAGAACTTAAAACTTTCAAACGCAACTAAAAGCTTTTGAAACCAGAAAACCAATTAAAGGTATCACAGCAAATCCAAACAAAAGGCATTCAAAGACTTGTGAAAATCATCATTTCTCCATTTCCCCAAAGCACTTGAATCCGTCGCATAAAACAAGGTCAAACACGATGGGATGAGGTAGGTATCATGGATCCCACCATTCTGCGTGAACGATGAGAGTGCTTTCTTTGCTTCCATATTTGCATAAGACTAATCGACAAGATTGGGCTTGAAATTAAAGGGACAGTTTATGCGCCAAATGACGAGGGTCTACGTGCCCACTTATGTAGAGACTGGAGTAAACATAATTCCACTGGGATTTCCTTCTTTTGTTTCTTTCTTTTCTTCCTTTTTTATACCCGACACACTCTGTGTCGTGGGTATATTGCGTTTGTTGGGTTGTGTGTAACACCCAGAACCAGTCGAGATAGACCATACAAAATATATATAGAAATGATCAGCGTTACCAGGAGATTCGATTTAGACATGTCCGTCCGTCTGTCCGTCTGTCTGTCTGTTTGTATACAGTTATCTTATCCAAGGAGTTGAGCTATCTTGACAAAATTTGGTATGCGTGCTCACGGGGACATGAGTAAGAACAAGTTCGAGAATGGACCCGATCGGACCATTTTTAGGGGTACCTCCAGTACTAGGGTCTGTTACGAAAATCACAAAAACTGCTCTAAAACCCAAATCTTTCTAGATATTTTGATGAAATTTGATGTATGAAACAAACTTAAATGAAAAGAAATGTCCAAACAAATAAACTTGTGTCGGGTATTCCATTGTCAGGCTCGCCTGACTATAACACCCTTACTTGTTTTTTTTTTTTTTTTTTTTTTTTTTTGGAGGGTATTTACGTTTGAAAACAAATGGAATAATAAAATTAGAATGATTGAAATCTGCGGGCATGAGACCGAAAAATCCGGAGCACTTTCCTACGAATCGGGCACTCATTGAGCGAATAAAATTCGAATAATTAAGCTGAGAGGAGAAAAAATCGGGTAAGTAATAAAATAAATGAAGAAAAGATTCGAAATCTAGTCTAATTGTGAATCAGCTAGAGGGGATTGAAGGGTATGGGAGAAGAGTGAAAAATAAAAAGTGAATGAACTCAAGGAATTTCGTTGTTTGAATTTCCTTTTAAATTTTATAGCTAGAGGTATTTGTTTTCGCAATCAAATATCGCAAACGGTGTACCAATAAAAGTAAAAGCAATGAGTAAACAAAAAGCTCAAGAAAGTGTGAAGAAAATGAATGGAAATGCAAGAAAATGAAAGAACAATGACCATTTTGTTGTTGAGAATTCTCACTGAATAACAATGCCAAGTGCAGTGGGAGTGCTTTACAAAATGTTGGCACGTCTTCGCATGTACATATGTATGTATGTATGTATGTATGTATGTGGGTGAACAGATGTTGCCAGGTGAGCTTATGAACTGCTCAAGTGCACTGCAGTCACTTCAACACACTAATACATTTAAACAGTTGTTTACAGTAGCTCGTAAAAGTATGTTTACTTATTGTGATGGAAGTAAAAGTTGGATTTGGAGCAGTAAATTCTTGAATTTGGAAACCGAGAGCCCAAACTGGTGTGAATGGAAAATATGGTGGAAGGATATAGTAAAGGCTGAAGAAGAAGTGATACATGAACCGCAATAATAACGGGATGTAGAATGAAAATAAAGGGGAAAGAAGAAGTGGAAGAAGAATAAAAACAAGAAAAGGAAGGGCAAGGAGAAGAGGAGCATGAAAAAAGTAACAGAAAGGATGAAAAGGCGTACAAGAAGAGGCGATGAAACAGAAGAGGAAAACGATTACAAGAAAGGAGAAGGGGAAGGGGTAGAAAAGGGGGAAAATAAGAAGGGGAAGAGGAGATAAAATAACAAGAAGAATAACAATACGGAGAAGACAATTAATAATAAGAAGAAAAACAGGAAGAAGAAGCTTGGGAAGAAGAAGAAGTAGAGCAAGAAGAAAAACGAAAAGAAGAACAAGCGGAAGAACAAAAACAACAAGAAGAACATTAGAAAGAATAAGAGGATGAGGAAGTGAAGAAAAAGACGAAGAAATTCAAGAAGAATAACAAGAAGAGGGACGAAAATAAAAAGAAATGGAAGAACGAGAAAATAAAGAAAAGGATCAGAGAAGACAGAGCAAAAAGAGCAGAAAGAGGAGGAGGAATAAGATCGAGAATACGACTAAGAAGGGCATGGCGAAAGCGGAGAGAAAGAAGAGCAAGAAGAAACAGAATAAAAATATGAAGAAAGTCAAGAACAAAAAGAATTAGTTAAAGAAAAAAAAGAAGTAGAACAAGAGTAATGCCAATAACGGAAAAAGGAAGAACCAGAACAGAAAATGTGGGGAAGATGAGGAAGATGGGACAGATTTGGAACAAGAAGAAGAAGGGCGAGGCGGAGGCGGAGAGAAAGAAGAGCAAGAAGAAACAGAAAAAAAATATGAAGAAAGTCAAGAACAAAAAGAATAAGTTAAAGAAGAAAATGTAGTAGAGCTAGAGTAATGCCAATAACGGAAAAAGAAAGAACCAGAACAAATAAGATGGGGAAGATGGCACAGATTGGGAACAGGAAGAAGAAAGGTGAGGCGGAGGCGGAGGCGGAGAGAAAGAAGAGCAAGAAGAGCAAGAAGAAATAGACTAAAAATATGAAGAAAGTCAAGATCATAAAGAATAAGTTAAAGAAGAAAGAGAAGTAGAACAATAGTAATGCCAATAACGGGAAAAGGAAGAACCAGAACAGAGAAGACGAGGAAGATGGGACAGATTAGGACAAATTGGGACTGATTGGGAAGAGGGGAAATGGGGTAAATGGGGAGGAAGATGGAGAAGAAGAAATACAAGAAAAATAAGAAGAGAATGTAAAGCAAAAGAAAGAACAATAAAAATAACTTTTTTATACTGAAATCTACTATCGCGAATTCTTTTCTACTATCGAAAGCACTCTTTTTTTACAGCTCTGACAATTCATCTTAAAGCTTTCAATGTTGTGTTAGAAATCAGCAGGTTGTTTTTCAAAGCATAACTTTTTATCAAAATTTTTCTTTTATCTCCTTTTCATCATTCACACCAATCCAAGTTAAGTCCCTCATTTGTTATTTAAATAGCATCCCTTCCTTGTGCTATTATATTTTTATTTCTCTTTTTTTTTGGCATTTACCTTACACATTTCCTCACTTTAACGTCTGCAGCAGTCTCCCTGATACCGCTCCGCACTTTACCCATCCGGGAAATTGCTTGAAAATTTTTATCGCCCATTTATTTTGCTCGTTACTTTCGCGTCGTTTTCTTTTGCGTCGTTCTTTTCACTTCTTTAAACAAATGCAATTATTGGCGAATTATTTTGAAATAAAAATTCATCGAAAGAAATGCCTACATACTTATATACATCATGCACGAATGTACCTTTGTTATGCTGGTGTGTAGAGCGGTCGTTACGCAATCATAAGCATTATTCAGCTGTCTGCTCCGAAATCCTTCAAACATTTCGACAGCCGAGTTTTAGGCGTTTTATTAACAATCTTCGAAGCTTGATTGAATTGTTAACTTCGTTCCGGCTCTTTCAAATATGTTTCATTTGCGTTCCATATTAGAAATATGTTTCACAAAATTATATCTACATATTTTTCTTCTAAAGGACATAAAAAACCCTATGTAAAGGTAAGGAGGAAGAAGGGATTCTTTTGATGAGTTGAAACTTGGTTTTATTGCACTTCGAGGACAGTCAAACTAACCTAACATCTATACCAACAACCTTTTATAAAGGGCAAGAAAGGGATAAAGGATGGCGACGTGAGAAGTGGGTTTAACCGTCCTTGCTTTGTGAAAAGGGCCAACGAAAGCCGATGAATTTCTTCCAAAAAAAAGGTCCCACATAAGGAAAATCCCCCGAGCTCGATACAAAAGTTCTCGAACTCTTTCGTTCCACTTCTATACTCATAAACAGGGCTCGGATATATATGCATTTATAAATTCATATAATAAAAAGCATACTTTATGGGGGAAAAAGTTTTCTTACCAACATTTTGCGAATAAGTCTAGTGAAGTTGAACTTCAAACGGTTCTTCTAGCTTCATAAAAATTCTTATTGAAGTTAAAAATCGATTTGAATCTTAACTTTATGTGAGTTGAACAAAATTTTTACTCCATAAAGTATGCTTTAAATTTATAAATTCATATATATCGGAGCCCTGGTCATAAATGAAAGATCAGTGGAAAATATTAACTAAGTATTAGTGTGTATTAGGCCCACAACTGTCGGCCTTTATCATTA
Source organism: Chlorops oryzae (assembly GCA_020466095.1). NCBI lineage: Eukaryota > Metazoa > Arthropoda > Insecta > Diptera > Chloropidae > Chlorops > Chlorops oryzae. The sequence goes on along the minus strand of CM035809.1, from coordinate 26,957,121 downwards.
AGTCTTATCATTTCGGCTTATTAATCAATAAGTTACCTCGGCTATGTTTGGTCTTAATGTGATCAAGTTTAGTCACACCCGTTAGCATTTCATCTCAGTCCCGATTATCGCTTATTGATCATTCTACTTAAACTGGAAAACAGAAGAGATAAAAAGCCCAATAATTCCGGTCCCCATTATCACCCGATAAGAAAATCGGCATTGAGCCTAAATGGAGACCTCAATTGAAATTGAATTCTTCCGGTCGATGCCCCGTATCTGATCTCAATTATCGTATAAACAAAAGATAAGAAGAAAAAGGCACATTGCACTCTTACTTTTATTGACACACTTAAGCTCGTTACTTCAGTGGCGTGTGGTGTATTCAAAGAGAACGATATCGGCCAGACGCTTCTGACAGTCAAGCTTCATTGCTTCCTGCTCGTTGTTTGTCTTAAGCATTTCTGCAGGGCATATGGATAAGGAGTCAGTAGAGAAGTGAAAGGCAGACTTTTTAAAATAACCATTCGGCCAAAAGAAAATATCTAAGTTCAACACCTAAAGGTATGTGCTGAAATATTTGCAAACCAAATTAAAGAATTTCTTTCCTTCACCAACGAAGCACAATTAAGTCATTAAGAAAACTGTTACAGCTACCAAAACCCTTGCTCAAGATGCATTAAAATCGACTTATTTAAAAGAATGCAAAGATTTATAACTATCGTAGATATTCTAAATATTTCTTAACATACTTTTAGGCGGCGAATTTAAAATTTTTTGTGTTACTCTAGAAATAATCATTTGTGTATCCTGTTATTTATCCTTCAAGTGTTAGCAAGAACGACTTTATTATCTTCAACGTGTAGATGCGGCAGGCCTACCAGGGGCGTAGGCAAAAGCACAAAGGTATACGAGGAAAATGTTGACAATTTGTTACGCCTAAAATCCCTCCCGAAAGAATTTTCTTCGTACGCGACTGACCTATGGAATGTGAGTTAAAATCCCACAAGACTTATAGGCAAGAAATATTTCAACAATCTACGACGCAAACTGTTTGCTCAACTGATAAGAAGCATAAAGCATCGAATCTTGATTGATTGGTGTAAATTAATCAACTACGATATTCAAGAAGTGTGTCAAAAATTGGCACCTCAGTCGATTATTTTCTCGGAAAGAAATTTATGGCGCAATATTCTCTATTTGTTTTGTTTTTAGATTTCATTGGAAGCTTAATTTCTCCCACTGTTCCATTGGCACAGTGTAAGCTTCAGACTAATGTTTTTGCTCATCCATCACTCGATAGTGAAGGCGATCAATTCCAAGCGAGGTATCCAGGTAACTAATCTTCATTTGGAGGTAACCATTCAAGCAATATGGAGAATAGCTAATTATGGAAATTTTCTCTTCGTATCTCAGATGGTAAGTTTGAAGCCTTTATCAATTATCCTTTTAGTCTAATGAGTAATCATTTTCAGTTTAATTGAGACTGCCAGAATTTTGAAATATACAAAAGAAAGACATATGAGCTATGGATACCAATGGTAATTAACTTTTAGTGCAATTATCACAGTTATGTGATTGTTAGAGCTGTAAAATATCGTTACTATTCGATAAAAAGTAACGATTACTGTAATCAGTTATCAATAACGTCTCGTTTCTGATGGAAGTATTTCGTTACTTGTACTTTTTTTTTGCACACATGATTGCCGGAGTATTTAAGTACTGAAATAATGGGTCCGCGAAACAGTATGGTATTAGACTGAGTTGAGTCAATATTTGACTACTGAATATGGGGAATGGGTGAAGATTCAAAGAGCATGACTATGTTAGATGGCTGGGTCTCTGTTCGAGCCAAATAAGCCAGTGATTTAATTGTCATGAGGGTGTTTATATTACTTTATCAACCTTGGGTTATTCAGTGAATGAATGGACAATATTTAAAAAAATATAACGAGTACTTAGTAACGAGTACTTGACGAAAAATAACGAGTACACTCGAGTAGTGTAAATTTTTGCATTTTTACAGCTCTAGTGATTATACAACATACGAGTACTACTCCCCTGAAAGTTTAGACTTAAGGTACCAATTTTACACACATTCCTGGAATTTACCATGTGCATTAAGGTGTCTTTTCTTGAAAGCTTAAGAGTCAAAGTATTGTTGAGAATTTTTCCAAATTTTTAAGAACATACTTAGAGGTTCCCCGGTTTTTCCCCCCAGAAAAAAACAGCTTTGCTGAGATATTTTGAGTTTTAAGTGATGGTTTGCCCATAACCATAATTTTTGGAGGCATTCAGGCACTATTAGGAAGAAAAATTTTCCAACCTTTGTTTTCGTATACATAAACTTCTAGTTTTAATGGTCTTTTAGGCGCCACTCATAACCCTTTTGTGAATAATTTTCAAAAGCCCCAGAAGTTTTCCTTCATAATTTCAAAACTTGATATGAAAATGGGAAAAAGTGATGATGCAGTTTCAAAGATAGTAGAGTCTTTATTAATTTTCTATAAGAAACTAGCATATTACTCTTGTGGTTCTTAAGCTATGTCCCCATTACGTTCTCAAAAACAGTTTCGCAAAAATTCGTTATATACTTTAAGGCTTAAAGTTTGACTATTCATTGCATGCGTGATCGGAAAGGGTCTGGCGGGTTAAGCAAAGGCATGCGGCATCATGAAAGGAATTTTTAAATTTGGTTGATTTTTCGATTTTTCACTCATACGCCAAGTCTTAAGTATAAAAATATGCAGTTTATTTTTCTAAATATTTCAAAAACTAATATAGATAGAAAGATGAAACAAACGGTGAATCATTGTTAACAAAACAAGGAACCCAGAAAACTTATTTTTATATTTTACACTGAGAAAAATTTTTGCACAAAAAAGAAAACAAAAATTAAGCTATTTTTTTCAGTGTATTCCGGGTTTTTAATACTTTTTTGCTATTTTAGAAACATACCTCTCAGCTTAAACTTTTATTCAAAAGAAGATTCATTTAAATCGATGAATAGCTTCTTGAGATATTTAAGAAAACATAAGAGCATATTTTTGTACTTAAGACTTGGCGTATGAGTGATGTGTTTTTGTACGATATTGCACACATTTGTACTGGATATTAGTACTGGGAGCACTTGCAATTTTTTGAATATCACACTGCTGCGCCATCTGATTGAAATATTTTTTTCTTTTAAATGAAAGTAAATACTAAGGGGTATTTCTAAAAGCAATTTATAGAGTGGCGGGAAACTGGAAATACACTGAAAAAAATATTCAAAATTTTCTTTTTAGTTTTGTGAAAAAATTTTCTCAGTGTAAAAAATTAAAAAAAAAATTTTTAGGTTTCTGTTTTATTATCTAACAAATATGCTTAGATCGTCTCTCTAACACAATTGGTTGTTGAGATATAAAATTTTGAAAAAAGGCTTATTAAAAGAGGATTTTCCAGGATATTTCAAGAACCGTTCAAAATAAAAATCTAAAAAGTGGTCTCCACAGTGTTTTTTTTAGATGGCACCTATCGAAAAATCAACAAAATTTAAAAATTCCTTTCATGATGCCGCAACCCGCCAGACCCTTTATAATAAATATTAAAATGGCGACTTTTTCACTGGCATTGAGCACTTGCTCTAAGATAGTGATGCCATTTTGAGGAACTTTCCCCATATTGAGGAAGTTTTGCGGTTTAATTTTAAACCAAAAACCTCTTTTAATACACTGAGCGAACTTAACCATGATTTTTTTAAAAGGTCCTTTTGATTTTCGAGCGGAACAAAAATTTCAAAAGAAAATTTGTTGAGTCAACAACATTTTTGGTTGATTTGAAAGAAAATATGTTTAACTACATTTCTTTTCGTTCGCTATAATTCTCATTTGGTTTATAAAATATATAGTTTTCTGGTTAATTTTTTTTCTCTGTGTACACAAATTTTTTTTTTCGTAATCATTTTTCTGTTTAAATATGACAAAAGGAATTATTTTAAATATCCAAGAGAATGTGGAACCAAAATTATAAAAAAAGGGACCCTTCGATAACATTTTTCTATAGAAAACCGGGTAAAAGAATTTATTTAATTATCCAATGGGAAAAAGGAGGCAAAATATTGGGAAGTTGGGAATTTCCCTAGAAAAGTTCAAGTGGAACTGGCCGTGGAGAGATAACTCTAGTTCATTGTATATCCCATGGGCGAATAGAAACAGACATAAGAGACTCCAACAATTTATTCCTTCATTATTTCGCCCCAAATCATCACTATCTGGCAATGAAATCGCCCCAACAGTCTAATTTAATTAACTTTCCCAAAGAGCTAGCACCATTCCTTAGTCGACCTTTTTAAATGCGCAATAAAAACCTAATTTCAAAGCATAAGTTACAGCGCAAATCGCAGTTGAGTCCACTGAAAGAGGACACTCGGAATTATTGTGTCTAATTTTTTTTTTTTTTCTACGCTGCAAGACAAATTGCTTAATTGTTTTGAAAATAAAAAATATCCGCTTCTATTGTAAATATGTATATTTAAATTCGTGTGTAGTTACCCCGTAAATAGTATTTTCCCATTATTGTGGCGATTATCTTCATTGCTTTGGCCGTTTATTGTGCTATTTTTAATGTCGCTAATGCGACTGGAGAGAGGAAACAACAAATTTTCTGCACATTTATGACGACCCCAACATAAGTGCGACTGACCGATGACCACTTAACGCACTCAAACTGACACACACAACACACATCCATATATATATTTGCTCAAAATAAGTTCAGCTATTTTTAGAGTCCCAAAAGAATGAGACTCCGACACAAAGTAGTGCGAAAAGAGTGGGAGGGACGATCCGCATATTGTTCGGCTGAATGGAAAGTTTACACTCATCATCAACATGAATTGTGAGGGATTTGTGCGTTGAACGAATGGTCATTTCCATTTAGAAACATAGTCCGGCTCTTCACAGACAGATGGATGGATGAACGAATGGAGGGAAGAAGCAGAGACGTACCGGGACACTCAATCAATTGTGCAATTTCAACGTCCGATATTTTCTTTTGTGTGTTTTTATTGCGAATTTATTTATTTTTATTTTTATATATTTTTTTATTTTTTTGTTTGGTTCTTTTTAAATTCAATTTGTCAACGAGAAATGGAAGCTGCGTGCTTTGTTCGAAATCCCAAATTGGAAAATTATGTTTCGTGGGCGGTGGCTCTTTTAGCGACGTGCCATTTGACCCCATGACCGTCAAGCGGATGTTTGTGTTATAAAAATAGCATCAAGAAAGCGAAAAATATCTCGCATGCGAGAGAATATATTTTTTCTACCTAAATAAAGTGAGTTTGAAAGGAAGGTGAAGGAGTAGTAATTCATTTTGAACGAAAAACAGATTTCGTTTTCACTCATCAAGCGTCTACACGAATCTGAGACTATTTATCTTAGTATATTAAGCCATTTTCGGTCCTCTGTGTCGTTCTACTTTCATTAAAAATGTTGACTAACTAACTTGGATTGCCCCCGAGGGACCGAATGGAATGAACCTGCTATTTGAGGGAAGATCTCCTCTGGCACATTGCACCTTCATTTTGTAGAAAACAGATTAGCTTGGCTATGAGTTTGTTGTTCAAATTGATGGTTGGTTCAGACCGTAGGCTTCTTGTTAAAATTTTTCTTGTCATTTAACTGTGTTAATTTATTATTGCATAGTTTAGGGGATATTTCATCGAGGTTTGCGACAGATATTTTTGCAACTTAATACAGCAAAAGACTCCCTTGGGCATAATGAGTATATTATTCCGTAGAAAATGGTCACCTTGAAATAGTTATCCGTATTCAAAGTGTGGGAAAGGTAATGAGCGATTGTGCGATTACACGGTGTAGTTAGCTTTAGGGCATTTCGGACGTAAAAAAAATGTCTTGAAATTCAAAGACGGTTAGATTGTCTACGGGTTACTTTTTAAGCGATGTCGAAAAATGTGGCCGAGAACTAAGTTGCGCACTTACTTATGGCTAGAGCTCGGATTTTGAATTTTTTTGAATTATTTGATTTTTTTTTTTTTTGCATTTAGCTGTGCTTTTTGAATATTTTATTCACTGAAGTAGGATTTGTTTTTAATTTGACAATTCAACATTTTAATAGGCATACTAAAGCCCGAAATTCAATATTGCGAGAGCCCGATGCGATAGTGCGCGACGTCACAAAAATGTTTTGCGTGACGCATTTCAATCTCCAATGAGAGTTTTGCGTCACGCAGATGAAAGCATAATATCGCTTGTAGTAATGCAATATTTGAACCGAGTACCAATCTAACGAGTACCGGGTTCTCAATTAAATTATACGCTTTCACTTGAGTTTAAATTTTAATTCAAAATATTCAAAAATTTTCAAAAAATTTTCAAAATGAACCAAAGCTCACGAAATATCTTAAAAGCTCTTTTTCACGGAACATTGAACAGTTTTTGTTTTATTAGTTTAAACGAGTACCCAATAGCGAGTACTCAAAAAATAGCTACATCATTAACCTGTCAAATTGCCTCGCAATGAGAAATATTCAATTTTTCGAACTTTTCTCGCTACGAGGTCTCGCAGTGCGATACATTGGAGCTTGAACCATATGATTGAATGTATTGAAATTTGTGTGCGTCTCGTCTCGCGCTCTCGCATCGGGCTCTCGCAATGTTGGATTTTGGTTTAATTTGGAATTTTTGACTGTGAGATTATTTTGAATTTTTTGAATGTTTTGAATTTTTTTTTTTTTTTGAATATTTTTTGAATATTTTTTTGAATTTTTTTTTTTCATTTTTTTACATATTCAAAATCCGAGCTCTACTTATGGCTATATCTCCTTAACCGTTTAATATTTTATTTTCGTGTTTATAAGAAAGTTTTAGCCTTAGACATAGAGAAAAGAACTTCAGTAATAACTGAATTGAAAAAACTCCATTTTGTAGATAAAAAAATAACAAAAATCTCAAAGATGTGAATTTTTGGCCTCTCTTAGCCATTTCTGATCCATAGCTCGTAAACCGTTACGAAATTTAAGAATTTTTTTTTTATTGAAACCAAGAAAATGCAGAGCTAGACAACTTCCTGGAGTACTCCAACACAGGCCTGTAGAGAGGGGGATGGAAAAGGGGATTTTCCCCCGGGCCCGGGCTTTCTGAAGGGGCCCACAATTGGCAAGGGGATTTTTTTTTTTTTTTTGTCGTACATTTCTGTGAGGACCCCAGAAAAAAACCCCCCGGGCCCCAAATTTCTCTCTACGGGCCTGCTCGAACTGTATCCGGGCCCTCCTTCATATCGTTTTGCCATTACAAGGCTTTGATAAAACTCTCCATGCCTTCTGTTCTATTCTAATTCGAGATTGAAGTGCCCATTTACCCCGTTATCAATTAAAAACAGAAAAAAAAATGGTTACATAAGCCAACAACGTACATAAATCGTCACCCACAGTGCGATAAATTCTTTAAATAAACAAAATAACTGCACACGCCGCGATCTTGACCTCATCCAATAAAATTGAAAACGAAATTCGAGCCCATCAATTTGTGAGCCACTTGCAACGAGTTACATTAAGCAGGAGGGCGCGCTTGTTACAGCAAGTTTAGACGCACAGTGGGACAAAGATGCAGTGCGAAAGAGACAGCAATAGGTGAGTATGCAGTCAAACATCACGTAGTCACAGCCATTAGCGTCCATCGATATGCTTCATCATATGTTCCGATCTGTGTTATTCGAGCACAAAGAATTGTCGAGGGACGGAGTTTTTATGATCCAACCCAATGCGATTTCAATTACACTGGTCTTACAAATAATTTATTTTTTTTATTTTTTCAGGAGTTATAGATGCACTGTTCTTACGGACTTTGGCCTTCTAAACATGGGAAAAAATATTTAAAAACATTTTATGGAAGTGATTTTTTTTTAAATTGATTTATGAAAAAAAAAAATTTTAAGGTGTTATAACAGCTTTTTCGAGCATAATTCGACAGTGCATCATCCGATTTCAGCACATTATTCCTTAAATTAAAGAAAATTAACACCTCTATTACTTTTTCTCACATAGTTTTAAGATCGGCTAAGAAAATAAAATTCTGCAGACCTGCAAACCTAAAAATAAACATATTATTATGCTAGAGAAAATTCCTCACTATAGGGGTTAAAAATCTTAGACCCGGATACTTTAACTCAAGTATTTTGCGTTCATATCAGCTTTGAGTTAGTTAGGGTTGCTTACAAAAAGAAAGTTTTTTTTTCAAAAATCAATGACCCAAAAAAAATATTTTTGGACTACTTTTTCTTTAGAAGGCCGAGTACTATAAGAAAAGTGCATTGGATGTCCCCGAAAAATTCCTGTTACCTAGCGTACTCGCATTACTAATGCCTAACTGTTAATGAAGTTTGTTAGAAGATGGCCGCTGTTTTCATTAGATACATGCATGCGATAATGTCCGGCTTGGGAGTTAAAAAATATATAAAACGCGCAAGGTATATCTGATATACTATATCATCGAGAAATTGCAAATAAAAATGGAATTTGCTTTATTAGAAATGTTTAAAGAAGCTGAAAAAGCCAAAGGAATATTGGAAGCAATAATATTAGATATACCAATATATATATATATACTGCAATAACCGCAGGAACCAAAATAGATTAATGGAGCCTAATGATAGAGAAGCGGCTATCACAAAATGTTGCCAAGGACCATGATGCAGTGCGAAAGAGACAGCAATAGGTGAGTATGCAGTCAAACATCACGTAGTCACAGCCATTAGCGTCCATCGAAGCTTCATCATATGTTCCGATCTGTGTTATTCGAGCACAAAGAATGTCGAGGGACGGAGTTTTTATGATCCAACCCAATGCGAATTCAATTACACTGGTTTACAAAAAATTTATTTTTTTTATTTTTTCAGGAGTTATAGATGCAACTGTTCTTACGGACTTTGGCCTTCTAACAGGGAATAAATATTAAAAACATTTTATGGAAGTGTTTTTTTTTTAAATTGATTTATGAAAAAAAAAAATTTTTTTTTGGGTGTTATGCCCTTTTTACGAGCATAATTCGACAGTGCATCATCCGATTTCAGCACATTAATCCTTAAATTAAAGAAAATTAACACCTCTAATACTTTTTCTCACATAGTTTTAAGATCGGTCAAGAAAATAAAATTCTACAGGCCTGCAAACCTTAAAATGACATATATCTTTAGAGAAAATTCCTCAAATTTAAAAAATCGAGCGGATGCGAAAAGTATTTTGTGTTGAATTTTTGGTTTAGTTGGGTTGCCTTACAAAAAAAAAAATTTTTTTTTTCAAAAATCAATACAAAAAAAATATTTTTTGCATACTTTTTTCTTCTTAGAAGGCCCGAGTCTATAAGAAAAGTGCATTTGGATGTCCCCGAAAAAATTCCTGTTACCTAGTGTTATCAGTCGTCAACAAGTGGGATGAACACGGAATGGAATGGAATGGAATAGAAACGAAAATCGAAATAAAAGCATCAATTGAAAAAACTGCAAAAATATTTTTAAAAAAAATTGAAAATACGCGATAGTGGAAAGAAAGGTCCGCGAAGTCAATCGATGTCGGAATGCTATCGAATCCATTGAAGCAACTTTTTTCCATCTGAAACTCGCTAAAGTCAAGTCAAGCATTTCTGGAAATTTTTCTTTGAAGTGATTTTCAAAATGAATTTAGAAATTAGAAAGTATGTAGAATTCGAAAAAGATAAATTGAGGAACGGACGAGAATGCGTCGGAATGTGATCGAATGCGGCGAAGTAATTGAAAATTCGAAGCGATGGGATGGATGAACGCTGAACAGACGCGGTTATCTCCTTCCCGTTCCATAATAAATTATTCTGGTCATGCTTTTTGTTTTAAATTCAATTAAAGCATCGTTCATTGGGTTGGTTCAGAAAGTTTCCGACCATATCAAAGCGTTTTTCATAATTTTTTTTTTGCCTTTTGTTTAAGCAGGAAAGAATTTTCTCCGAAATTGTGTGTCCTTTTTCTCTTATTGAAGCTTTTATACAGTTAAGCCTGTCTTTAACCCTTTAACATAAAAATGGAAAATAATAAAAATTATAAATCTCAACAATTGTGTGGTGACAAATTTGGCCCTTAAAGGGTTAACGAACGCCTCTGTAGAGAATTTTTCTCCACAGAAAATCAAGACAAAATTTTCGAATGATATCTCCTCCCTTTGGCTAATATGTCTATCGATTCCTTGATTTTCTTTTAACCCTTTAACGCATAAGGGACTTATATCTTCTTTACGCTTTTGTTAGTAAAATGTGACTAGTTTTTGGTTGTTATTTTTTTTTTCAATTCAAATAATTATTTTCAAAAATATATATCAATTCATACTCTAATTCAGGGGTTCCCAAACTTTTTCGGACGCGGAGCCCTTGAAAGACATAAAAATTTTTGAGGAGCCCTGGGACACACTTTGGGAACCGCTGCTCTAATTCTTAACCCAAGAAGTCTTTGAAGAAACCTGACACCAGTCAAGTAACTAGTTCGGTTCCGCACTAGTTCAATTGAGTCTAAACTTAGTCCCGACTAAAACCAAAAAAAACAAAATTTTAATTGATGCGTCTAGGTTAAGGAATGAATTTTTGCCTACTTCAATGATCACTTTCCAAACAAAATTTTCGTCCTTATAGCCCAAAATCCAATATTGCGAGAGCCCGATGCGAGAGTACGCGACGTCACGAAAATTTTTTGCGTGACGCATTTCAATCTCCAATGAGAGTTTTGCGTCACGCAGATGATAGCATAATTTCGCTTCTATTAATGCAATATTTGAACCAAGTACCAATCTAACGAGTACCGAGTACTCATAAAATTTATACGTTATGACTTGAGCTAAAATTGTAATTAAAAATTTTCAAAACATTTTTTTTTTAATTTTCAAATTGAATCAAAACTCGCGAAATATTTTAAAGGCTCTGCATTTGTTTTATTAGTTTAAACGAGTACCCAATACCGAGTACTCAAAAAATAGCTACATCATTAACCTGTCAAAATTGCCTCGCAACGAAAATATTCAATTTTTCAAACTTTTCTCGCGACGAGGTCTCGCAGTGCGATACATTGGAGCTTGAACCATATGATTGAATGTATTGAAATTTGTGTGCGTCTCATCTCGGGCTCTCGCAATATTAGATTTTGGGCTTATTAATCTGAAATCTCCCTCATTGAGTTGCCTTACAACAATCTAGCACCACTAAAAAGCCTCGATAGCGAATAAAGTACTCTTAAGTGTTCTTCATATGTATGAAAGCATTACAAAGTGACATACTAACTTTCTACCATAGCAATGTCTCCTCGAGGGCAAGTGTGAAACTAAAATTATGTAAAATGTCTGCTAATAAAAGGAAAAATTACATACCGACTACAAAAAAGAAACTGCTAAGCCCTCATGCTGGGTAAAGATAGAAAATACATATAGGTATAGGTATGGGCCAGGAGGAAAAATTAAATTTCTTTTCTACAAAAATATCTCACGCTTGGTCACTTGATACCTCGTAGATCGTTTTCAATATTCTCACCCTCTCCACAAGACTCTCAGCGCGCCGCGCAAATGACGCGCGTCTTACTTCAGCAGGTGTTGACATGTTGTCTCTGGAAGTAAACAAAAATAAAAAATTCATTATTATCAATATTTAAAAAAATAATAATAATAAAACATAGGTAAGCTGATTTCTGTTAACCAGCTGAAAGAGAAAGGGAGAGCCACCCAAAAAAAAAAAAAATTGGTTATAACCAAATTTGCGTTGTTCGAATCCATTATAATCGACCTTTTTATTTGACTTGATAAAGCAATCAAGCAACGAAAATAGACGAATTTAAACAATTATTATATTTTGAGTAAATAATTTCAATGTCAACAACATATTGGAAGAGGCAAATTTGTCGAAAATAGCATGTATTTACATGTGTACCAGGGACGCATGCAGAGGGGTTTTTTTGCGGTCAAAACCCCCTCCGAAATGTGAGACATGTTCAAGATGTAATGCCCAAAAACCCCTCCCGAAATCATTTTCTGCGTACGGTCCTCATGTGAACGTATAAATGTTGTCCGCTTATGACAAACATATCCACCACATACATACATACATGTACGACCACGCGAGGTATTACGAATGTGTAAAAAGTGAAATGGAAAACTATTTTTAAATAATAAAAGCAACTAGTAAACAAATAAATACATACATAGATAACAAGCTATCCGATTGTATGGAAAGGGTGAAGAGAAAGTACTACAAGGTGAAAAATAATATCGAAAAGAGTTCTACAGATAGAAAGGAAATATTTTTCAAGGTCTCAAAGACATCAATGCAGGTAATGGATTTCCAATTGAAGCGTTCCCCAACAATGCAGCACCGGAATTCATACAGTTTGAAAGATGTCTTTGATTCGATGTGCCAAGTAGACCAACGTATATATATGTATGTATAAAGGTGTGAGCATCGCTGTATCACATTGATTTTCTGCGGATTCAACTGAAGAGTCCATACTCAGATGTGCAGTAAATATTTGATCATTAAACGTAAGCTACAACCTCGTAAAGTGTGAGACAGACAACTATACTCAATCTTCTTAAATTCTTCAAAATATGCCCATGATCTCACTTGTTTTTTTTTTTTAATTATAAAGTAAATTGCTGGGAAACTTTATGATCCACATAGGCCTGGGTGCACTTCCATCGATAACATGATTAGACCAAAACGATTATGAACAATCTTCCCAATCAAAATCCACGTACAACAAAAATATAATTACACGTTTTAAACGTCGGTGTCCGAGTTTACTTTAGAGCTGGAGAAAAAATCGATAGCTTTATCGATACTAATAGTATCGATAATCGATGGATTTTCAAGACTATCGATAGTTTTGATTCATGGACATTTACTTTAGCATTGGAAAGGTGGTGCTGGCGGTGACAAAGGGCTTCCTTCTTTTTGAAATGGACCGATTCCACAAAATTTCCTTATTTAAAACTCAAGTTTCGATTATCAAAATTATCGATTATCAAAATTATCGATTACCAAAATTATTGATTATCAAAATTATCGATTATCAAAATTATCCATTACAAAATTATCGATTATCGAAACTATCGATTATCTAAGTTATCGATTTTCAAAATTATCGATTATTGAAACTGTCGATTATCGAAACTACTGATCATCAAAAACTCCCAATTATCGAAATTATCGGTTGTTGAAACAATCGATTGTTCGAACTATCGATTATTTCAACTATCGATTATCGTATTATAAATTACTGACACTATCGATTGTTAAAGCCATCGATTATTGAACCTATCGACTATTGAAACTATCGATTCGTGAACCTATCGACCATTGAAACGATCGATTAATGAACCTATCGATTATTGAAACTAGCGATTAGTGAAACTATCGATTATTGAAACGATCGATTAGTGAACCTATCGATTATTGAAACTATCGATTATTGAAACTATCGATTAGTGAACCTATTCTCCAGCTCTATCCAAACAAAAAAATAAGACAAACTTACAATCCATCTTGCTTCAATCACGTCATAAAAAGCCTTCAGAAATTCTGAGAGTGTTATATGTCCCATCTTAAAAACCAAATGAGAATTATAGACGTCATGTTAAACTGCGCAATACAGTGGTCGTCCTAATAGTACGAATTATATAATGCGAGGAATTTGCGTAATGTTGGAAAATTCGTATTATTTGACACAATTTTTCTTCCTTTTTTTTTTGTATGAATAAGCCAGATTTTTCTTCCGATTTCGGGTAAAAATTTTCAAATTTGCAGTATCAAAATGATATCGGACACAGTAACTTCCAATTTCCACACACAAATTTTTCTTTCATAATTATTTAATTATTTGGAAAGACAGGTGAGGCGAAGAGAAATTTCTTCTCTACCTTTTATCCTTCTCGCCTATATATTCGATTACACTGTGCGATATTTTAGAGGTCATGTTTTGTAAACAAACATTTAACGACTGTTTTTGAATTCGGTGAGTATAACAACGCCTCATACTCAGTTTTGTCAAGTCACCTCTACTTTTTTTTAAAATAAACTTCAAAAAGTGGGGCAGAGAATTAAATTACTCACTTATTTATGGCTATATCTCGTAATCTGTTCAATTTTTTAATTTCCTTTCTATCATAATTTATAGCTTTGAACTCATTTTAAATAGTTTTAGTACAAACCAACCCGAAAAAACTATATCTAGTAGGTTAAAATTGCAAAAATTCTTAAAATTTGACGTGATTTTTTATCATATTTTATTTTGTATGACCTATAGCCTATATTTTACGGTTTACGAGTTATACAGGGGTGTTTCAGAATCCGATAGCTGTCGGAATTGGAATTTTATTCGACTGAATTTTCATATATATTTCATAGACAGCCGGATAAAATAGGGTTCTGTGCAATTAAAAACCGTTAATAGGTTCCGATTAAAAACCAAAAAAAACCAAATTTTTAAATTCTGTATGAAATATCGATCGGTTTTAATTCCGATTACGACAGCTATCGGATTCTGTGACACCCCTGATAGCCATAAGTAAGCCCGCAACTTAATTCTCGGCCACACTTTTCCAGATCGATTCAAAGGAAACCCGTAGCCAATGGAGGAAAACCAATTATAAGGATTGGCTTCATTTATCAAGTACTTTCACGAAATGCAGTCAAAATTTTTAATTAAATTCAATTAACTGTCACAGTGTAATCGAACAAAATAAAAATTGTTCTACCTAATTCTAACGAGGAATTAAAAAATTAATATGAAGAAATTATGAAGAAACCCAAATTGAAAGCAGAAATTTAATTGGCAATTCACAGCCGTTAGAGCAATTTTGAAATTCATTTAAAACAAAGTTGAAAAAGTTATTTTGGGTCCGACGGACACGTCCATTAGGTATACTCATGTCTGAAAAGCTGCGAAGCAATATTGTTTACACTACCCTGCAGGAAGCCTGTCGCCATATGGCCCCATGTCTATATTGACGTCAATATAGACAAGAGAATTAGATCCAACGTCAACAGTATTTACATGCGGTGTCGTGTCATTAGAGAAACTGTACTGTCAAGAGGTATAGTTCATCTTTATTGACCATGTCAACAACGTGTCTCCTTATAAAGCGAAAGAGTACTCCTTCTGTCTACATAATAGTACCGACGTCAATAGCTCGTCAATAGTTTTTTGGTCTACTGTTGACATTCAATGACAACTCAATGTTAAATGTCAATAACGCAAAGCATTGCGACGGGTATAACTGGTCAGTAGTACTGTTGACGCAGTCAGTAGAGAAAGAATATAGATTCACTATTGACATTTCCTGCAGGGTAACTACACACACACACACAGTCATACATGTTTGCCGTAAATGGTTCATATGAAAAATGCTGTTCAAAAAGAACTAAGCGTTTCGATTTCGAAAAAAAAAGTACGCAATAAATTATTTCCCACAAAAATAAAAAATATATCAGGGTGCAGAAATAAACAGTAACAATAAATAAACAAACAATTATTTGCCGACAAATATTCCCTACATGATTAAATAAGCGCTTTTGTTAATAATTATTGACAGACCGCCTATCGACCGAAACCCCCCACGGCTCAGAAAAAGAATTATCTCTTCAATCGCAATCGTGGTGGATATTTTTTTGTTTGCTTTCTCTAATTTCGATTTTCTTCTTCTTACGTCATTCGTAAAAGAAATCCGCTGCCAAAAGCTTTTGCTCTTAATTCGAATATTTTCGGTCGCCCGAATAGCGTCACATGAAGTGGGGACTGCAGCAGCTGATTGAAGAGCAGCACTTGTGCATACATTAATCGGCGTCAGCCGATCGAAAATCCCGTTCCGTTGCCCTTAACCTTCAAAGCGGTGGCGTTCATAGAGGATGATTTTTGGGGGGTCAAACACCTCCGAATTGCGAGAAAATAGATAGAAAATTCTTGAAAAATTCCTTTGCCTAACATCCCCTCTCGAAATGATTTTCTGCGTACGCACATGCTTCGGGCATTGAATTTCTTATGATAGAAATTGAGCATAGACAAAAGAATTCAGCACTTTATTTTCCGAATATTTACGTTTTGATGGCAACAATGACCGAAGGCATTCTTTATTTAATTGTAGATCGTTTGCACAAATATTCATTGCTATGACGACAACACAAAAAGAAGACAGTGAGAAGTGATCTTCGTTCGCACCCCTTTCAAAATCTGAGAAAATTCTTTCGTCCTTATTTTCTGACATCTGGTATTATCTTGTTATTTGGCGGCACTTTTCCCTCCCTTTTTCCTGTTTTCTGTAGAACTAAGGGTGTTATAGTCAAGCGAACCTGCCAATATAATTGTCGACACAGATTGTGATGTAAGAATGACGTAAGAAGAATCGTAGATCACGTCGTGATCACTAATAGCCACTAACGTGTATCCTGTCACGATCGCCATTTGATAAGTTTGAAAGGATGATATTCATGTTATGCTGAATAAAAGAAACAACCGGATTGAGCTGTGTTCAGACGGCAACTGAAGTCACTCTTTATTTCATATACATATTTCGAAGACTTAAAGTTTACTTAATTAAAGAGAGGAAATTGTCTTTGACACCCAGCACTCACTTCTACTGTTTACATATTATTCTTTAAACAAAATGCTAAGTGCGGTGGTCACAGAAACGAGCCGTTGACAAGGAGCATTAAAACGGTAAAGCAGGATATATTAGTTTTCTTCTGATCTTGTAAGAGCTAAAACTAAGCTTCGGTAGATATAGCCAAATATATATACTTATATATTCTTGATCAGGATCGAAAACTGAATCGATTTAGACATGTCCGTCTGGCATTCCTTCTGTGGTCGGATCTCCTTCGAAACGGCTGGACCAACGGGTACATCAGGCTGATTCTAAGTGAAAAAGGGGACACGACCGCCTACTTCCACGCCCACTATCTTGAGTGAAAGGCGTATAACTCACGAGCCACTCAATAAATATCATTAATATTTGGAACACTATCAAACTACCAAACGAGACGTATCGTGGAGAAAATGGGCCTAGAAATGTACCCACAAATAATGGTCTATCGTAACTTTCGTATGGAACGGCGTAGGAGCTTCAAATATATGACAACCATGATGTATCAGAGGAGTGTGAAAGACATATGCGTAGTCTGCCCAATGCCACGCCCACAATGGTGATTTTCGTACTCCGTAGAAAGCATGATTTTATTCGTAACAGTTGCAGACGAATAAAGTAGAAAATGACGACATTAGAACAACAGTCGTTCGTATGAAATAAGAAAAAAATTATGAAAAAATTTTGAAAAAAAAATGGATGCCATTTTTGTGATCAGCGACCCTTAATTAGATTAAAAAAGCGGGCCGATCGCCTCAGAAGCTAGCGCCTCCTATTTTTTAAAATTGCGTCTTAATTCATTAACGGCGAAATACTCAAATAATAATAATAATAGGTTCAAAAAAATAAGTTTCATAGATAAAAAGCCTGTTTGAAGGCCACGAATTATGATAATCTTCATTTTTTTTATCAAATCCTAAAGTCCAAGTTTTAAGTTTCTAATTGCGACCCTTTTGATTCGCTGCAACGAAAACAAGTAAGGGTGTTATAGTCAGGCGAGCCTGACAATAGAATACCCGACACAGACACACATGTTCAAATAAATTTTAATATCAAGATGTGTTTAAGGCCATAAGGGGCCCCATATGCCGACTTTTGTTAAATTTCCCTTTGCCACGCCCACTTTTTCAATTTTTTTGAATTCTAATCGGAGGCTTAAATATACTGCTCAAATTCTAAGTTTCGTTGAAATATTTCCAAACAGTCCGATTTTGAGGCCGTTTTGGATTTTTGTGACAGACCCTAGTACTGGAGGTACCCTTAATAATGGACCGATGAAGAAAATTTTTGGGAGAATGTTTATGGCTACAAAAGAAGCATAACTGCCAACTTTCGTTCAAGTCCCATTTGAATTTCGAGTGCAGGAGGCAATTTTCGCAGAACGCCCTTCTGCCACGCCCACTTTTGCAATTTTTTTGAAATCATATTACTTGCCTTTAAACATGTTCAAATATCAATGCAATGCAGTTGAAAGGAACAATTGGTCATGATACAAAATTTTGTTGTGCTTAAAAAACCCCTCTTGAAACAGTTTCCTGCATACGCCCCTGTTGCCCGCGAATCTGATTTCATGGTCGAGATATTGTTAAGAGATTTCTTATTGTTATTTTTCAATTTTTTCGTGGATTATTAAAATTTGTCGAACCCAATATAGCAACAAGCCATATCTCGGCACTAAAAATGCTTAATAAATTATAAATAATTATTATTTATTTGAAATTTCCTTTGCTTTGTTATTGATTGATAACGAAATTTTTTAATTAAACTAAAGAATTTTCACCTTGCAGTCCTCCTAATTCTGCTAAAATTCACATTATCATAAAGTTTTGTTTTCGAAAACTCGCAAAAAAAAAAAAGTAAAACGCAATTCAACATGTTGTCGTAAACAAAGACCAAATCGCCAAAACATCGCTGCCGGGGTGGATGGATTTTCGAACACAGCAGGGATTATGGAAACGAACACAATGAAAGCGTAAGTTAGAATAACGAACACACAAAAGGCGCCCGATTGGATTTATATATACATACATACATGCGAAGAAAGTACCTATGTATCTAAAAAAAAAAAATTAATGTTGAAATATTTTTTTTAAATTATTTTCCCTAAAGCGTTGATCAAAAAGTTTTCGGAAATTTTTGAAAATTTCTCTAAATAATATTTCTTCGCTTTAAAATGCGGAAAATCAGTGAAAAATTGCTCAAGCGTTTAATTAAATTGGCTGCATTCTATTTCAAAACAATTTTTCCCAATTAACCCTTTCGCAACTAATCGAAGAACTTTATAGGAACAATTTATAAACTCATTTCGATTGGGGAAATTCATTAAATGTCGTTATTTTTCAACTGAGGCATGTAATTGGTCATGAAAGTGTTAAAAAAAAACCGTATTTCAAACACGTAATCACCTTTTTTTTATTAATAATCAGGTACCGGAAAATTTTATATTCGAACTCGAGTGTATGTACAATCCACAGATAATTATGAGGCGTCCCTCAGAAGAAATCTTCACACGATAATGCGCCAAATCGCCTTACATCACAACAAACAAACAAACAAAAATTGTAGACGCATAAAAAGTCGCGAGATTTTTTATTTATTTTTTATATATTTTTTTTTTTCTTTTTCTTTACTCAAATAGGAACACTTGAAAGAATCAAGGATATATTTTTAAAAAATATTACTCAAAATTCTTCTTTAAAATTTCAATCAATCACAAACGATCAACACAGATCAACAGAAGAAGAGTTCAACTTGCGTTCAACGAAGCGTTCCACAGAACTAAACTCAACAATCAGCGAATGCCATCACCGCCGTCCGACTGACTGCCATACTGATGATACCACAAGCATATTGCACAGGGTGTTATTCTCAGGCGCTCAGAAATAAACTACACTCGACGTCAATATGCTCAAGAATGAAGAGCAAAGGCAAAAAATACAAATACAAGAATAAAAAACAAATAAAAAATATACAAAAAAAAATATTTAAAAAAAAATACAAAAAACAACAAAAATAAATTTCAAAATATAAACCCATAAAAAATGAGGAGAGGACAAAATATTGAGTAAGAAATTGAGACGCTCATATTTGTTTTTTTTTTTTTGTTTTTGTTTTAATTTAATTACTTTTCATTATTATGCCATGACGAGCGGGAGCATTTGGGAGCGAACGGGATGAGTAAGCAATTGTGCTGTGTGTGTGTGTGCTTCTTATGATTTCAGTTTTCTTTTCTCCCAAATTTCACCTTCTATGCTCTCAACATTTTGATCCCAGAGCCCCATCGATATGAGTCCGCTCCGCACTCAGCTTTTAGGTGACAACAAATAATAGCGCCACAAATAAAATACTTAGAATAATTGAGCCAAAAGAAAGAGTAAAAGAAAAATAAAATATTTTTAATTAAAAAAAAAAATTATCTGACTTTTATATAAGCATGTTTATGTGTGCGGGCCAGCGTACGTATGTATGTACCTATATAGTCCACCCCATTCATAGCAGCTATCGACAATTTATTGAAAGCATAAATGAAAATAAATAAACAAACGTAAACATATGTATGTATGTTTCGATGTCTGTTCGTACGAATGTGATCAATTATACACTGAGAGAAAGAGACTGAATGATGCCTGGTTTCCAAAAGCGCAGCATATGGCACCAAATGCCTACAATCAAAAGCGCAAGCTATTGAAACTGGCTCCATATGTTTCCATTTGTTCAATATTTGAAGGAATTCCCGCACTTTTGCAAGCTACCCTGTAGAAAGCTGTTAAGCAATTTGCCTAAACGAACTAGTACTTTTACCAGTACTAAAAGAACTAGTGCAATGTTTGGGTAAGTTTGCACCATAACTATACTAGTGATCAATGGAATAATTGCATTCACTCATTGAGGCGTTATAAATTGATAATAAATACACAACCGAATGGTTTTCTTTTATTATAAATATTTATTTCCATTTTGTACTGAAAAAAATCCACGATTCTAGTAAATTTTTCCCGTAAGCATCACTAGTATTTAACTGGTGCAAATTTACCCAATTGGATCGAAAAGTACTAGTATAATTCTGGTGCATACTGTACTAGTGCTTTCCTGTACAGATGTTATACTGATTTTCGACAGAATTTTATATGGACAAGGGTATAGAAAAGAACTAGTACTGGTGGCTTTTGCACTAGTTAAGTACTAGTACGACACTAGTTCAAATTCCTACAGGGTAGATACAAATTTTGATGTTTCTTCGTTCTTCGAATGTGATCAATTATACACAGAGAAAAAAATCAACCAGAAAACTGGTTAAATCAAAAGGAAAAACATACAAAACGGCTTCAACACGGAATATTTTTAATTTAACAATTTTTCTTGTCGAAAAAAATAAAGATTTTCCTTTTGAATTAACCAGGTTAAATTGAAATGATAATTTTCAAAAATGGATTTAAATTTAAATTGTTGAACTACCACGGACATAATTGAAATGACAAGATAATTTTTAAAATAAAAAAAAAATCTAAAAAAATAGCCACAGAGTCCTTTGCTGAACATAACCCCAAAAATAGCCATCGGATGGACTTCATCCGATTTTGTCACTCCGTTGTCGCGTGACTGCTTTCGCAATGCTTAAAAAGTTCTAAGATGAATGAATATCTTATATGTCCTATTTTATAAACCAAATGAGAATTATAGCGAACGAAAAGAAATGTAATTAAACATATTTCCTTTAAATCAACCAAAAATGTTGTTGACTCAACAATTTTTCTTTTGAAATTTTCTTTCTGCTCGAAAATCAAAAGACTATGAATAACAATGCGCTCTTTTTAAAAAATCATGGTTAAATTCGCTCAGTGTACACTGAGAAAAAGAAAATTGGTGAAAAACAATTTTAATGTTTGCAACAAAATGGTTTCTGAATAAGGACATGATGCATGAGGCACTGATCTTCAAATGAAACGAACCTCTCTCTCTCTCCAACATGTAGAGGGTTAAGAGAGTTTCGTTGTAAAAATATTCATGTTTTCTCCCGAAAAAATCGATAATGCAACGGGAAACTTCGGCTTTCCAATCGCAACCATCTGCAAGTCATCGTTACATTCGATTTCCGAGTTAGAGGTCAATCTCGATCGGGCCCAAAAAAGAACGTCCGTCTTGGCTGATCTTGAAACAGAACTGCATTCACACAATTATAATGACTAACTCAAGGCCCCACCGGGTTTTCGCCAAACACAAAACTACAGTCTGCTATAACCAAGTGCCAGCCTCCCAAGTATCGCATTCCGAATACGATAAGAAACGACACGAAGCGCTTACAGGCGATCTTGTCGAAAGTCTTATTATACCAAAGCGTACCGAACATGGACAATGTAAATGGGCGATCTATGTCGTATATCGACTGTGGAAGGATCTCAAGTTGGGGACATCAAATTCTAGAATCTCGATAATATTAAGGAACGTTTTTTTTCGGGCAAAACTCGACAGATTCACCGAAGTGATCTGCGGATCTACGATCGTTTGTGAAGCTGCTTTCCTTATTTGAGGCCAATGGCAACATACGGTTTCGATTACCTGGCAGATTACGGGAAAATAATATTATTTTATAGGAGCGAAGAGCCGAAAGCCCTGTAGCTAGTGATCTCATTAAATATTATCCAATAATTTATTATTGCTTAAATAAATAAATAAATAATAATAATAGTATAGAAACGAAATTTGAAGGGGATTTCGATTAAGTGTTTAAAAACTTTTTCCCGAAGCAACATTTAAATTGTTATCAGTTGCATTTTTATCAGCGAAAGAGAGAGAGAGAGGAGAGAGCGCGTAAAATTTTGTTGACAAAAAACATCTCGCGATCAGTTAGAGTCATCATTACGTTCCAACTCTTCAATCAACTGTGCGATCGCGAAAGTTAGAGTCATCATTACATTCCAACAATTCAACCAGTCATCATAACAATTAAATTGGTCAATCCGAGGTGATCTTCCAGTTGAGAAAGTTCAAATTTTCATTACATTTGAATTCGTTAATCAGACGAGATCGTACATGTAAAGAACACTTTCAAAATGTCTTCCACGAAACCTCGCGATTTCCCTAAGTTTAAACCTACAATTTGCTATAATCAACCTGCTGCTGCACAAGTATCCCACACCGAATACAATGAAAAGCGTTCCAAAGCCCTCAAAGGCACTCCAATCAAAACATTGATCGTACCAAAGCGTACAGCCCGAACATGGACTATGCAGAAAGGTGATCTATGTCGTATATCGATTGTAGAAGGATCTCAAGTTGGCGATTTGAACTTCTGGAATCTCGACAATACGAACGAACGTTTCTATTCGGGTAAAACACGGCAACTTCACAGCAGCCATTTGCGTGTCTACGATCGTTTGTGGAGCTGTTTGCCTTATTTAAGGCCAATGGCAACATTCGTTTTCGATTCCCTGGCCGATTACGGGATCGATGAAGATGGCGGTTCCGTACACGATGTCATTGGAACGAGATGCGATGATTATACCTATAAATTGATCACTGGAAATGATCGTTTTGGTAGTTGCCATAGCTTTTTGACAAAGGCCGTCGTTGAGGAGCGTGGTCTGAGGGAAGAAGACGTACATGATGTTTGGAATATATTCATGTGCACTGGCTTTACGAGGGTATTAAATGCATTAACATGAGTTTGAGAAATAATTATATTCGAATTATATTTTTTTTTTTTTTTTGTTTTCAGGATACCCAACAGTACTTCTCGAAGCCCAGTCCCGCGAGAAAAGGAGACTTCATCGAATTTATTGCCGATATGAATTTATTGGTCGCTCTCAGCACATGTCCGCAAGGAGATGTTTCGATTGCTGTAGGCGAGGTTGTTCCTGATGAGAAATGCCATCCTTTGAAGGTGGAAGTTTTTCGCCAGAAATAATACGAAATAAGGTTTTTGATTTTATTTTTATAAGAACCATTTATGAAATTATTAAATGCTTTATATGTTTGATATTTAAGAAAACTTAATTAAAAACAATAAATATATTATTAAATCTTCAATTTTTAAAAAAATCTATTTTACAAATTTGTAATAAAAACCGTTTTCATTAAAATTTTCGAACACCAAGCATGCTGCTTGTCTGACATACCAAAAAACGTGTAAACGGGCGCATACAAGCATGATGGTATGCAACTTATCAAAAAGTACTATTTTCACAGTACAAAAATATTTTCTAGTCAACCCTGAAGTGTCACGTCAATCCTCTCCAAACGTCAAAGTAATTTCAAAAGTGTTGCCGTTTTAAGAGTTTACAGCTATATTTAGTTTAGAGGGAAATATTTTTAGGGGATGAAAAAGAAAATATGTTGATTTTCAAAAATTAAGTTTTTTTTTAAATTTCGAAAAGTGTGAAGAAGAAGAAAATATAGCAGCTCTTTTCAAATATCAAAATTGTTAAACTAAAACATAGAATGTGGCTTCGAATTGCGACAAAACGAAAGTAGCATTCAAATACATGCAAACATATGCAACCAGTTCCAATGAAATGCGTAGTTGACTGGAACTGATTTCATGTATTTGCATGTGCTGAATAATTGCAGAAATTTCTGCGCTCTTGAAAATGGGAATAATTTTTTTTTAGCTATCCATGTTTCTTTATCATTTTTTCATGAGTAACGTGACCAACTGTACAAGATTTTTCCGGTATTGTACCGATTTTTGTAGCAAGAACCTTCGTTACACCGAAATTTAACGATTTTGCCAATTTGTACCGGATTTTGTACCGAATTTTACTACTGGCAAAATAAAATAAAAACTCAAACGAAATTAGTAGAAAAATCGGTAAAAAAATATTCGAAATTGCTAGGGTTTTTGAGATCCGAAATTGAGGACCTGTTTTTTTTGTTTTTTTCTTCAATTTTGAGGAAAATTACTCAGGTAAAATGAAAAAAATATAGTCGAATAAATAAAATACACATTTCATGGTACAGTAGTTTCGCTATATAAGAATTTCATGTTCACTTAATCCGTTTTTTTATAAAGAACCATTTATAAAAAATTCTTTCTTATAAAAAAAAACCGTTTATACGAAAATTTTTTCTTATATAAACTACCGATATTTGGAAATAGGGGTTTTAAATTTTTGATAAAAACCAGGTTTCTTATATTAAAATTTTTTTAATACAAAAAGAGTTTTTGATTTTGGTAAACAGTTTCTTAAAGGCGGGTTTTTCTTATATACGAGTTTCTTATAAACAAACATTTTTGTACAAGCTTAATATAAATGGACTTGGTTCCCTGAGATTCCTGTCTTAAAAGCGGTTTTTCTTATATACGAGTTTCTCTAATAGCGAAACTACTGTATTGTATTCTTTCTTTTATGTGTACCGATTTTTCACATGACAATTCCGGTATTTGTACCGATTTTTGGTAAAAAAAAAAAAAAAAAGTTGGTCACGTAATTCATGAAATTGCGGTGAAAATCCCCCATAACTCTTCCATCAAGCTGTTCTAATTATTGACGTCCCAAAAATATTCGCTATAAGCCTTGGGAACGAACTGTGCATTTCAATATAACCGTTGCCCCCATAACGGTTTTTTTTTTTTAATTTTGGGGGAAAACTCAAATTCAGGGGATTTTCATGTGCACTTTATGGGGGAATTCACTACCTCATCTGGCAGCACTGAATAGTTTTAATAATTTTACAAATACCACCGACGTCCTCAGCAAAATAATTAATTATACTCAGACAGGGGCTTTGAAATGCGCTAAAAAAAAAGTTCAAATATTTTAATAAAACGGACGAAAACAAAACGAAAACAACAACAAAAAAATGGCCTCTAGGAACGGCCCAATGGTAACTGGAACCGATGGAAACGATTACGAATTTAGGCAAAAAGTCGCGATTCCACATCAAATCAGGTAAGAGCACAAACAAACACGACAGTACATACATAGATTCGGTAAATAAAACGGTACATGTGGCTTGATGGGCTCGTTAATTGCCCCCAGAAAGTTGTATTTTACATTTGCATAATGGAACTTGATTGAACTTGATTCATGATTTTCGCAGACATAAATGTGTGGCAAATTGCCAGAATTGTTTACATTATTTTTTTGCGACAACCTGCAACCGAAGCATAGACAATAGAATCGAAGACAACAATTTTATTGCTCTATTGTTGTTATTTAGACCGGAAAGTATCCATAGATGATTAATTTTGTACCGTTCCTGCACAAACCGTCCACTCAAAATAAATCTCCCCAATTGCAGTAAATCGTAATATCTGCGGCGGCTGCTTGCCTGCATCATTGACTCGAAAGATGGATCTTTGTAGAACTGCCCACCACCAATATGAGGAATAATGAAATTCGGAGCTTATATTCTCCCCATTTCATCTTTGCTATTCGTACCCGTTTCGTGCTGAATTCTCCACTAGACATCCTCAGAACTTCGCAGTGGAACGTCGCAGCTAGAGGGCACATTTGCTGTCCAGCTATATTTGGAACGTCAGTTCCACAGAAGAACTAGAGTCAGGCCCATGGGATTTGCAGCCCTGATGAAGGGAGGTGGGTCATAGGAGGTGCTTCAGGTCGTTTAAATCTTCGGAGGACGACAAAATATTCCCTTCACAAGTAGGGGAGCTGTCACTGCCAATCACCACTATCTCATAACCCACTAGAGCAGTCTTAGTTTGACCGTATTCCAGAGAAATTTCTATATTCTTATAGCACTCCATTTAGAAAGCAGATCTATCGGATTCTGCATTGACGATAACAGGAAGGATTGAGAGTTCGATTTGTGGGACAAAATTTGACTGGTGATATTCCTAAACATAGAAGATGCTTTTAACATCCTTCGAGGGCATAACTCGAGCGCTCGATGGCTTTGGCATTCAGCAGAACCTAATAAGACGGATCCGATCCATTCTTAGGTGCAGGATGATTAAGTTTAGCTTAGAGGAAACTAGTTTCACTATCCTATCTAGTCCTATCTTCTCTTTTTTATGGTGCTTAGTAATAGATGAATAGCTGCTACTGTTAGCAAATCAAGGATTCGGAGTGGTGACATATGCTGATTATCAGGCAGTTATTGTAAGAGGGTCAAACGAAGCAATCTTGTCTGACTTGATGCAAATTGGTGATACAAGACAGAAGATTGAACTAGAAACTACGAGTAGAATGCACGATCAAAAGAGCAGAGACTGGTATATAGACGTGAAAAAGGCTTTGCGGGAGAATTTGAGGTCTGAAGCTGATTTGGCTTTAAGGGGGTCTTCTCATTGAAAACCCGTTTTTTGGACCCTTTTTAAAAAAATTCTTATTTGAAAACGCAAAGAATAATTGAAAACTTTTTTTATTTATTGTATTACAAAAAGTTCAAAGTAAATAAAAAAAATTTTTTTGCCTCGATACGTGGGCTGTTCAAAAAGTAATGAGACTTCAAAGTTGGTGGTGAAAAAAAAGGTGCCACGATTCCGGGTCTCCGGAGCGTCCGAAATGAAAAAAAAAAACGGGGTTATAATCAGTATAGATGTAATTCTCGGGTGAACCTCAAGCTTAATTTTGTGATTTTTTTTGACAAAATGGCGGCCATTCAAAAAAAAATTTCAATTTCGGGCTTTTTTTTTTGTAGTTTAGTGTAAAAAAAAAAATAGTAAAAAATTTTTTAAAATTATGGTCGAGGTTCACCCGAGAATGGTGACAATTCTGCGTCGATTCCACTTTGTTTCATGAAAATCGGTTCAGTTGAACTGGAGATATCATGGCCGCCAGTTCGAAAAACGTGGTTTCGAGATAAACGCGTTTAAAGTTTGAAGCAACGCAAAAATTACTCGTTTTAGCGCAGATCTTGCTCGACAAAGAAGGCTATATCCTCTAAACTATTTCGAATTTCAAAAAATCCTTTTAGGGGCATATTCACAACTACCCAAGCTATAAATAAATGCAAAAAAAAAAAAAAGTCGAAAAAAAAAGTTGCTCAATGAGAAGACCCCCTTAAAACCTGATTTTCAACATATGCAAACATAAGGAACCAGTTCCAATCAAAAGATTAGTTTTTCTTTGTTTACTTTGTAATGAGCCGTTGAAGTCCACAACAAACCTAATTCAGAATATTCTCTTCTCAATAATCATGTGTCCAAAATTCTCTTCCCTCCGATAGTTTGCTAAATAAATCACGGCTGAAATATGGCATTTTCTTTCATGCCTTGCTCTTCTTCGTTATGCTTGCTAAGCTGACGTCGGATATTTTGGATCGCTTGGATATATTTGTATTGGAAATCGAAGAGCTGGAAGTTCCGCCGCCATTATGGTGGGAATACATTTGGCTAGCATCGGTGCTAACGTCATTCATTGGGCTGGGAGCGGCACGAGGCAATAAGATACGTGAAATGCAAAAGTATATGATATGCATTTGTGTCTTCTCGATACTGCCGTTGCTCTATTGCTTTATCTATTATTTTGGTGATGTTATGGAATACGTAACACTTCCGGATGGAGCGGAGCTGGAAGAGACTGACGTTCATATTTGGAAGGTAACAAAGAAGAAACTCTCATCACCAGGGCTCGGATTTTATTGACTTTTAAAAATTTAAAGCATACTTTATGGAGTAAAAATGTAAATGTAAAAATTGTTCAACTCACATAAAGTTAAGATTGAAATCGATTTTTAACTTCAATATGAATTTGTTTGAAGTGAGAAAAGCGGTTTGAAGTTCAACTTCACTAGACTTATTCGCAAAATGTCGGTAAGAAAAATGTTTTGCCCCATTAAGTATGCTTTGAATTTATAAAAGTCAACAAAATCCGAGCCCTACTAATCACAAATAAAACGTTCACACATGGAACTATTTTTCAACTTTTTCCCGTTCTTTCAGGGCCTGCCTTATGGACTGCTCTGGTATGCATTTTGTTTTGTGGGCTTTCAAATACATGGCTTCACACTCTACTTTGCGTATAATCTTGTTAAAGCTTGGAAAGCGCGTACGGCTGCTAGAAAATATCAATAGAACGATTTTAAACTCGTGGTTAAAAAAAAAGAAAAGAGAATCAACATGCAGCTTAAGTGGATTTTTTTTCTTTTTTTTTTTGTAAATTGCCGAAAGCAGATAACAAATAAGTTTCTTCATTGGTGGGAAGCAACAACAATGGCATTGGGATACATTTTTGCTTATAAAAAAAAAATGGTTGTAAATAGATTTTGCACCTTTATTAAAAAAAAAAAAAAAACCTCAACGCATCAATTTTGAGCACAATTTTATAGAAGATGATATAGTTTTTTTTTTTATTACAATAATTTTTGTTACTTTTTAAGAAGTTTTTCTCTTAAAAAAGAGAGAGAGGTTTTACACTACCGTTATAGAGATAAATATGGTGTAGAAAAATAATCAAAAAAAACATAAACAGCCCTATTCTAGACGAATATTCCCGGTGAGATTTTCCCCTAGAAGTTTTTCTCCGCCGGAAAAGGAACTCAATAAAAGAAAGAATTTGATATATTTGCTTAAAAATATGATCGGAATTCTTGCCCCCTTGATATGACCTTCCCAGTGTGCATTGAATGGGGTATTTTTCTCAAATCTGCAGGGAAAAATTCCACGGGAATATTTGGAATCGGACTGATTATCTCACAAATCGCACAATATATTTAAGAAATGCATACACAAATTTTACATGAAGTTAGATATTCATAGTTTCAAATGTGCCGAGATCCTAATTAAAGGTCTCGAATGGAGTAGCTTCTAGATATGGTGGGGGTTCTGGATCTTCTTTAATCGAACTGCCCACTTTCGCGAATTTTAACTTTCCATTAAAATTTTCCACATGCCAAAGAAGCCGAATAGCTTCAGGGCTGTACTTACACTTCCAAAAAATGAAATTATTATGAAATTATATCCTTTTTGCCTTAATAAGTAGCCAATAAGATGAAGCACAAAAAACCGTTCAAGTAGGATAATTTAAAAAAAAAAAATCTTAAAACAAGCAATCTAAGGATCTATTTATGGTCTTTAAACTTTTTCCTTCGAGAGAAACGAGAAACGAAAAGTGGAAATCAAATACAAAACAAAAATATATAAATAAATAAAAAAAAAACAAGAATTATAGGGAAAAAAACTGGATCTAGTCCTGTCATTCAACATTTTGCTTAGAGTTACAGCCAGTGGCGTGTCTAGAGAAATACTGCTTTGATAGTGCTTATATTTTCCACAGTGGTATATTGAACAATTATAAGACATTAACCCAAAAAATTTTGGGGGGGCTAGAGGAAGTTTAGAGAGTTATGGACCAAAAACCAAAAAAATCCGAAAATTTCATAACGTCCGATTTTGATGAAAATTTATATATAGAATAAGTGAAAAATTCTAAGAATTTTAGCACTAAAATTTTTTCAAAAAACTGGTCCTTTCTGGACCAGTTTGGAACTAGACCCTAACTAGACTAGTTGTAATCGGTTTGTTGAAAAAATTTTGACGCCAAAATTCTTAGCATTTTTCGCTTATTCTATATATAAATTTTCATCCAAATCGGACGCCATAAATTTTTCGGATTTTTTTGGTTTTTGGTCCATAACTCTCTAAACTTCCTCTAGCCCCCCCCAAAAAATTTTTGGGTTAATGTCTTATAATTGTTCAATATACCACTGTGGAAAATATAAGCACTATCAAAGCAGTATTTCTCTAGACACGCCACTGGTTACAGCAATTCCAACTTCTATTTAATGTCTTACTGAATCGAAAAAGCACAATCATACTTCAATTGAGCACAATTTGCATGAAAAAAGTTCCTCTATATTGATATTGCCAATTCAAAATGTTGAAACTTGTTGACTTAAGTAGACTTTTAAACTCTTTTCTTTTTGTTTGCCTATTTTAAGTTCATAAAATTAAGTTTATATTGGATCCTACGACTGTTGTTATTCCCCCCCGTTGCTATTGTTAAAGCCAATCTTTGTTTTCTTGTTGACTTCATTGACGGTTGAACCGCCGCAAACTGCCTTCAATACACGATACTATAACGATATATATATATATACTCTTTAAGCATAAAGCGTACGTTAATGTTTTTAATGTAATTAATTTTTATCGAATTATGAATTCATTGTGCAATTACATTTTTATAATTATTATAACTAAAATAGAAATCATGTTCGATCGCGTTATTTATTGAATTTATTTTTTTAAGCTGAGAAATAATAATGATTGTTAATTGATATTTCAATAAAATGTGTTCTTCTGAGTGGGTTAAAAACGCGAAAGGGATTTATTCGAATGAAAATTGAATGCAGCCGCTTGGAAAACAATGGGAGAAAGAAACGAGAATATATTAAAATAATTAAAATATATTTATAAATAGGATGAAAAACGATGAAAAAATGCCGCAAAATTCTGCAAAATATTCTTCAAATCTTTGACTAATGCCCAAAAAATCTTTTCAAATAATTTCTGTACAATTTTTTAATATTCTCTTACATTGAATTTTTAATTGCAATGTATGCGAAAAAACCACTTAACCCTCTAGTGCCCACGACCGCCTCTAGACGGCCTAAATTCTCTTCAAAATTGCTCACATACACAAAAACTGTTTAAATTTATCTTTTTCTTCGTTGCGTATGACAAAGTTTTGGGGTTCCAAGAATTAAAAGAATTTAAAAAAAGTTAAAATGTTAAAATATGAACAATTGTGAAGAGAGTTAGGTTAGGCCTCTAGTTGGCAATTCCTCACATCCTTAAAAATATTTTAAATTTTTTTTTAATTCTTTTAATTCTTGGAACCCCAAAAATTTGTCATACGCAACGAAGAAAAAGATAAATTAAAACAGTTTTTGTGTATGCAAAAAAATATGAAGAGAATTTACGCCGTTTAGAGGCGGTCGTGGGCACTAGAGGGTTAAAATAAAATATTTTGAATGAATTCTAAACCATAAAACAAAGACCTTAAGGACATTTTTCAGAGAGGCTTTTTTCCGAGCCTTAGTTTTACAATTCGAGGTGCTTGGCGCTTTACTTGCCAAGTGAGGGAGCACCATAATAATGATCAGGGCTCGGATTTTGTTGACTTTTATAAATTTAAAGCATACTTTAAGGAGTAAAATATTTTATTTAACTTACATAAAGTAACGACTCAAATCGATTTTTAACTTCAATATAAATTTTTTTTGAAGTAAAAAAGCGGTTTGAACTTCAAATTCGCTAAAATTATTCATAAAATGTTATTTAGAAAAATTTTTGCTCCTTTAAGTATGCTTCAAATTTATAAAAGTCAACAAAATCCGAGCCCTGATAATGATAGAACTTTTTGTTGCATACTCTCAGGGGCAGTACTTAGATTCTAAATCGGTTGAAATTCGAAATCATCAGAAAATACAAACTTTTTCCCTTTATTTTTGGCACAAAAGCATTGCCTGTAATGCAAACGTAAGGCTCAGTTTCTTCTAGAATCCATTTTTATGAAGCCGTTGTTGGAATATTTCATTTAAGTAGATTATTCTTCGGTATTAAAGACCCTAATAAATTTGCACTACTTATTGTTATTATTAAGGCTATAACAGCACCACGCTCTCACAGATCTTTTGTGCAGCCAATGTTCCCTTAGAGTAGGTTGATTCTAGCTATGAATCTCTGTACTTCTAAGGGTCTCAAAGCGACTAATAATTTGGGGACCCATTAACCTTGCCGCCTTGACTGCGCTGCTTCCTGCTCTGACTAACAAAGCCTACAGAGATCATCACCCCCATCGTCTTCAGGTGACACTTAAGTCCGCTATACCCCGCTAAGAGTTCAGTGTTGACTTTAATGTTTTTTTCGGCTAAATTTAAACTACTCATATTCAGGGCAACCAAAAATATTTAAATTGAGCCCTAAAAATATACATGTCAATATTTTGAAATGTTTCCGATGCTGGAACTCTGTTGTTTTTCTTCAAAACACGCCTATTTATACACACCTTCAGAAGGATGTTATCGAATTTTACGGATCATGAAGAGGCTGGAACTAAGTTCCACAGGCAAATACTTCTAAATGCGTTTCTTTTTTCTTCAATATTGACGTGCATACTTTTAGGGCTCAATTAAATATTTTTCGTTGCCCTGCTCATATTTTTTAGATCTTAAAATGCTTAAAATTGCTTTTAAAATTTTTTTCCACAAATGAAAAAATTCATTGCATAATTTCAGGATTCCATATCATTAGATTATGCTTCAAATATCATCCATTCAGGCATTTATTGACTTGGATTACATTTCTATTTTTGTCACTGGCCTTTAAATTTCAATAATTCTGTTCTATGTTCTGTCTAGACTCTAGAGCAATGCTGTCAATGGAAGGCGATTGAAAAAATGAAGAAAAAACTGAAACAATGGACAACTACAAAAAATTTGCATACTAAAGGCGTTTAAAAAACATGTTTTCATGTCCATTTTTTTCCCGTGTGTCTTTTTCATTTTGTTTTCGTGTCGTTTTCGTTCGACCAACGGCTTTCAACGGCTTTCAAATGACCACACGCTAAACCATATTACCTAAGAATTTCTAAGGCTCGTGCTCATTCCACCACCAAATCACACATTGTCGATTTAGCCCCCACATTTAGGAGAATAACAGAAACAAACTGACCGCCGGACAAACGTTGCCAGCCAAATGAGCCGAAAAAATTACTTTATTCAAACATTATCCTTGCAGCAATGCAGTTGTGTGGTGGTCAAAATTGAAATGCCTCATCGCTAAATGGCATTTGAAGCAATTGTTTGAATATTTTTTGTAACGATTTTTTAGTTCTACGTTTTTCAAATACGAATCCTGCGCAATGGCTGATTAGCAAGAATTCTTCTTCTTCTTCTTCTTTGTGACTTTCGAGTTCAAACGCGGCACAGCATCATCACAGCATCGCAAGGAGACGCAATACGAAATCAGCTGTCAATGCAGAAGGTGCAAAAACAAACGAGAGAGGGAGATAGAAAGTGAATGGATAATAAATATCAAAAAGGATTACCGAATATCCTTTAAAAAAAAGTAAATAAAAATTTAGTGAAAAAATGCGGGGCGAGGAAACGTATAGACGCGTTACGCGCGAGAAATTAATCGTTCGAGGAAATACCGCCGTACACACTCTGGACTCGACAACATCATATTTACCAGTGCTAGCAACAAGGTAAGTGGAAGGGGCAAAAGTTGAGGCGCGGCGAATCTCTATGGGGTTTCGGCATTTCTAATTATTTATGCAGGAAAATCGATTCACATCTCTTAATTTGCTGTGCCAAAGAATACCTTTTATGTTCGTTCATTTTGCCCTGTGGCTTTCAAGTTCGGGTCAAGGATATTTTAAGGGCCTTGACTGTTTTTGCAAAGAAAAAGGAAAAAAAAACAAATGTTGCAAAGATGCGACATAAACTAATGAATTGCGACATAAATAAAAAACAATCGAGAAAAATGACTAAAATATGGCCTAAAAGTATGCCCTAATAATTTTTCAAATCAAAATATACCAAAAAATAACATTGAAAAATCCTGTATAAAAGTTTAGATAACCCTCAGAAGCAATCCATTCCAAGAATTGGAATTTTTAGTTACCAAATTAAATATCATTGCATACTTTTAGGTAATTTAATGCCAAAATTGATTCGCGTGACTTATTTTTTGAAAGGTTTGTTCATTTCCGTAAATGAAAAGCGAAACAATCGAAACAAAAACGGGCTTTAAGGCGCTTAGCGCACTCGACACCAGCGACTGTCGGATTTTGAGTCTCAACAATAGGTTACCAGTGTCGTTGACTCGCGGATTTTATAAATGAAATCGCAATCGTCAGCAGAATCAGTTTTTTTTTCCACAACATTTAAGCATAGTATTAGGCTTTGCCGGCATTTTGTCTAACATCAAATCCTTAGGATGACAGAAAATATTTAAATACATCACCAGGGCTCGAATTTTGTTGCTTTTATAAATTTAAAGCATACTTTATGGAGTACAAATTTTATTCAACTCACATAAAGTTAAGATTCAAATCGATTTTTAACTTCAATATTAATCTTTTGAAGTTAGAAAAGCGGTTTGAAGTATAAATCTGCTAAACTTATTCGCAATATGTTTTGTATTAACAATTTTTGGCCCATAAAGTATGCTTTAAATTTATAAAAGCAACATAATCCGAGCCCTGTACATCACCGAAAATTGTGCATATAAATATTTAGAATATTTTCCATGTCGAGACAATTGAAGGTTTGTCTATTTGAGCATAGATTGAGCTGGGCAGTGCGGATCTTTTTATAACCAGGGCAACCAAAAATATTTAAATTGAGCCCTAAAAATATACATGTCAATATTTTGAAATGTTTCCGATGCTGGAACTCTGTGTTTTTCTTCAAAACACGCCTATTTATACACACCTTCAGAAGGATGTTATCGAATTTTACGGATCATGAAGAGGCTGGAACTAAGTTCCACAGGCAAATACTTCTAAATGCGTTTCTTTTTTCTTCAATATAGACGTGCATACTTTTAGGGCTCAATTTAAATATTTTTGTTGCCCTGTTTATAACCTTAATTGAGCTCCGCTGACAAAGGCTTTAAGTGATATGAATCGGTTTTTAACTATTCAATTGCATAGCTTTAGGGGCTACATTAATATTTGAAATATTTTCCGCAGAACAACAAAGCAATTTATCACAAAATGGCATTTAATATGAATCAGACCACTTTTTTAGATGGCCCTCTATTCTAATTTAAGACATAGAATTGACCTTTTCACTGACAAAAGTCACTTTACGATTCGAGCGTTTAATTCAATGCAGCGGTTATTAAGACGTGCATAATTGAAGAGCCGGCAAGTACATTGGGGTCACTGAAATGTTACCTATGCACCTTTCTCAATTGCTTTCCACCGTATATCATCATCATCATTAATAACCCAGAAAGCATGCAATAAAATTTTCCCTAAAGCATGACTGCGTCACATTCTCACGTGCGAACGATTTTGATTTTCGTTCCAAATATGCAGCTACTCTGAATATCGTAAAAAACACAAAAATATGCTTTAAAATTAAAGTATAACCTAAGGAGTTGTTGCTTGGTTTCCTAAAAGCTGGCAACATAACTTCAAAAATGCCCACCACAGCCCCATCGAGCTAGTCTTATCGGACAATCTCTATGAACGAACGAAAAATGCCACTACAACATGCCATAATAGCCGCTAGGTCATTATCCCAATCATAAGGCCTTTGTATTTCCGTTGGAATTGAGCACATACGAGTCATTTTTTTATTCCTAATAATTTATTTCAAAAAAAAATATTTTTTCTAGAATTTTATTAGAAAATTTATGATACCCTCTTGGAGCTTCTTCAAAGAAGTTGTGATAAGGCAGCTTGATTGACAATGTCAGATATAAAGAATTAAGTATCTCTGGTTTTATGGAGCATAGATTAAAGCGCAAGAATATCAGATTAAAAGAAGCACGCCATCAGATTATAATGTCGCCGCCAACAAGACTCTTCCCTATTAAAAAAAAAAAAATCCTTTGCAAAACAGCAATAAGACTTAAGAAATCCTCTGGAAATCCTCATGGAAATTCAAGGCTTTCGAGGCCTGAGAAGCCTTAGAAATTCTTCTTTATATATAAAAGAAATCTAAAATTACATCAGAAAACCCTCAAGTCCTTTTTTTCTTTCAACATTCAAGCTCTTTCCAATAGCTAACATTTGTAATCATCCTAAAAGCACACTTCTATTTTTATCGTTTCGAACATTTGTCTTTCTTAAGTCTTCTAGCGAGACAAGAAATATAAGTGCAAGATTAGCGTCAGCAATCATTCAAAGCGGTAAACACTTTTACTTGCCGCCACTGGCTTTACAACCACAAAAACCCCTCGGCCAGACACTGCAGGAGAAATTTCCCCCGTTTGAAAGAGGGGAAACAAAAACAAAGGCTCCCGCCGCTGAGCATAGAAAGTACGCACACACACATAAACCGATGGGTTATATGGTTGGCGAACAACCGAGCGTCGAACTGACCAACCGACAGACCGGCATTCCCTTTGCGTGCATTGACCACAAAGAAATAACGATTAAAGGAAAATAATAATAATATAAAAAATCGAGAAACAACAACAACGAAACTATACGCTCACTTCCTTTAACCTCATTTCCAAGCAATTTTTCTGCATATTTTTATTTTTTTTGATTTTTATTATTTTGCTAGGCGGACTCGAGAAAGAAAAACACTAGAATTTACAGAGTTCTAAACGATGTGACATTTCAGAGAGAGAGAGAGAGAAGCGAAGGGAATAGGTACGAGGGTTGAATTTTATTACATATATGTATAGCCCCTAGAGGTATGCAATTGGGAATTTAAAAACACAATTTATATCATTTTCAACCTTTAACAACGAAGCTCAATTCAGGCTTTAATAATATCAGGACATCTCTCAAAGACCATGCTTAATGAGTGCTGAACTGGACATACCTTCAAGAGAGAATAAATTCCTTGCCACCGAATATTTTTAAAATATTCATGTGCTTACTTTTAGGCGCTTAATTTAAATATTTTGTTTTCCTAAATCTAGACTCATTTTGGACACAAATTTCAGAGTCATTTTTCTGAGCCTTTTATTTCTTAATCACTTATTTCGGAACCATTTCGGAGTCATGTCTCTCGGCCTTATATTTTCTATAAATCTCGAACTTATTTCGGAGTCATGTCCCATACTTATTTCGGACTCATATTTATGAGCTTCGCAGTTTTTAAAAATTTCGGACTCATTTCGGACCCATGTTTTTGAACTTTTCATTTCTCACATTCGGACTAATTTCGGACTCGTTTTTCTAATCCTCATATTTTCTACACATTTCGGACTTATTTCGGAGTCATGTCCCCTACTTATTTCGGACTCATATTTCTGAGCTTCGCAGTTTTTAAAATTTTTCGGACTCATTTCGGACCCATTTTCTGAACTTCTCATTTCTCACATTCGGACTAATTTCGGACACGTTTTTCTAATCCTCATATTTTCTACATATCTCGGACTTATTTCGGAGTCATGTCCCCTACTTATTTCGGACTCATATTTCTGAGCTTCGCAGTTTTTAAAAATTTCGGACTCATTTCGGACCCATGTTTCTGAACTTCTCATTTCTCACATTCGGACTAATTTCGGACTCGTTTTTGTAATCCTCATATTTTCTACATATTTACGATTCATTTCGGAGTTATATTTCTAACGTTAAATATTTTCAACTTGTTTCGGACTCGATTCGGACTCATTTCGGAGTTATATTTCAAAAACTTCCACATAAGATAATTAAGAAATTTAAGTCTTAGTCCAGGACATTCCTCTCTATGCACAGAATACCCATAAAATGCCTTAAGCAAAGCACAGTCCAGATCGAACTCTTGTCACTTGTCACGAACTTATTGAAAAGCCCATATTGTAGTGACCATTCTTCTTGTATTGCTTTTGTTGTGGCCAACGCGCTGCCCGCAACGACCGATGGGATTTCTATTTTTTCTCCCCTTTTTTTTTCTTCATGTTTTTGTGCTCTTCCACTGTTTATAGCGGCTTTTCTTTCGCGAATCCTTCTTTTCGGTGTCCATTGATCCGAATGGACGGTCAGTTGCAAAACGCGTTCCAAACGAAATGGACGCATGGGTCGGTTTATTTTGAAATTCAAAAAATTAAAATAAAAAAAATTACTAATAAAATGAAAATGTACACTTCGAGTGCACCGAATTGGTACGGGAATCTCAATCAAGATCTAAACTCTCATTTGATCAGTGCGAATCTTGTAAATAGCAACAACAATAGCAACAATATTCAAGGGAGCTACCTCCAACAATTGAATGACCCGAGTAACAATCCCTTTTTTCGTAAACGATCTTCCTTGGTCTCGAGCTCGAATCCGTCTTTGGAACGCGCCGTTTCCGTAATGCCGCCACCGTCCACCGCACCGCCAGACATCCACGTTGAGTACGAGGTTTCAGTGCCCATCGTCTCGACATTCCGTCATACACCCTATCATTCCTTATGGGACTTACATCAATGGTAAGTTTGTTTTTTTTTTTTTTTTTTTTGAACATCTTAGAATAGGCTTAAGCCTGAAATCTACACTGAGCGAACTTTTTACCATGATTTTTTTTAAAGGGCGCATTGTTATTCACAGTCCTTTTGATTTTCGAGTAGAACGAAAATTTCAAAAGAAAAATGGTTGAGTCAACAACATTTTTGGTTGATTTTAAAGGGAATATGTTTAATTACATTTCATTTCGTTCGGTATAATTCTCATTTGGTTTATAAAATAGGACATATAAGAGATTTATTCATCTTAGAACTTTTTAAGCTTTGCGAAAGCAGTCACGCGACAACGGAGTGACAAAATCGGATGAAGTCCATCCCATAGCTATTTTTGGGGTTATGTTCAGTTCTTCTTTTATAGGTATTTAAAAAAATTTTTTAAGTTCATTTTTGAAAATTATATTAATTCAACCTGAAATTATGGTTGATTCAAAAGAAAATCTTTATTTTTTTCAACAAGAAAAATTGTTAAATTAAAAATATTCCTTGTTGAAGCCGTTTTGTATGTTTTTCCTTTTGATTTAACCAGTTTTCTGGTTCATTTTTTTCTCTGTGTACTATTTTTTACATAGAAAAAAAATAGTGTAGAGTGCAAGAGAATCAATCTACCTTTGTTTTTCACGCTGAAGACCGTCTCTATAATTCTTCAGCTCCACGTAGAGCTGTCGTCGACATATTTAGAGTAGAACTCTTCTATGCACTCCACGACTGTTTAATTTGCAGAAGAATGTTTTATCTACGACTCTACGGTAGAGAAAACACTTTTGCAGTATATACAGTCGTAGAGCACATAGTAGAGCAGTGCTCTAAATATGTTGGCGGAAGCTCTACGTTGAGCTTTAGAATTGTAGAGACGGTCTTCGGCGTGCACAACAAAGGTAGATTCTCTGCACTCTACACCATTTTCTCTACGTAAAAAACTCTATAGTGGATTTCAGTCTTTAGTATTAGGAATAGGTTTAAGGAACTTTTATGCCATTTAATTTAATAGTCACAATAATATAGGAAATTCCAGTGAGAAATTTTACTTAAGCTTCTTGAAAATTTTGAACTCAGAGGCGTACAAAGTGTTTTTTTAGGGGTTAAAGCCCACCCGTAAATGCGAAAAATTACAAGGTAACAAGAAAAAATATTGACCTATACGATATGTTACTATTGAAAGCCTGATTGAACGGAACTAAGAAAATTTCCCCCATACAAAAAAAGTCAGTCACTCCATTCGAAGTGGCATTAAATCCTTTTGAGAAGCCGTTGCATTTACGGCGGCAATAAAATTTGCATTTCCAAGTGCTCATATATTGATGGCTGGTGTTATGGTGTATGGTTTCCTTTTCTCAAAGGATTGTTGTTTTGTGCTTAAAGAATTTAATAAGCTCCGTAATTGAATTTCAATTACGCTGAGAAGCATGCAATGTTTTTTTGTGTTTTTTTTAAACGTTCATTTAAACGTTTTGTTTTGAAACTTTTAATTTAGAAGTCCATATAATAGTCTAGGTTATTGTGGATTTCAGTCGCCTTTTACGACAGGCATGCCTTACCTCGGGACTATTCTTTCCCCGTCCCGAAGGGGGGTAAACTCAAAGGAGAGCCAGATTTAAACTCTACAAAGCCAAAGGGTCTTGCCGACTGCGGCCCAATGAATGGGATTTTAAGGTTTTGTTTAAACTTCTATTAGCCTTTCAGTTGATCCAAAATTAGAAATATCCTTACAAAAACCCTGTTTTAGATTAAGCCTTTTTCAAAATTTTATGAATCTTCAACAACGAATTAATATAAAAAGATTTCAAATCAAATTGGCCGCTTCGATAGCTTATAAAAATCCGTTGAAATATTTAAAAAAAATTTTTTTAATTTTACACTGAGAAAAAAACTTTCACAAAAATAAATCAAAAATTATAAAAAATTTCAATGTATTCCCGTTTTCGACGCCACTTTCTCGCTACTTCTAATAAAATACCTCTGAGTATGACCTTTAACTAAAAATTTTTTCAATTATTACACTGAGAAAAAACTTTCACAATAGAAAATCAAAAATAAAAAAAGTTTCAATGCATTCCCGTTTTCGCTCCACTTTCTCGCTACTTCTTAAAAATACCTCTGAGTATGACCTTTAACTAAAAAAATTTTCCAATTTTACACTAAGAAAAAACTTTCACAACAAAGAAATTAAAAATTTATAAAATTTTTTAGTGTATTCCCGTTTTCGCGTCCACTTTCTCGCACTTCTAAAAAATACCTCTGAGTATGACCTTTAACTAAAAAATTTTTTCAATTTTACACTGAGAAAAAACTTTCACAACAAAGAAAATAAAAATTAAAAAATTTTTTCAGTGTATTCCCGTTTTCGCGCCACTTTCTCGCTACTTCTAAAAAATACCTCTGAGTATGACCTTTAACTAAAAAAATTTTTTCAATTTTACACTGAGAAAAAAACTTTCACAACAAAGAAAATAAAAAATTTAAAAATTTTTCAGTGTATTCCCGTTTTCGCGCCACTTTCTCGCTACTTCTAAAAAATACCTCTGAGTATGACCTTTAACTAAAAAAATTTTTTATCAAAATCAAAAGGTAGTTTTAGGAGATATTAACAAAAACGTAAGCCCATATAGACACTCTCAGTACTGATATGCTGCACTAGACATGCGTATGCAGAGGCATCACTTATACGGCATGTTGGACGTTATTCAAATATTCATTTTTGCATTGAGCATTGAGGAAGAACACAAAAAATTTTTAATTTAAATGCTCCCAAACTGCTTCCAAACTGTGTGCTAAAATTCTCAGAAGCTTTAAAATTTGGTTGAACATAAAATTTTTCAAATTTGAAACTTTTCAGGCACTCCAAAATCGCTCATAAGTCACAATCACGAAGTGACGAAATATGGCCGTATCCGCCAGTCGTGGATGCCTCCTGTGGTTTAAGCTCGTATATTTTCTAATCAAAATAATTTATGAGAGACTTATGTAATTTCAATATTACATTTTATATTTGATTTATGCTGTTCGAAATTAAGTCTTTAGAGATCTAAGCATTTTTTAGGCAAGACTAGATATTAACAACTGGTATCGTTTATAAATAGGGCTCGGATTTTGTTGACTTTTATAAATTCAAAGCATACTTTATGGGGCAAAACATTTTTCTTACCGACATTTTCCGAATAAGTTTAGCGAAGTTGAACTTCAAACCGCTTTTCTCACTTTAAACAAATTCATATTGAAGTTAAAAATCGATTTGAATCTTAACATTATGTGAGTTGAACAACATTTTTACTCCATAAAGTATGCTTTAAATTTTTAAAAGTCAATAAAATCCGAGCCCTGTTTATAAATGCCTCATTGCTAGAGACCTTCAAAGAACCCTTATTCAAGTGAATTTTGTATATTGAAAATAGTGCCGAATGATATGGAAAAAAGCAGACTTTGAGCTCTATCGGGAGAGAAGGCAGTTAGAGATATCTTGAGTTGTTATCCTTGAGGGTCAACTTCTACCTTGTGCGCACTGACAATGTCAGAATCCCTATTGGAGATCCGGGAACTGTCTTCCCCTTATGTAAACACCACAGCCCCGAAAACCCAACAAAAATGCAGACCCAAGATCCAGAGCTGGACCATTAAAATATCGAGATTCTCATCCTGATTGTAGTATTTTTAAAATAGATACATTTAGGTCAATGGTTATCCTTTTGTTTCCTGACCCAATACACTGCCAGTTTGATGCTATATTCGATCAGCTTCTGGTGAAGGCTTAGCTAGGCTGCTAGCCCGGAAACGCTAGGCCCATAACTGTCGTAAGATGGTCCTCTTACGGAACGGAAAGAAGACACTAAGATAAAGACTGCGTATGACTTTATTCAGTCTCATCAAAATCGTTTCATAAATGAACACCGCCTCCTTTGCTGTACCAAATTTGAGTAGATTACACGATACAACACGAAAAATGTAAGCAAAATTTGGACTACAAGAATTGATGCAAAGAAATTCCTTCACTATTGGAAACAAGGCATTTCTCGTGAATGGTTTAGAGTGGGGAAAATAGAAACTTGCGAATAAACTCACGCGATTTTCTATTTAGAATAAAGGGTGTATATCTCGTAAGACGTTAAGTATTCGATGACCTCAAAATTTTGTTACAGCGTTATACCCAAATAATGAGGGAAGACGGATATTCCGTTCGTAGTGAAATACCCATATTGGAGACCCTATCAAGCGTGAGCTTTTCTATTTAAAAACAATCTATTAACATGCCTCAACAATTTTGCTTTTATTCAAGATTATCATATCAATGTCTTTCCTAATAGGCCGTTTACATATGCCGTTTTATTCGCGTTTTAGTAACTTTGCCCGTTTTAGCTCTAAAACAACTTAGATTTTTCCCGTTTTATCGTACAAAACTAAAACGAGAAACTTTCCTGTTTTAATTTAAAACAAGTAGCTAAACAAGATAAATCCTGTTTATAACTGATAAAAATATCGAAATTTGAGTGTCATCACTATAAAAATGCAAAACATATGGTCATTGAAATTTCTAATTTAAAAATTGTGAGGTTAATTCCACAACCAATGTAGAAAACGAACGCAATTTCAATAATTGCATCTATTCTAAATTACAATATTCACTCATATTTCACGTGTTGAGCAAACAAAAGATAACCACAAAATGACAAAACGACATGCGCATATGTAAACACCCCGTTTTGACTTAGTCGTTTTACCTTAAACGAGTACCGCTAAAACGTATATGTAAATGCCCTATTAGATTAGAAAAAATTGGAGGAGAGAGTTCGATCTGGACTATGCTTTGCTTAAGGCTTTTTATGGGTGTTCTGTAATAGAGAGGATATCTGGACTAAGACTTAAATTTCTTAAGATCTTATGTGGAAGTTTGAAATATACTCCGAAATAGTCCGAATCAGTCTGAAGACAAGTTGAAAGTATTTAGCTTAGAAATATACTCCGAAATGAGTCGTAAACATGTAGTAGTAATATGAGTATTAGAAATATAACGATCCGAAATTATTCCGAATGTGAGATGAGAAGTTCAACATGGGTCTGAAAAGTCCGAAACTTTTAAACTGCGAAGCTAAATATGACTCCGAAATGATCGTAGGGGACATGATCCGAAATAGTCCGAGATAGAAAATATGAGTATTAGAAAAAACGAGTCCAAAGTTATTCCGAAATGTGAGAAACTGAGAAGTTCAGAAACATGGGTCCGAAATGAGTCCGAAGTTTTTAAAAACTGCGAAGCTCAGAAATATGAGTCCGAAATAAGTAGGGGACATGACTCCGAAATAAATCCGAGAATTGTAGAAAATATAAGGCTCAGAGACATGACTCCGAAATGGTTCCGAAAAAAGTGAGTAAGAAATAAAAGGCTCAGAAAATAACTCTGAAATATGTGTCCAAAATGAGTAGATTTAGGAAAACAAAATATTTAAATTAAGCACCTAAAAGTAAGCACATGAATATTTTA
This sequence comes from Chlorops oryzae, assembly GCA_020466095.1. Classification (NCBI taxonomy): domain Eukaryota; kingdom Metazoa; phylum Arthropoda; class Insecta; order Diptera; family Chloropidae; genus Chlorops; species Chlorops oryzae. The sequence goes on along the minus strand of CM035809.1, from coordinate 26,913,012 downwards.
AAAATTTTCGGTGGCAAGGAATTTATTCTCTTTTGAAGGTATTTCCAGTTCAGCACTCACTAAGCATAGTATTTGAGAGATGTCCTGATATTATTAAAGCCTTATTTGAGCTTCGTTGTTAAAGGTTGAAAATGATATAAATTGGTTTTTAAATTCCCCAATTGCATACCTCTAGGGGCTATACATATATGTAATAAAATTCAAAAAGTCAACCCTCGTACCTATTCCCTTAAACGAGGAGCGCTAAAACGTATATGTAAATGCCCTATAATATAAAGCATATAAGCAAGAAGGAATTCTTAAAACAGATATCCTTTCGCTAGACATACACAATGAATTTCGAAATAGATTTCAATTAAAAACTCAACAAAATGGCCTCAATGGTCTAACCGACTTTTGCTCATTCCGAACAAAGGAAATCCTTTGCACTAGTTTTCTGTTTTTCCCCATTTATTTTACATATACATACATACTTTTATGTCCATAAATCAACAGAATTGCTCTGTTAATAGAAGTCTGAAGTATTATGAAGCAATTAAGCCGACCGACTGAGAGAAAATCGTTAACCCACTTAAATGAGGAATAATCAAAGCATTAATGGCAAAGCAAGACATGACTTCTTGTTTGCAGCACCGCGCAAATAAGTATGCTACATTTTATTTAAATCGTATTCTGACATATGGCAAACACCTGACATGAAATAAAATTGTCCTAGCAATAAATAATTAATAAGTACTAAATGTTTTAGCAACAAGATAGTCGCCATATGTTGGATTTTTGAAATAAAAAATCATTAAATTGTTAAACGAAATAGAAATGTCCTGAGAGAGCTCTGCATAAATACTTTTTGAAATATATTCCAACAAGCTGGCATAAAACACACACAAAAAAACACTCTCAAAATGTCCTTGACGTTTAAGTGATTTCTCTAAAAATTCCGTAACTTTCCACGCAATCCTCGTGCAGTAAAATCCAATAATTCATGCGTTTGCAATTCCTTACTCACACACACACACACACACACACACACATGCACACTCAATAACGAACTTCTAACTCAAAAGAATGGAAGGAACAAATAAAAGGGAACTTAAGTTGTTATGTACATAGGATCCGCCTCCTGGCACGGCAAGTGTATCGAATTCGAATTGGAGGACGTTCAGTCTAAAATTTCTATAGAAAAAAAAAAAGAGCAAGCGCTAGAAAGTTTCCCCATTGCAATGGCGCAATAACCCCAGCGATTGTTCCATTCGCAGCCGGAGTTCAATGAACCGAACAAGTTGATACACTTGTCGGAATGTTCGACATTTGAACAATTCGAGAGTCTTCTACTTGACCGCGATTGAAAAGGAGTTTAGAATACTAGGAAGTCGACTTACGCTCTTTTTGTACTTATCACATTGGATTTCGACTTCCGTGCTGTCTTGTGAATGAAATTCCACGAGGCGCATAATAATATGCTTATTACTAGATACGAAGCGATTCGAGTAGATAGCTAGACACTCAAATACGTCCCATGGCGATGGCGTTTGTATTAGCCGCTAACAAAGGGAGACATTACCGCTAATGTTAGGGTCAATGGTTGGCGTGCATTGGCGTTGGAGTAAGTTGTTTTTTTTTTTTTAAACAAACATAACGTCAATCTAAATATGAATGAAATTATTTTTTAATGATTCGGGGAAGAGGAAAGAAATAAAATAATAATGCAGACAATGACCTTTACTGTGACTCATTGTAATCTAATATCGTCAGGCTTTGTCAGTTTGTTTTGCCGTAACTTAGGCATTCGCAAATGTTCAGTAGTAATGGTTGCTGCTTGGCTGATAATTGTTTTTTTGTTTTTTTAACAAACTACTGTTCACATTCTCAAATTGAATCGAATCCTATCTTTCTTATATCTCGGAAGGAAAGAAATAAATAATATTGCAACAATGACTTACTGTGACTCATCTTACCTCTAATTGCTTTGTCAGTTTTATTTGGTCTCTTAGATGCAATTTCAGTAGTATTTCTCTCTTCTGTCCTCTCTTTCTCTTTCTTTTTCTTTCCTCTTCTCTCTTTTGTCGTCTCTATCTTCTCTTATCCATTTCTATATCCTACTCTCCTCTCTCTCTCTTCTATTCCCTATTTTATTCCTCTCTTCTCTCTTTTCCTCTCTTTATTGCCTCTCTCTCTATTCCTCTTCTCTCTCTTCTCTCTCTTCTCTCTCTATCTCTCTTTCTTCCCTCCTTCTCTCTCTCTATCTCTCTCTTCTACTCTATCTCTCTATCCTATCTCTCTCTATCTCTCTCTCTCTCTATCTCATCCTCTTCTCTTATTCCTCTCTCTCTCTCTTTTCTCTCTGTATCTCTCTCTCTATTCTCTCTTATTATCTTCTCTCATTCATCTTTCTCTCTGTTTCTATCCTCTCTCTCTCTATCCTCTTTCTCTCTCTTTCTCTCTCTCTCTATCCATCTCTCTCTTTCTACCTCTCTCTTCTGTACCTCTCTTCTATCTCTCTATCCTCTATCTCTATTCATTTCTCTATCTTTCCTCTCTCTCTCTTTATCTTTTCTTCTTCCTTCTCTCTCTCTCTCTCCTCTCTCTCTCTCTCTCTCTCCTCTCTCTCTCTTTCTCCTCTCTCTCTTCCTCTCCTCTCTTATCTCTCTCTCTTCTCTTCTTTTCTCTCTCTCTTCTCCTCTCTCTCTCTCTCTCCTCTTTCTCCTCTCTCTCTCTCTCTCTCTCTCTCTCTCTCTCTCTCTATACCGCTTTCTCTTTCTATATACTTATAAAAAACTCATCGAACAAGGAAATTCCCTTTTCTTTTCTTCCCGCAGCGCCTCCAGTGCACCGCCACCAACTGGACTCTCCCACATGGCTCGCATGATGGACTCACTCATACTAGATCAATATCCGCCATTCGCCTTTACGAAGATCACAACCACGCATCGACCAGCACGCAATACAAATGCCAAGAAGACCGAAACAACACGCTCAACTGCACTCGGAAGTCTAGCGCCAGGCTCATCAGCAACGATTGGCTCAACAACAACAACAACAGCAACAGGAATTGCAGGCATTCGGTTGAAAACACGTCTCCCAACACAAGGTAATGAATGAGAATGGTCAATAAAATTATACATAGTAGGTATAAAATATTTAACCAATATCTCTATGAAGAAGTTCATCCACAACCGCGCTCGGGTACCAGCCTACCATCGACGACAGCGCCGGCCGGCAACAATCCGCAGAACCCAACAAGCAATGCAAACAGCAATAGCAACGCTTCACCTTTTCCCACACAAACCGACAATCGATGGATATCCTCGCTGCGCCGTCGTGATCCGGAATTGCAGCCAACATTACCTTCCATCAATCTCAATCAACACGGCGGCAGCACGCACAACATCGGCGGACATTTTCACGAAAAGTCACGCGCCTCGAGAAGTAATAAAGCGGGTTCCGGAACAGGAACAGGAACAGGAACAGCAGCAAATCGGAAGAGTCGCTCTGTCGAACGTGTACGTGCACGTAAGCTGAGCACGCAAATCAAACTCAAAGACAAAGCCAAGAAGAACTCATTGGATGACAATTCGAATTCCGATGACCAGGAGGCGACAACATCCATCGAGGATAATTCCAATTCGAATTCAATAACATCTGGCAGTACGCCGAAGTGTTCACCGAAATCGAAATTGAAGCATTTCACTCAATTCGGTTTTGAGCCACATTTAGTCGATACATTGGAAAAGGATATACTGCAACGTCATCCAGGAGTTAAATGGATCGACGTTGCAGGCTTAAATGAAGCAAAAACAATTCTACAGGAAGCTGTTGTATTGCCCATAATTATGCCAGATTTCTTCAAAGGCATTCGCAGGCCATGGCGAGGTGTTTTGATGGTCGGTCCTCCAGGTAAAAAATATTCAGACTTCATGTACAATATTCCTATAAGTTCCATGATGAAACGAGATATCCAATAACATTCACTTTATTTCGTCCTCCAGGTACTGGGAAAACGATGATGGCAAAAGCTGTTGCAACCGAATGTGGCACAACCTTTTTCAATGTCTCATCGTCGACGCTGACCTCGAAATATCGTGGAGAGAGTGAGAAACTGGTACGTTTACTTTTCGAAATGGCACGTTTCTATGCACCCTCGACGATATTCATTGACGAGATCGATGCATTGTGTGCCTCACGTGGAACTGACTCAGAACATGAGGCAAGCCGTCGATTTAAAGCGGAGCTGCTAATACAAATGGATGGCCTGAACGCTTCGATTCAGGACGATAAGGTTATCATGGTACTTGCAGCCACCAATCATCCATGGGATATTGATGAAGCTTTTCGTAGGCGCTTCGAGAAACGTATTTATATTGCATTGCCAAATGGTAGTAGTATCTTTTGATATCCATCCTCTAATTTTAAATATAATACGAAAAACTTTCCAAATCATTTTTCAGAGGAAACACGTACAGCGCTTCTTAAACTGTGCCTAAAGGATGTTAATCTCTCGGCCAGCGTGGACACAAATGCTATTGGTGATCAACTCAAAGGCTATTCGGGCTCAGATATCAGTAATGTTTGTCGCGACGCCGCAATGATGGCTATGAGACGTCAAATAACTGGTCGAACACCCGCTGAGATTAAGCAAATTCGTCGTGAGGATGTCGATCTGCCCATAACCCTACAAGATTTTCAAGATGCAATGACACGTACCAAGAAATCTGTTTCGCCTGATGATGTTAGTCGTTTCGAAAAATGGATGGAAGAGTATGGCTCGTGCTAAGAGACACATCGAGCACGAAGTATTGGAATATTATGTTAATAAAAAAAAAAAAAAACAGCGCTGTAAATGATAACTTCCATTGCTCAAAGATTTTAACTTTTCACTCGCTCTCGAAAGTTTGCCTTCGAAAATTTCGTTGCCACTTTACCCCATCATTATTTTGCCTTCTATCAAGCTAATTAATTAATGTGAAGTAAGATTTCTTAATTGTCATTAAACGCTAATTAAAATTTTAAGTGCATTTAAATCTCTATAATCAAAGGCTTAAATTGTTGAATTTCCTACTGCCTACTACGTACTCCCATACTAACGTACTCCCATACAACGTACTCCCATACAACGTACTCCCATACAACGTACTCCCATACAACGTACTCCCATACAACGTACTCCTATACAACGTACTCCCATACAACGTACTCCCATACAACGTACTCCCATACAACGTACTCCCATACAACGTACTCCCATACCTGCCTTAAAAATTTGAATTTATCGTATTTTTCCAGGGACCTGACTTTTATAAGTATTATCGAAAAAAGTCTTAACATAATAATTATTTTGTGACTAAAATAATTAAAATATTTCATAATTATTATCAAAAATTTTTATATTTTTAAATTTCCATATAACTATTATGAATGAGAAAAAATTTTATTAATTGAAAGATAAGTTTTATTTTTGAGAAATATTTTTTACGTCTTTTCAAAACTTTTATAAGGGGAAATAATTTTTTTCTAGTTGCCTTAGAAGTTTTATGTTTGAAGAAAAATAGTTTACGTCGTCAGCAAATAAGATAAGGTAATTATTATGCCCTATTATTACCGCCAATCGACTTCCATCTATTACCCACTTACGACGAATCGACGTCGTACAGACGAAATTATGCCAAATTTAGGTTAGGTCAACGAAATATTCTGACCTAGAATAGGTAAAAAAAAATTACCAATTTTCGACCTATTTTGCTAGTTGGGATATTCATGCATTGTCGTCCAAACCAAACATATGTGCAAAGTTTCAGATCAATCGGAAATCGGGAACTGATTCAAATTTAAATTGTAAGATTCCTTTACAAAGTTTGTTAGTTTATTACAAGTGAAGCGAATAAAAATCAAACAATAAAAATTTTCAAAGCCGTAAAAACTTCTCATGAAAAATAAAAGTTATTAAGAAACGTAAAAACCAAAAATTGGAAAGAAAAAGTTATGAAAAGACTTATTGAATTTTTTGAATTTGTAAAAGTTATACAAAGATTTTAAATAATTTTCTTTGAAATAAAGGCAACTTTTTTAAAATCTGAAATTGTAATAATTATTATTTCGGGTCCCTGTATTTTTCATTGTTTGCTTCCATCTGTTTTGAATATTATGCAATTGGAGGAACACATATTTATAGATGACCATTATTAAATATCTCTAAATCGTAAAAAAATAGTTAAGCTCAAAGTGTGTAATCAATGACAAATATTAAATAATTTTGTATCCACTGTCAAAGTATATATGATGTATTCCAAAGTAAATGAGCAATAAATATACAAAAAATAAATAAAAATTCAGAAATATTCTATTCACTTACCCAATTCATTTAATTCGCTAGTGTAGCTCCAGCTTGGGTTCAAAGTTGCTAGTAGTATTGAGATGTAATAGGGACTAAATATGTTAATCAAAGTAATTGAAAGAGGTGGTTTCGTTGACTCGACTGACTGATCGTACAACTGATTATCAGAAAACACATTAATTAACGTGAAGAATCTCTCTTATTGGCTATTCCAAGTTGAAATTTTAATTCTTAACCATTTGTCTTGACTTGGCCAAATATCTTCGATTCAATTTCTTCGTTATTCCTTCTTAAGATACTAGAAATTATTTATTAAATAAGTTTAAAACATGAGAAAATGGGTAACAAACTTGTTCTTCTTCAATATTTCACTGACGCAGCTTTTCAATAGTTTGACGATAGCTAGATTCGACTTTTTCATATTCCTCTTTCAATTTTTCCATACGTAGCTCCATTGTTGGCAGTGTTTTAACGAGCCAAGCTGTATCCATTTGCCTTTTCTCCATTTTCTTAATATCCATCAATTGTTTGTGGTAAATGGCATTCAGTCGTTTCTTTACATCAAGACGATAGGCTGTATAGTCTTCTTTGTCATGCACATTCGTATAATAAAGACGTAAAATTTCGTACACCTTGCGACACTGTACAGGATTTAGCTGAAAGTATGATTAAAAATTAAATCACAAAATAAAAAATAAAAAAATTGAATGCAATGCGATACCTTAAATGTATCTCGCGCCTCTCGCACCATTTCCTTGCTGAAGCCTTTCTTTATCTCTTCACGATTGAACGACTTCAAGTCTCGACAAAGACGAGCATCGATATGATTGCGCATTCGCTGGAATTCATCCGAGGGATCTTCTACTGTAATATCAATTACACTCTTTTGTGCCTGATAGTATTTGTATATGGTCTCCAGGAATTGTGTGCCAATTCCCATTTTCTGAAATGGCGGCATACTAACATTTGACTTATACGTGGACGTACATGCTGCGGATAGGCATAGTACTCATAGACTGTTGTATAGCCAACGGTGGCATATTGATAGACACCATTTTCATTCTTATATTTCTCATAGCTGAAAATACCTTCGTTTTAATCGATTTTAATTGAAATGAAATTTCGTTTACAACACTCACCATATAAAGTAATTCCATTGAGGATCATCAACATCTATATACGATGCAGCATCAACAAACCATAGCACAAACGTTTGTAAACGACTGAAGAATTTAAAGAATGCCGTCGGACTCTTATGATCACACTGATAGAACTCGAATATACGCTCTTCATCGCTTTCTGGTTTCTTATATTTAAATTCACCGACTTTCTCGCCAAAAGGTTGAAATTTATCTGCTTTATCTAGTGTCTTTAGGAATTCATCCATGTTGATGAAATAGCAGCCATCGGGAAGTTGTTGGGCAATAGTTGCAACCACATCATCAGCCTTTATAATCCCGTTAGATAGGTCGTCTACTTTTTTACTATACTCAACGCCAATATAGATCTGTAGTGGGCCAGCCGTATAAAGTATTCGAACGTTCAAGTCCTGGTACCCAAATATAAATTCATTTTCCCCAAAGATCTGGTGTGCCATAGCGGGATGGAAGACTAATTCCGTGTGATCCAAGTCGGACTTGTGACGAACTGAAAAAAAGTGAGGGGAGAGTTGCATAGAAACACAATTTTTGTGTGTGGATTTGATATGGGAATACTTACTCAATTGAAATTCAACGACTTCTACTGCATCATTGACTAAATTCTCGTACTCCTGTATATTCGCCATTTGTGATTTATTAAATAAACGATTACAAACTATTCACTTAAACTGAAAATCCAACAAAAAGCGCCAAAAACATTTGTCGAAAGCTAGTGATGTGCGAAATAGCTGAGTACTAGAGATGCACGATACCGATACGATATATCGATTATCGAAATTTTGACTTCAAATTGACTATTTACACGTTAAGACATTTCGACAATGAAACAATATTTTCGAGCAAGGAGCAGGAAGAGCGATTTTTCGCTGTGCCGTATGCTCTCCTCTGCAAAAATTCGTTTCATTATCGAACATGTCTAACTGGATCAAATTCTGACATTTACGTTTTAATTGCGTTATCGATATTGAAGATCCATTTTTACTGGTCAATTTTTAGCATGACATAATAGGCAATCTACAATTGTACTGTCTCGACTATAACGAGAAGATTGTTATTTTATCAATGTTTTAACGTATGAATGGAATTTAAATTGATAGAATATATTGAATTTTGCGATTTAATTGAAAGTTGTCATTTTAAGCGATCAGATTCATAAAATTTGGCTTTCTGAATCAATGTTTGTAAATGAAGATTGAAATGCAAGCATAAATTTCAATCGTCTGAACATGTTAGATCGATTTTGCGCATGCTTCATAGTCTCGTTGTACAAAGAATGTTGATGTGTCCGACAATCTGTCACAGTGTATGAGTGATCCTACATCTTAATGATAGTTATATTGAATCAGCATGTAACGAGTTTCGTTACTGTATCGAATTTCGTTATATCTGTAAATGACAATTGATTTAATTATAGCATTGCTTGAAGTAGTACTTATCATGATGAAAACAATTCACTTATAAGAAACTTGTAAGATCTTCTAATGTACAACACGTTTCAGAGACATGTTAGACTTTCGCAACATTTTAAAAATTTTTTAACGATGTGATTAGCGTTTTTCGCTTGCGCATCACTGAACGAAAATTTTTCAATAAATCGAATCCATTCTTAGATCTTACTGTAATAGTGATTTGTATACATTTTTCATACAAACTTCAAATGGTTATAACTTCTAACTAGATGCGACCTAAATTCTGATTGCAGATTTGGAATCAGAGATTCTTGTATATGTACCCAATTGGCTGAAATCCAGAAACGCCCGTAAAGTAAACTTAAGCCGACAGGAGAATCTCCGCTCTCCTCTCTCCAACAATCGCGTTTTATTGAACTATGTTGACGGTATGTGTAAACGGACGCTTTGTCGCCGCTAACTTATCGCTTCGTATGAACAGCGACCAAGCAACTTCAGTTTAACTTGATGACATTTCGATCAAATGAAATCACACTTGTTATGCATATCGAAACTATCGATGCTTCGAAGAATAAGCGTTTGATGATCATGACATTCCTACGTCCTTTGCTCATCAAAATTGTTTCATTCGATTTTAAGTGTAAAAGCTTTTCGCCGAAATTCGATTGACAGCGAAATAAACCTCATTGAATCGTCAAAATGAAATCGAACCGATGAATCGAAATATCGATGCTTCAAAATTTAAACGTCGATGATCATCGAGCATTCCTAGCGTCAACGCATTTTCTCAAAACAATTTCTTCGTTTTTTGTTTAAAAGTGTTTGAATTCGATCAAATAAACCCATAAGTCGAAATGTCAACGGGAGAATCACAAATCGGAGTAAATTTCAATCTGCAACATCAAGATTTAAGCACTTTGGTAAGTGGTCACTGGGCGTTCCTCTACCAGCATAAAGATGCCAACTTTCTAATAAAAAAAAAAAATGCACGTGGCGTTTTTAGCGGCATTTTATACGTGTTTGTATGAAAAATATTGCAAATTCCGTTTGATATGAATTCAGCATATTTATTTACATCGATTTGTGCATAAAGTTTTTGAAAATGCTTCGAATGATGTGGGAAACAAACTTTCTGATGCAATATTAATTTGAACATAACCTCAATTTCAATGGCTTCGGTTATGAAAAGGCGCTTTTTTTATTGGAGTTTTCATATTGGCTTCTTAATTTTCCAGGATGTCAGCAATTTGACGCCTCTATCGCCGGAGGTCATCTCACGCCAGGCGACAATTAATATTGGAACTATTGGTCATGTAGCCCATGGTAAATCGACTGTGGTAAAAGCGATTTCAGGTGTACAAACTGTTCGCTTTAAAAACGAATTGGAGCGAAATATCACAATTAAGTTAGGTGAGTACAGTAGGCATATATTTTATAATTCAGTAGCTAGCACATTCTATCATACACATACACGTACTTTCACGCTTGAGCGCATTTGACTCAAATGCAATTTCTTAAGATGCCAATGTTAAAAGGTCGCATAATAGGTGCAATGATTGTTCGATACGAATGTTTCTACCATAACCATATGATCAGATAATCAGAAAAAAAGATTAATTTTGAATTTACGCCTTTAAACTCAAAATTAAGTCACAGCTCGAGAATCTCATCTGAAAAAACTACAAGAGCATTTTATTGGCCCATATCCCTAGACCACGAATTCAACTACAATTTTTCTATTCCTTACCTCATTACACTTAAAGTCGGACTTGGGTTTAACTATCACGCACATTATTATATTAACTTTGTATTTTATATTCCACTTAATGGGCAAACTTTTGTTTTTAAATCATTAATTCACGAAATCGTTCAAAAAACTTACATTTTTATCCAATAGAAAGAATATGATTTAACTTTTTAAGTTTAATTTTAACGTACCGTTGTATCTATATAATAATTATTAAATGTTTGTCCAGATTATTGTAATGCAATCAAATTATCCCTATCATAAGCGATTTTGTTACAATTCAAACTTAAGCTGAAGCGTTCTGCAAATGTAAAAAAAATAAAAAATCAACGCAGAGAACTGAGACCAAAGCATTGTTAAGTAAAGAAAAAAAAGGACATTGCTGGAAATTAAAAAATTTTTTTGTTTTGCTAAACTCAATATTGTTTTTGATAGGGTTTCTTTGATTGTAAGACGTTTTCGAAACGCATATTTTAAACATAGCACTTTGGATTATGTACGTGTCTATGTCTTGTCCTTAAGACCACAATAATTAATGATGGTAATGATGATGTCTTAAGCAAATTTTTTTTTTTTTTTTTTGTAGCGAGCTGTTAAATTTGATTTTCATTTTTCCACTTTTCGTATTTTTGAAAATTTAATTAATACAAAAAAAAAAAGAAGAAAAAAAACTTTCCAGCAATTTCAATTTAATTGGCTTTTGTTCTCTTTTTTCTCTTATTTTTTCGGTTATTTTTGTAATACTACATGCTCACATCTTGGAACTTGGCCTGCGTATTTTGTATATGTTTTGCAGAACGTCTCAGCAAAGAACGTATAGATTCACTGCTGGAATCGCCAGCGTCACTGCGTGAATATGAGAAGCGTGTGGATACATGCGTAAAGCTGCTTGCACAAAAGCGTCAAAGTAAATTTCCCTTTTGCCAACCGCGCAAGCTGGCAAGGAATAATAGTTGCGATTCACTAGCGCAACGTTTTACGACAATACGTAACTTAAGCTCAAGTCCAAGCAGTGGCTATGAAACTCAAACGGATAATGCGTCACTATACAGTCGTGAAAGTTCCATCGAGAAGTCGAAAGATGCCAGCAACAAGAAGGCACGTAAAAGGGCAAAATCTCTATCGTCGTCGACCACAATGCAAAAAAGTCCATATGGTGGCAAAAAAGTAACAGACTTAAAACGACGAAATTCATTGGGCGTTGCAAAGAGCAAAGAGGAGAAAATATCTGGAAAATCGAAGCACCAAATCAATAAAATTAAAGCACCCAAAGGTGAATACATTGTCGAGCATATTGAATGCGTTGAAACGATCAATGGGAATGCGGTCTTCTTTGTGAAATGGTTAAACTATCCGTCCGAACAGAATACATGGGAATCGCTTGAAAATCTTAAGGATTGTGCAGCATTAGAGCATTTCCTTGAAGATCGTATTGCGTTCTTTGAGGTAACAATCGCTGCGATATCAGCCGAATTTGAAAACGAAATACAACGTGATGGTCTGACATATGATGCCGATAAGCTGACAATATCATTGCTCGATACATTCGATCCACTCGAATTGCAAGTCGATCTTCTATTGCTGGCACAATTTCGTGATGCACGATCTCGTTGTCAACGTGAACCGGAACAGATACGGAAACGTGTTGTCGACATGATGCTAATAAAACCATATTATTATATGCGTAAAAGACAGAAAATGGATTTGATCGCTTGGCAGAAACGTGTCAACGAGATCGAACATGCTGCACCGATTAAAATTATGAATGATGTCGACTTGGATGTACCGGATCCGAGTTTTTCCTACATAATCGAATCCTTTGCTGGCAAGGGTATTGTCATAAATTCAACGTATGATCCACCGATTGGTTGCAAATGCGCCGATGGTGTCTGCTTGCCCACCACCAAGTGCTGTGCACGTATGGCCGATACATTTTTCGCATATGATAAAATGAGTCGATTACGTATTCGTACCGGCGAGGCAATATACGAGTGTAACAGTAAATGCAGCTGTGACACAACATGTCGAAATCGCGTCATACAACATGGCCGTAAAACTTCATTGTGTATTTTCAAAACGGAAAACGGCTGCGGCTGGGGTGTTCGCACCGAGCGTCCATTACGTAAAGGAGAATTCGTTTGCGAGTACGTGGGTGAGATTATTAGTAGCGAAGAGGCAAATGAACGCGGCAGACGGTATGATGATATAGGACGAACCTATCTCTTCGATTTGGACTACAATACGAATATGGATAGTGTTTATACAATCGATGCGGCATTGTATGGAAATGTCTCACATTTCATCAATCATTCCTGTGATCCGAATCTTGCCGTTTTCCCATTTTGGATCAACAATCTGGATGTTAATATGCCACGTTTGGCTTTCTTTACACTTAAACCGATTAAAGCCGGCGAAGAATTGAACTTTGACTATGTACGTCCCAGTGCAACTCAGATCAATGAAAATAGCGACACTAACGAAACTGATAATAATGACTATAAAAATCTTTCGACAGCGAAGAAAGTTACTTGCCGTTGTGGCGCTGAGAACTGTCGAAAAGTTTTATTTTAAATTTGACAATTTTTTTTTTTTTTTTTAGAATAAATATATTTTATATTAGAAGAAGGAAGGACTCACATATGTGGGCATTTTCTGAAAAAGTAAAATTTTTCGTAACGTTCGTGAACACCACATGATTGCCTTTCGGATCTAAACCAATGAATTTCGAAAAAAAAAAGTACTATTTACAGCATTGTTGAATTCGGGACTTAAAAAAGTACTCACGTAAGCGTCGCTTCAATGTGGAAATGCCCACATATATTTGCCCATGAGTATTTTAATTATTTTACTGAATTGTTTAGTTTATTTACACACCACACCACACACCCTCAACCTTAGTCCACAGCGCCTATTGGTCTTGTAAGCACATATTTTCGTATTTTTCTACATACAATTTTTTCTTTTAAGTATCTTCTGTTTTTGTTTTATTTACTTCCTTAAAAAAAAAAAATGCTTATTGTTGTTCTCTGCATTAAATAATTTTTCTAACTTTAAGTACTGTATAATTTTAAATTTCCAAAAATAGATTAAATTTAATTTTTAATAGTTTTAAAATGCATTTAAAAACATACAGTATTTCATAAAATTGATGGTTGGAAACAGTGGCGTGTCCAGAGAAATACTGCTTTGATAGTGCTTATATTTTCCACAGTGGTATATTGAACAATTATAAGACATTAACCCAAAAAATTTTGGGGGGGCTAGAGGAAGTTTAGAGAGTTATGGACCAAAAACCAAAAAAATCCGAAAATTTCATAACGTCCGATTTTGATGAAAATTTATATATAGAATAAGTGAAAAATTCTAAGAATTTTAGCACTAAATTTTTTTCAAAAAACTGGTCCTTTCTGGACCAGTTTGGAACTAGACCCTAACTAGACTAGTTGTAATCGGTTTCTTGAAAAAATTTTGACGCCAAAATTTTAAGCATTTTTCGCTTATTCTATATATAAATTTTCTTCAAAATCGGACGTTATGAAATTTTCGGTTTTTTTTTTTGGTTTTTGGTCCATAACTCTCTAAACTTCCTCTAGCCCCCCCAAAATTTTTTGGGTTAATGTCCTATAATTGTTCAATATACCACTGTGGAAAATATAAGCACTATCAAAGCAGTATTTCTCTAGACACGCCACTGGTTGGAAAGGTCTTTTGTTGCAATAGTTTTGAAAACACTATGGCTGTATAACTACAAAAAAAAAACATTAACACATGAAACTGAGATTGCACTGGCGTGAAATTTGAAATACTAGTTAGTTCGTTATCATTCCATTCAGTTGAATTCGAATACTTTCAAAACTCATAGTTTCCAAATTTTAAAAATCTAAATTGGAAGTCGCAGAAATTGTTTTTCTGATTATTACTTTTTTTTTGATTGTTGAAGAAGCACTAATATTTCATACACTAATTGAAACTTGATGACTCTCAAACTGTTTCTGTTAAGCAATATTCTCCGGCTGGACTGTTGTTGTTTGTTACGATATTGATAATTGGAACTTAAATGCTCGCACTTACACTAATTTTAAGCGAAAATGCAAAAATATTTAAATTTATATACAATTAAAATCTATACAAAATAAAGTATGCGAATTTAATTTTTTTTTTAAATTTTATTACCAAGAATATGGTTTATTAAGGGGGTCTTCTCATTGAGCAACTTTTTTTTTCGACTTTTTTTTTTTTTTTGCATTTATTTATAGCTTGGGTAGTTGTGAATATGCCCCTAAAAGGATTTTTTGAAATTCGAAATAGTTTAGAGGATATAGCCTTCTTTGTCGAGCAAGATCTGCGCTAAAACGAGTAATTTTTGCGTTGCTTCAAACTTTAAACGCGTTTATCTCGAAACCACGTTTTTCGAACTGGCGGCCATGATATCTCCAGTTCAACTGAACCGATTTTCATGAAACAAAGTGGAATCGACGCAGAATTGTCACCATTCTCGGGTGAACCTCGACCATAATTTTAAAAAAATTTTTTACTATTTTTTTTTTACACTAAACTACAAAAAAAAAAGCCCGAAATTGAAATTTTTTTTTGAATGGCCGCCATTTTGTCAAAAAAAAATCACAAAATTAAGCTTGAGGTTCACCCGAGAATTACATCTATACTGATTATAACCCCGTTTTTTTTTTCCATTTCGGACGCTCCGGAGACCCGGAATCGTGGCACCTTTTTTTTTCACCACCAACTTTGAAGTCTCATTACTTTTTGAACAGCCCACGTATCGAGGCAAAAAAAATTTTTTTTATTTACTTTGAACCTTTTGTAATACAATAAATAAAAAAAGTTTTCAATTATTCTTTGCGTTTTCAAATAAGAATTTTTTTAAAAAAGGGTCCAAAAAACGGGTTTTCAATGAGAAGACCCCCTTAAATTTTATTACCAAGAATATGGTTTATTAAGTAGGCTGTAGCGCACCACGACCTGAAAGATCTTTGTGCAGAATATAGTTTATGATGAATGTTGGGTAAAGCCCACAAGGCATAAAATGCCAAAATGCTTTTGAATTCCTTCATCCATTTATTTTAAATATGACCGCTTCGATGATAGTTCTTAAATCTCTCAAAATTCTAAACTTGGGCGCACATAACAGGATTAACAAAAGTTTATTGAATTGTGGTAAATTGGTTAATTTTTTATGAAATAATATCACGCCCTCATACACACTGAATGAATACACTTTTCATATGTACATATATCTCGATGTAATTATTTTGATGGCGTGTTAATATTGAATTTCAAAAATCCTTTTTGCGTAATTATTATCCATTGACAGGATACGCGAATGCCAAAATCTATAAATGCGACAATCCGAAATGTCCCCGTCCTGCGTCTTTTGTCTCGGATGGCTCAAGTAAGGATGATAATTTTCCGTGTGCACGTCCGTCGTGTTCGGGACGTTTTCGATTGGTACGTCATGTCAGTTTTGTCGATTGCCCTGGTCACGATATTCTTATGGCAACGATGTTGAACGGTGCCGCCGTTATGGACGCCGCATTGCTACTAATCGCCGGCAATGAATCATGCCCGCAACCACAGACCTCAGAGCACTTGGCTGCTATTGAAATTATGAAATTGAAACATATTCTAATCCTGCAAAATAAAATCGATCTGGTCAAAGAGAGTCAAGCGAAAGAGCAACACGAAGAGATAACGAAATTCGTACAGGGTACTGTTGCCGAGGGCGCACCGATCATACCGATTTCAGCGCAGCTCAAGTACAACATTGATGTAAGTATTATGACTAGAGCGTGTATTTTTAAGCATTTATAAATTTGAAGCATACTTTTAGGGGGGATATTTTTTTTTCTTATCACGATTTTGGAAATAAGTAGCGAATTTGAACTTCAAGGGGATTTCCTAGCTTTGAAAAAGTCTTAAATAGGCTAAAAATTGATTTGAATCTTAACTTTATGTAAATTGAACAAATTTTTTGCCCCATAAAGTATGCTTCAATTTTATAAATGCTTAAAAATACACGCTCTAATTATGACCCAAGTTGATTCGAATTGAATTTTAATGTATCATCATAACCGCCTAATTCAACTCCCCGAAATGTCGTCGTCTATATCATCCGATAGGTGCTTTGCGAGTATATTGTTAAGAAGATTCCGGTGCCTACGCGCGATTTCAATGCGCCTCCACGTCTAATTGTCATTCGTTCATTTGATGTGAACAAGCCCGGCTGTGAAGTGAATGATCTGAAAGGTGGTGTCGCTGGCGGCTCCATATTATCTGGTGTTCTTAAGGTCGGACAGGAAATTGAAGTCCGCCCTGGCGTTGTAACGAAAGACAGCGAAGGCAATATAACATGTCGACCGATTTTCTCACGCATTGTCTCCCTGTATACTGAACAAAATGAATTGCAATTCGCTGTGCCCGGTGGCTTAATCGGTGTGGGTACAAAAATCGATCCAACGTTATGTCGTGCTGATCGTTTAGTGGGACAAGTTCTCGGAGCCGTTGGTCATTTACCTGATATTTACATTGAATTGGAAATATCGTATTATCTGCTGAGACGTTTGTTGGGCGTCCGTACCGACGGCGACAAGAAGGGTGCTCGTGTCGAAAAGCTAGCGAAGAATGAGATTCTCTTGGTAAATATTGGCTCCTTGAGCACTGGTGGTCGAATTTCAGCAACGCGTGGTGATATGGCGAAAATCGTATTAACGACACCCGTCTGCACGGAGAAGGGTGAAAAAATTGCTCTCAGTCGTCGCGTGGAAAAGCATTGGCGGTGAGTTAAGACTCCTTCAGCAAACTTATATAAAAAAAAATCATTTTCTTCTAAACATCTATCATTTCATTTTCAGTTTAATTGGTTGGGGTCAGATCTTTGGTGGTAAAACAATCGAACCTGTTGTGGATAGAAAGTAAAAGAAAAAAAAAAGGAAGAAAAAACAAACTTCAAGGAATACATTTCGACAACGACGACGACGACACACCACGCCCAATCGATTAGAACCCAACGACGAATAGACGACCAACAAGTGAAGACAACAACAAAAAATCCAACCAAGCGAATCACGCCAACAAAATTTTGTACTGAGGCATAATTAGAGAGCTACCAGACAGAGAGAGAGAGAGAGAGAGAGAGAGAGAGAGATGAGAAAGAGAAAGAGAGAAAGTGTGGGGAAGGGAGAGCAACCGAAAAAACCGGTATAAAAACAAACCTTCATAGTCTAACCAAAAGGAATTATTTACGTCATTTTTTTTTTACCCATTTTGTATTAGCCGAAATTAAAAACTATATCTTAAAAGCAACAACAATAGCAAGAAAATATAAAATATATAAAAATAATTTTATATAAAACTATAAAAGAATATTTAAGTTTGTTATAATACAACTACGTGAAAAATGAAAATGCAGTTGTTTTTTCAATTTTGTTTTAAAAAACAAATAAATTTAATTAAAAACGCATTTTTACAAAAAAAAAAAAACATACTTTTTTCTTTGTTTTTTCTCTTCATCCTCACCGACTATAGCATCTGGGAAATTTATTTTGTCTTCATTTGAACCATGATACAAGAAAACAAGATAGCGCCACTTCAGTACCGCTATTTTGAGGCCGAAAATTGAGTTTGTGACGTCACTGAGCGAGAAATTGTTGTTGTTTCCCATGCTATTCAAAAAAGTAAAAAGCCGGTTTAACATGGGAAACAACAACAACGAATCGCGATTTTGAGTTTGTGACGTTTCCTCTCTCAAGTGGCGCTATCTTGTTTTCTTGTATCATGATTTGAACCCGTCTATGGCACTCTCCTTTCATTTATTTTCTATAGCCATTAGTGTATCGTCTTTTTGAGACTGATTTATTCAGCCACCAGTGTTGATCGTGTTATATGATTAGGCATTATCTTGTTTTTATTTAGAGTCTTTATTTTATATTCTTTAAAACAGCTCGGCGTATACGGCAGAGGCTAGTATCGGCCAACTAGTGTCTTTAAGGGGGTCTTCTCATTGAGCAACTTTTTTTTCGACTTTTTTTTTTTTTGCATTTATTTATAGCTTGGGTAGTTGTGAATATGCCCCTAAAAGGATTTTTTGAAATTCGAAATAGTTTAGAGGATATAGCCTTCTTTGTCGAGCAAGATCTGCGCTAAAACGAGTAATTTTTGCGTTGCTTCAAACTTTAAACGCGTTTATCTCGAAACCACGTTTTTCGAACTGGCGGCCATGATATCTCCAGTTCAACTGAACCGATTTTCATGAAACAAAGTGGAATCGACGCAGAATTGTCACCATTCTCGGGTGAACCTCGACCATAATTTAAAAAAATTTTTTACTATTTTTTTTTTACACTAAACTACAAAAAAAAAAGCCCGAAATTGAATTTTTTTTTTGAATGGCCGCCATTTTGTCAAAAAAAATCACAAAATTAAGCTTGAGGTTCACCCGAGAATTACATCTATACTGATTATAACCCCGTTTTTTTTTTCCATTTCGGACGCTCCGGAGACCCGGAATCGTGGCCGCCGTGACGACACTTTTTTTTTCACCACCAACTTTGAAGTCTCATTACTTTTTGAACAGCCCACGTATCGAGGCAAAAAAAATTTTTTTTATTTACTTTGAACCTTTTGTAATACAATAAATAAAAAAAGTTTTCAATTATTCTTTGCGTTTTCAAATAAGAATTTTTTTAAAAAGGGTCCAAAAAACGGGTTTTCAATGAGAAGACCCCCTTAAGCCTTCAGATATTTCTTCCTTCAGAGTACTTCAGTTAAGATCGCCATGTAGTCCAATAAGTTAATGATGTGGGAGCTCACTTGACTGATTCCTTCTTAAGATATTTTTTATTTGTTTCTCAAGCACTTCTCTTTCGAGATCAACAGGATCAGCATGAACTCCAAATAAGCTATTGACGTGAGAATCCATATCTTTCTGTCTCCTTCGTAAGAAGCTATTTTTTATATTTTTTATTTCTTTCTCAGACACTTCTCGTGCTAAATTCGCAGGCTCGCCGTGAGCTCCTAGCAAGTTCATGACGTGAGAGCACATATATCTGACTGTGTCTCCTTACTAAAAATTTATCCTATTTATACAAATTTCTCGCTCTAACACAATATGAGTCTACCTGAATGCCTAGTCTTAAGACAGACTCTAAAATAATATACATCATTCATCATCAGAAAATTTCCCACACAAGAAAATTCGGCACTTTTTAAATAAAATAGATTTGTTAGAGTGATTACAGGATTACTAATTATATGCCCTTGACTTTGCAGGTATACATATGTGGAACGTTTGTTCACATACTACATTTTTTATTGGTTGCTGTGACCATGAGAAGCGTTGCAAGACCTTTTTTTCTTGACCATGTGTTACACATATGCCTCTTGTATTTTGGTATTTTTATACCCGACACACTCTGTGTCGAGGGTATATTGCGTTTGTTGGGTTGTGTGTAACACCCAGAACCAGTCGAGATAGACCATACAAAATGTATATAGAAATGATCAGCGTCACCAGGAGATTCGATTTAGACATGTCCGTCCGTCCTGTCTTTCGTCTGTCTGTCTGTCTGTTTGTATACAGTTATCTTATCGAAGGAGTTGAGCTATCTTGACAAAATTTGGTATGCGTGCTCACGGGGACATGAGTAAGAACAAGTTCGAGAATGGACCCGATCGGACCATTTTTAGGGGTACCTCCAGTACTAGGGTCTGTTACGAAAATCACAAAAACTGCTCTAAAATCGAAGTTTTTCAACATATTTTGATGAAATTTGATATTTGAACATGTTTCAAGGCAATTAATACGATTTCCAAAAATTTTAAAAGTGGGCGTGGCATAAGGGCGTTTTTCAAAAATTGTCTCCTACTCCCGAAATACCAATGGGACTTGAACAAAAATTGGCACGTATACTTCCTTGATAGCCAGTAACGTCCTTCCCAAAAAATTTTTCGATCGGACCATTATTAAGGGTACCTCTAGTACTAGGGTCTGTCACAAAAATCCCAAAAATGCCTCAAAATCAGACTTTATTGAAATATTTCAATGAAACTTAGAATTTGACCGTATATATAAGGGTCCGATTAGAATTCCAAAAAAAATTTGAAAAGTGGGCGTGGCAAAAGGGCGGTTTTCATTTAGAAAATTTAACAAAAGTCGGTATATGGGGCTCCTTATGCCCTTAAACACCTCTTGATATTAAAAATTATGTGTCTGTGTCGGGTATTCCATTGTCAGGCTCGCCTGACTATAACACCCTTACTTGTTTTTATTATTTTGGAATTCTCAAGATGTCATACCAAGCACGTAACAAAGGAAGAAAGCAATGAATTGAACAAATGATATATGACTCTGTGTTCCTTTAATTTTACGGCCTCTGAATAGTTATCCATGCTTGTATCATTTTTGTTACTTCGTGAAGTGAAAATATCAAACGAATCCTTTGTCGAACTAGTCCATATGAGTCAGCTCAATGTCACTAAATTTCCGCTGATAGTAAATTTTCCCCTCAGACTTTTGTGCCATTGCTTTTACAGCTGGTTTTTTTTTTTTTTTTTTTTTTTTTTTTTTGTAATAGGGTAGTTTATTCTCTTGAGTTAAAGTCTTCTTCTTACAAGTCTTAACTTTATATATGAAATAAAAAATCAGGCGT
This sequence comes from Chlorops oryzae, assembly GCA_020466095.1. NCBI lineage: Eukaryota > Metazoa > Arthropoda > Insecta > Diptera > Chloropidae > Chlorops > Chlorops oryzae. The sequence continues at coordinate 26,891,704 of CM035809.1, read as the reverse complement.
GTTAATCCAATAAGTCTAAATTTTGTGAAAAAAATATACAGCAGGGTGATAAGTAGAGAAGGTTTTCAGTTCGAGTGTTTTTCCAAAAATTTGTGAGTTTTTTTTTTTTTTTTCGTCTACTTTCTCTAAAGACTTTCAATTGGAGCACTTTGGTCATTCCATCAAGAGCTTTAGAATCCCATTTAAACGAAAATGAAAGTAACTACAGACGAGAGTGAATGTGGAGAGTTGTGTTGTTGAATGGAGCAGTCGTGGAACGCGTCGCATCTTGCCACCTCCTTTCACTTACAGTAGCAATATTTCCGTAATTCCGGATTGATGTCATAAATACAATTCGCTTGCTTGCCATATTCATTTATTCGAGATACCTCAGAGAGCTTTGTTGTCGCCATCATTGTCCTTGTATCGTATGTAACGCTTGCTTCGAATAACGATTCACCAGGATTCGTTACGATTTGCAATTGATACATATCGGAATACTGTTTCGTCTTATCGGACATATCCGCCAGATAGCCATCAGCATCTTTGCTGCCTTTAAAATTTAAAAGCTCTTTATGCGGAATCAGTCGCATCATCCAATTGACTTTGTGCAGTACAAGGACAGCGCATTTGTGACGAAACTCATTTGTTTCGCTATTTATGGCGTCCAAAATGCTACCGGCCAATTTGAGCGTTAGTCCTTGGAATTCTTCATCGTTCGGTTCAAGTTCCTGCCAGTTTAAGCAAGCGCACCAATGTGGCTCAATGTAGGCTTCAGCGCAACTTCGATTCTTTGGTATAACATCGAAGAGGGAAATTGCACGATTCCTGGCGATTTTTGAAATCAATATCGGTTCATCTTGAGCTGAGTCGTCCTCGAGTTCGTCTGCGGCTGCTTCTTCTCCATAAAATTCATTGGCGATGTCCTCTTCTTGCAGTGCTGAAATGGAACAGCAATGAGTTTATATACTTTCATGGAATGTAATAAGGGATACATCTAACTAATAGGACATTTACACATACGCTTTAGCGCTACTCGTTTAAGCTAAAACGACCAAGTCAAAACGGGGTGTTTACATATGGGGCAAAACACGTCAAGTGTACCACCGGCAAAATTTTTTCTCCCCGATTTGGATGAAACTTGGTACAGTTGTTAAGATGTAAGAGTACGTTAAATGTGCAAAAAGAGAGTAAATTTTAATCACAGGTTGCCGAGATACAGGGTGTCAAAGTTTAGATTTTTGCTTCGAAGAACATATTTCATTGAATTACAATGGGGCTAAAATCGCCTCGCTTCAAAAATTTTTCGAATGTTTCTTAAAAAAAATTTTCTGAACTTTTTGAAAACAATACTTAAAAAATTTTTCGGTAACGGTAAATGAGGAAAATTTGGCATTTTAGTTTTATTTCTTGATTTTCTAGGAGAGACGTCATTTTTTAAATTTTTTTTAATTTTTTAAATAAAGCTTAGTTCTTCCCCTTTAAAATGATGCATAAATCAGAATGGGCGGACCATGATTAGTGCTCCAAATACACCTTTGAAGATCCTTACCTAGCATATTTCCCTCAATAACCACTGAGCAAGAGAGAAATACTTTTGGTGAGTACCTAAGTGAAAAATGCTCATTTTGGTGGGTACCCAAGACCATGGTGGGTACCCAAGACCGTGGTGAAAAGAGCCGAAATGGAAACGGCTCCTGAGTGACATATATAGTTATATATGAACCATATGTTTTGCATTTTTATAGTGATGACACTCGGATTTCGATATTTTTATCAGTTATAAGCAGGATTTATCTTGTTTAGCTACTTGTTTTAAATTAAAACAGGAAAGTTTCTCGTTTTAGTTTTGTACGATAAAACGGGAAAAATCTAAGTTGTTTTAGTGCTAAAACGCGAATAAAACGGCATATGTAAACGGCCTATAAGCGAGTCCTATGGATAATTTGTGTTTTTTTTTTTTCACCTACTTAGTAAATGTTTGAGGGTGGCATGCACATCGAAGGGTGTCGTCAATCGTTCAGCATTTTCAACGAAATTGTTGTACTTTTGCGGAAAACGTTTCTTGAATGTTTCCGGAAAAGCGAAACTGAAAAACGGTAATCGCTCCTCGAGTTTTCCTTGCACCGTTGCGCGCACCTCAGAGAATCTGTAAAATTCGAATCAGAGTTAAAGGATAATGGAGAACGTCATGTTTACGTACCTATTTCCATGATCAGCCATAAAAATGAAGATTGTATTATCGAGAAGTTTTGACATTTTCATTTCCTGAATCCACGTACGAACATCTTCGTCGGCAGCGCCGATAGGATTTATTGAATCATGCGACAAATGACCATGAAAACTAAAGACGAACCTTGGTGCATCACTGTACTTTGCCATAAACTGGAAATGACTATATATGTATGTATGTATATTAAATCAGGGAGACGCAAAATAGTTTCCATTATGTTATTCCAAAGCATATACTAACATTTTTCGTATAGTCCAGCATAACAACATGCTCTGGCTGATGTGAAATGCAATAATTATCGCTATATATATTGGGCACTTCCAGGTAATATGTTCGCAAATAATGATCGACGGGTTGTTTCTCGAATCCTGTCATCCGGTATGTGAACGTTCCGATATTCGGTACATCTTCATTGAACGACGTGAGATAACCATGCTTTTTATAATCTTTCCATATCATTGGATAGACATCGACGTGTTTGGCATTCGGCATCCGATGCCGTGTCTCCGGCAATTCCAATTCTGTATAGCCAGTTAATAATGGTATCAATGCCTGCGGTGTACCATCGCCAACGATATTATAGCCCTTTAATACTATGGCACCAAGATTTTCGGTTAGATATGCATACGTTCGCGGTAGCTTTCGTATCACAGCATTTCGACTCATCGAATCGAAACCGAACATTATTACATTGAAATGTGTCGGAAATTGTTGAATTTCATTATTCGATTGTTGTTGTTGTTGTTGATTGAGCACATTGTTCATATTATTGTTATTAATTGGTAAAGAGATCTCGATTTTTGGCACAGTATAGTCAACACTATCACGGATACCGTAGGCATAACCTATCCAGCTGGAAAAAAGAAATGGAAAGAGACTATCGAAACAACACGGCGATGTTAAATGAGCTAACAAAAATCGCTTTAGTTAAGAAGATATAAAAAATTTTTTGTGCAATTCGATTTGGAGCTTCTAAAGATGTACATATGTATGTGCTGTTCATATAACAATGGCCATTTGAAGTCACTCTTCTCTTTACACACACTCGACACACTCTATTCCCAAATTCAATTTAACTCCCTGATAGGAATTTGAACTATGTCATGCATCATCTAGTACTTTACTAGTGCAAAAGCCACAGTCTAGTTCTTTTCTATAAACTTTAAATAAAATTCTGCGAAATCAGTTCAACATCGTACAGAAAGACTAGATCATGTAGTGCTCGACTCTGAATCCTAATACTTTCGATCCTGGCTGAGGAACACAATTAAAAATGATTTTTAAAAAAAATTTCAAAGAATCAGAGATTATTTTCACGTACAACATGGAATTATAATATTAACATAAAAGAAAAATTCAGTTGCTTATTTATTATCATTTTTGACGCCCTCTAAGAATGTATGAAATCAATTCCACCCTGAACAAGTATGTATGGCGCATAACTTCACCAGAAGGACTTGCACTATTCTTAGTACTGTAAGTACATTCCCGTTCTAGGCTTTCTTAGCAGCTTTTACATCTGAACCAAATCAATATTATGACACTGAGCACTTAGCGAACGCAAAATATAAAGAAAAAAATTTTTAAAAATAAAAATAAAATCATTTCCATTTTGGACCAACATCAATCGATACCGCAACACGTGTGTGTGTTTTTTACTATATGAGACCACCGCTAAAAAAAATTCAAGTGATCCTTTTTCATCATCACATTGAGACCACATGTAAAAATGAGTATAAATAGTCCTAAACGATTCAATCAATGCTCTAAAAATACCTTCCCGCCCGACCGATAGTCAAAACATCACAACAAGCATTGGGGGAGAATCAAAGTGCAGGACTTAAACCTATAACTTTGGACGGATACCGGCCTCGACAGATAAAGGCTGGGTATACTAAAAATCCTCACATAGAAATAAAAATTTACTTTCAAGCTTTTTATACAAAATCGAATGGTGAATAAAATTTAAAATAAAAACTATTTTAAGGGGGTCTTCTCATTGAAAACCCGTTTTTTGGACCCTTTTAAAAAAATTCTTATTTGAAAACGCAAAGAATAATTGAAAACTTTTTTTATTTATTGTATTACAAAAGGTTCAAAGTAAATAAAAAAAATTTTTTTTGCCTCGATACGTGGGCTGTTCAAAAAGTAATGAGACTTCAAAGTTGGTGGTGAAAAAAAAAGGTGCCGTCACGGCGGCCACGATTCCGGGTCTCCGGAGCGTCCGAAATGGAAAAAAAAACGGGGTTATAATCAGTATAGATGTAATTCTCGGGTGAACCTCAAGCTTAATTTTGTGATTTTTTTTTGACAAAATGGCGGCCATTCAAAAAAAAATTTCAATTTCGGGCTTTTTTTTTTGTAGTTTAGTGTAAAAAAAAAAATAGTAAAAAATTTTTTAAAATTATGGTCGAGGTTCACCCGAGAATGGTGACAATTCTGCGTCGATTCCACTTTGTTTCATGAAAATCGGTTCAGTTGAACTGGAGATATCATGGCCGCCAGTTCGAAAAACGTGGTTTCGAGATAAACGCGTTTAAAGTTTGAAGCAACGCAAAAATTACTCGTTTTAGCGCAGATCTTGCTCGACAAAGAAGGCTATATCCTCTAAACTATTTCGAATTTCAAAAAATCCTTTTAGGGGCATATTCACAAACTACCCAAGCTATAAATAAATGCAAAAAAAAAAGTCGAAAAAAAAAGTTGCTCAATGAGAAGACCCCCTTAAATAAGCACTTATTTGCCTTTCTACATACTTAATGAAACCTTTTTTAATACGGACAGTTCAGTATTTAATGCAAAATACTCGTTATAAATCTTTACACAGAACATTCAAATTTTTCTCCCTTTTTTTTCTCCTTGACGAATAGAAATGGGAACAGCTTTCTTTCCAATAAAATCATTCTTTCTCGGAACCTTTTTTCATTTAACTTAGAAATACGTAAAAAAATGTAATGCTTCCAATTAAGCGAACTTTTGTTAGTTCAAATGATAATTTAAAATTTTTTTAATAAATGCAAAGTTGCACCTAATGTCTTTTGATGAAATTTTTGAGGAGGAGCAGAATAATCTCAGATTTTAACTCACCTATTTTTACTATCCGAAAAGCAAGCAACTCTTACAAAGTCGCTCGCTTGTAAGACATAGATATCTTTGGTTGTAGTTTTACTGCCGTACGTTACACTGTAGTCCGATTTCCTTATGAGATCCGTGTAGGAACATGTGACGATTCCAAAGCTAGCAATCACTTGCGGTTTAACGAAACAAATCGATTTCTAAAATAAAAAAAGAAAATTAATTTTTTGATCAATCATAAAATAGATTTTTTTTTTTTTTAGTATCCTGATTTCTCTACCTCACATTTAACCCAATCGTCCATTTCGTTGCCACAATCGATCTTCGATGAGGGCTGATAAAATTTCATTATTTCGGGATTTTCAACTGGCAGCACCGGCATCCGACATTCGCCCTGATTGAGCGGCGAGCGTATAGAACGCTCAATAATTTTTCTGCAATTTATCGTGTTTAATTAATTTAAAAAATCCGTTTTTATTTAAATTCGAATCAACTTACATTTTCTGTTGGTTCGCAATATCCAATTCTGTTTTGTGGAAAAACAAGAATCCGAGCGAAAGAAATGATAAAACTGCGCCGGTTCTGTAGAAATATTTCCAACGGATTTTACGCATTTTTCTTCTTATTTTTTTGTGAGTTTCTAGGATGATCGTCTTTTATCTAAGATTAATGTTTAAGTTTTGCTGGAAAGAAAAAAAAAATAATTTAGCATATGATTTTTATTTAAGACGTTCGTAGTAAATGAACTTATGTCTCGCAAAACCCACTTCGATGACATCGTCACCAGATTTGCATCGATATATGTCCGTGTTTAGATTAAGGGGGTCTTCTCATTGAGCAACTTTTTTTTCGACTTTTTTTTTTTGCATTTATTTATAGCTTGGGTAGTTGTGAATATGCCCCTAAAAGGATTTTTGGAAATTCGAAATAGTTTAGAGGATATAGCCTTCTTTGTCGAGCAAGATCTGCGCTAAAACGAGTAATTTTTGCGTTGCTTCAAACTTTAAACGCGTTTATCTCGAAACCACGTTTTTCGAGCTGGCGGTCATGATATCTCCAGTTCAACTGAACCGATTTTCATGAAACAAAGTGGAATCGACGCAGAATTGTCACCATTCTCGGGTGAGCTTCGACCATAATTTTAAAAAATTTTTTACTATTTTTTTTTTACACTAAACTACAAAAAAAAAAGCCCGAAATTGAAATTTTTTTTTTGAATGGCCGCCATTTTGTCAAAAAAAAATCACAAAATTAAGCTTGAGGTTCACCCGAGAATTACATCTATACTGATTATAACCCCGGTTTTTTTTTTCCATTTCGGACGCTCCGGAGACCCGGAATCGTGGCCGCCGTGACGGCACCTTTTTTTTTCACCACCAACTTTGAAGTCTCATTACTTTTTGAACTGCCCACGTATCCAGGCAAAAAAAAATTTTTTATTTACTTTGAACCTTTTGTAATACAATAAATAAAAAAAGTTTTCAATTATTCTTTGCGTTTTCAAATAAGAATTTTTTTTAAAAAGGTGTCCAAAAAAACGGGTTTTCATGAGAAGACCCTCTTAAAGAGAGACACTATAAGGAAACACATGAGAGTGACAGAGACGAAAGACATTCCATCTCCGTCTTTCTCATGTGTTTCCTTCCAGTGTCTCGCGTTTTGTCTCCCTGTTTAAACGGGGACTATCATAGTCATAAGAAAATTTACGAATGAATATATTTTCTACCGGTATGGAGACACTGGAAGGAAACCCATCAGAGTGACGGAGATGGAATGTCTTTCGTCTCCGTCACTCTCATGTGTTTCCTTCCAGTGTCTCTCTTAATCTAAACAGGGACTATGATTGTATGTAACTGTTGAAAGACAATAGTTTAAAAAAAATAAATGACGCTGTCATTAGTCATAATATTTTCGACCGGGATGATTTAGTTAACCATTCTTGATTGGCGACATTCCAAGTTAGAAATCTCAATTCGAATATCAGGTAATGGAATGAATTTCTCAAAGTATCAAACGTTTATAGATGTGTTAATGAATTGACAATGAGAGTTCTGGTTTCGGCATGAAACTGGGCTTGAAGAATTGTCGAATTTAGCGCAAAATAGTTTTAAAAGTAAACAATTTTTTTATTAGATAAAGGTTTCCATTAAGTAATACTAAGACTTTCAATAATTCCCATCCCTTCGTTAAAGGGTTAAGAACTGAGTAGAAGCAAAATAATCAGAGAAATAAACTGAACGAGTTTTGAAAGCCGATCGATGTGAGTTGGTTATGTTTATCAAAGAAAAACAAAGCCAGGCAGGCAGACGCTGAAGGTTTCTTATATCACCAGACGTGACATTAACATTTGATCGTTAGAAGTTCTGTAAAGCAACGACTTAAGACCAACAAAGTCATATGATCTTCAAAAAAATATTTCATTTATAATCAATCTCAGAGGGGGGAAAAAGAGCAGCCCAACTGGCAATAAGGCCATCAATTTCAAATACTTTGATGAATTCCTTTCATTGACATCCAAATAAAAGATGTTGAAAAATGATTTCTAGCACCTCCATATAAGGCCTATTCACGAGACCATGGTATCGTGGCATATATAGCTTATCATTAGAGCTCGGATTTTGAATATTTTGAATTTTTTTGAATTTATTGAATATTTTGGATTTTTTTGAATTTTTTTTGCATTTAACTGTGCTTTTTGAATATTTTATTCACTGAAGTAGGCTTTTTTTTGTTAATTCGACAATTCAACATTTTAAAAGGCATACTAAATCGAACTAAATTGGAATTTTTGACTGTGAATTTTTTGAATTTTTTAAATTTTTAAAATTTTAATTTTTTGATTTTTTTGAATTTTTAAAATTTTTTGAGTTTTCTATTTTTTTGAATTTTTAAAATTTTTTGATTTTTTTGAATTTTTAAAATTTTTGATTTTTTTAAATTTTTTGATTTTTTTGAATTTTTTAAAAATTTTTGATTTTTTTGAATATTTTGAAATTTTTAAATTTTTTGATTTTTTGAATTTTTAAATTTTTTAAATTTTTTGATTTTTTTGAATTTTTTAAAATTTTTTGATTTTTTTGAATTTTTTAAAATTTTTGATTTTTTTGAATTTTTAAAATTTTTTGATTTTTTGAATTTTTGATTTTTTGATTTTTTTGAATTTTTTAATTTTTTGAATTTTTTGAATTTTTTTGAATTTTTTAAATTTTTTGAATATTTTTAATTTTTTAAATTTTTTGAATTTTTTTGAATTTTTTAAAATTTTTGATTTTTTTGAATATTTTGAATTTTTTTAATTTTTTAATTTTTGATTTTAATTTTTGATTTATTTTTTGATATTTTTTTAATTTTTTTTGAATTTTTAATTTTTAAAGCAATTCTTGATTTATTCGTGATTTTTAGATTTATGATTTTTTTTTGGAAATTTCTTTTGGCATTTGTTTTAAAATTTTGTGATTTATTAAATTTGAAATATTTTTTTTGAATTTTGTTTTCATTTTTTACATGTCTATTCAAACGCCTAATTCCACTTCGATTTCAATTGCCGGTGATTTAAACATTTCGATGACACTTTTCTGTGTTTCGGAACATTTCCTTGTGGGATATCACAGCTTAAAGCGATTCGAGCAGTCTTATCGTAAAATTGCATACGCAAAGATTTTCTTTTGTTTTTAAACATTCACTGCACATGTATAAACATGCAAAAAAAATGTCAGTTGCGCCAAGATAAATTCATTAAAAATTTCAATTCGAAATGCTCTTGAAATAGTGCTGCTAAAAATAAATAAACAATTGTCGTCCACCGGGTTTCGTTCTCTCTGGTATGTCAGGTAATTTAAAGCTTTTTTTTTTTTTTGTTTCCGGCTATAAGATTTTTTGATTAGTTTATCACGAACATCCTTTGTTATTTTTTCAAATTACATTTTGCATCATTTTACTTTCGTACGAAATTGTCTATTGAGAAAAAAAAAATATGTACATATATCTCAATGAAAATTTAATTTTAATATTCGAGAATACGTTCTTAGAATCTTTAGAAATTTATCCATGCGATTCAATAAATAATCAATGAAATAATTCAATAAATCTCGGATATTTTCAATTCATTAAAATTGAATGCAAAAGAATATCCTCTCTCACCCATTGAAACGACCACTCACTTCCCGAAATTGTGTAGACTAAAATAACTTTTGTTTAAAAAAAAAAACATCAAATCAAAACACTCCAAGCAGATTCAAAAATAGCACATGCGCTGAAGAGAATAGAGTTGCCAAGCTGTGCAAACAAATTTCATTTGAAAACTGTTTAGGGGAGAGGAGGCAAATACCGTACACCAAACTTTAATCATCATTGTCCCCGTTTAGACAGGGAGACACAAACGCGAGACACTGGAAGGAAACACATGAGAGTGACGGAGATGGAATGTCTTTCGTCTCTGTCACTCTCATGTGTTTCCTTCCAGTGTCTCCCGTTTTGTCTCCGTTAAACACGGGGACATTCTCTCAGAAACTATTAAAGTTAGGACAATGAGTGGTGGCTCCGAAACGGCTGGACCGATCCTTATGAAATTTTGTATGCATTTTCGTTAGGTCTGAGAATCGGCCAACATCTATTTTTCATACCCCTAAGCCTCAATGAGGCCTTCTACACTAGGCAATTTTAGTTGCGCAACTCGCAAGTTTGTAGGAAAGACGCGGTACGGGGAAGGTAAGGAGAAAATTGCTGTCGCGAGTTGCTCGTACAGGCAATTTTGTGCGATACGCTTTGTGCATCTCTTTCTTACTTTCATATGTGAAAATGTCATCTCTTTCTTACTTTCAATGGTGAAAGTGGCGTTGGGGTAGTTTTTGACGATCGGCATCTCGAGTTGCTGGCCCAATGTAGACAAAAAAGCAACTCCAAAAGAGAATTCTATATGAGTTGCGCAACTAAAATTGCCTTGTGTAGAAGGCCTCAATGTTTGGTCCCATCGAGTAACTTTTAGTTTTAGTATGCGACGTATGAGCAATGTTATTTCAAAAATATAGGAAGCCGTAGCATTACGTATCCGACTTTTTAAAAATTTTAAAAATTATTATTTTTAAATTAATGATTTTCTTATTTAAATAGCCGATGCGATCTTCGCAACATTTACTAGTAATAGAATTAAATAAATCAATTGAATTCATGTTCCTTTCTGAAGTACTTGGTATGATAGCGGGTAATACCGCACGGAATTACCCGAAATCGAGTTTTGGGGTTAAAATCTTTATATTTACAAAAATAACGGTACTTCTGATTCGAAAAAAACCGCCAAGATATTCTTCCTGACAGTCTCGAAACGTTAAAGAAAAAAACACACCTTTGGCACCGGATTCTGTAAAAATATCTACCTACGGCTTATTTTCTGGCGTTGAAAAGTTCCCAACTGGAAATTTCACTATGTACTTCTGCAGTACTTCCGAAGCTGTGAAAATTCATACTGCGACTACTCGCATTACTAAACCTTAATTCTAATGAAATTTGTTAAAGATGGCCGCTATTTTCAGTACTTCAAAATTCATTTGTTAAAGGAGTTTATGACCCTAAATCGCATGAAAACTTCATTTGAGAAAAGAGCACATGCTAGCTGGCTGAAATGGATTCAACGTGCATGATTATTTCATTTGAAAATAGAAAATAGAAAAAAACATGGCAAGCTCTTTTCAATGTGAGTAGGACTGCCGTGCTACCAGAAATTTTGGTATATAAAACTGAAAAATCAACTTTCGTATCATAAAAAAAAAAAAAAACATGGCATGGCGTGTAGAGAAAGCTTTGCCGGCTTTTTATACCCAGCGTAAGCAGGGTATACTAGTTTTGTAGCAAATCTTGTAACAGGGAGAACTCAGCTCTGGAGATATAGACAAATATATATAGAAATGATCAGGATCAAAAACTGAATCGATTTAGACATGTCCGTCTGTCTGTCCGTCCGTCCGTCTGTCCGTCCGTCGTCCGTCCGTCCGTGGTCGGATCTCCTCCGAAACGGCTGGACCAATCAAGTCGAAATTTGGCACAAAGGTATATCGGGGTCCGAGTATGATCCTAAGTAAAAATGGGAGACATCCGCCCACTGCCACGCCCACAAATGAATTTATTGTGTTTTCAGTAAAATGCTTGTAACTTGCGAACCACTCAACACATTTCATTGATATTGAGTGTACTGGTAAACTACAAAAAGGGACATATCTTGAAAAAAAATGGACGCCGTCCTTTTCGAGCCACGCCCACAAATAACCACAAAAGGGCTTATCGTAACTTGTGAAGTAAAAGGCGTAGAAACTTCAAATTCGTCAAATAGGTTCGCAAGGCAATAGAAAGGTATGTATGGCCGCACTGCCACGCCCACAAATAGAAGAGGCTGAACATAGGTGCACCAATAATGTCGGGACGCTGGGTATTTAAAGTCGGTCTTGACCGACTTTAGCTTTCTTACTTGTTTCTACTTAATTTTAAGAGCAAAGAGAAGTACGAGTGCTCTTAAGAGCGCTTTTCAAAGTGATAACTGACCCAGCGGGTGTTGTGGTGTATGGGCACGAAGTGTATCGAAGAAGTAGATAGGTAACTAAGAAACTAAAACTGTGAAATATGTTCACAAGCGTGTACAATGCCATACACCGGTATATAGCTTGTGTATTGAACGAAGCGAACTAAACCGGTATTTTACTTATTTCAATATACCAATGCTATACACAGTGAACATTTTCAACCACGGACATCCTAGGACATGTATTAGAAAAAGTGGACAAGTCCCGTATATAGCAGCGTTCATACTGCACGTGTTCGAGCACTCCTGTCACAAGTTCGGCTGTGGACTCTGGGAGTTTTTTATGTAACTTGGAATTTCTCTTGAACTTTTTTTTTTCGTAACCAAAGAGACAGTTTTATAGATCGAACTCATGATACAATGAAAACAAGAGTAGCGCACTTGAGAGAAACGTCACAAACTGAAAAATCGCGATCGAATTGTTGTTGTTTTCATGTTTAAACGGCTTTTTACTTTTTTGAATCATGGGAAAAACAACAATTTCTTGCTCAGTGACGTCAAACTCAATATTTCGGTCCACAAAATAGCGGTATGAATGCTATCTTTTTCTGTTCATAGATCGAACTAGCACGTGTACGTGTAATTCCCGCTTAAAAGCTTCACAATTCGAGAAAAATTGCTCGGAATTTTACTGAAATTTCATTGATATATGTAAGCGTACATTTCTCACGGTGTTCACATTTGGGTTTTACTGTATGTTTATTATTATGTCACAATAAACTAAGAAAATTATTGCTTATAATTCGTTAATGATCATGAATCATGATCTTACGTTCGGTTGCATTGAACCAAACGATGAAGAACAGCAATAAAAAGTGCGGAGTGTCTGTAAATCAACAATAAACAATGGCGATAACACACCGGATTGCAGGTAAAAGAATTTTCTTTTTTAATTAATCGTTTAATTGACAGCAATTATCCTCTTGCAGTGCAAACGATTCTCATGGATTTCTGGAAACAATCATTATTAAATCCATTTGGATGAAGCTATTCGAGAGAGCCCGAGCAATTGTGTTGCCATAGAAACATCATATTTTTCACTCTTATTAGATTGGAATCAATCAATCAATCCGAACGATAGGTGTAAATGATTGTATGACGAAGTTCGTGGCGTTCTCCTAACGAAAACGTAATTCTCACTATTGCGATCGAAAGGCATTGGGAAAGTCATAAGATTGTCGTCACGTTTGCAGCGAGCGAGCGAGAAAATTCATTTATTTATAAACACATTTCGCCATTTGAATGTAAATCTTTGCATTTCTCATTGAAATGCCGGCTGTGGGCATTGAGTACTTCGGTTGATTGATCAGTTGATTTTCATTCCCAGAATTTACACGAAGACGACGGTTCGTTTGCGGCTACACTTTCAATTGAAATGAAAGAATGGCTGAAGATATCGTGCCTGTTGTGCGTTTTTGGGTTTCTGCGAGAAATTCGACCTTCAGAGCCGTATGTAACGGAATATTTACTCGGACCATGGCGTAATATAACACAAGATCAGGTGAGGAACATTTTAAATACATGAAACGACGAGAGAAGTTAATTTTCCCATTCGATTTCAGGTTAATCGAGATGTCTATCCAGTTGGGACGTACTCGTATCTAGCCCAGTTGGTCGTGGTGTTCCTCATAACGGACTTTTTAAGGTGAGATTTTGAAGAATGGAGAATTTTTAGAGAGCGTTAGGAAGTTCTGCTGCCATAGACCCTACGCTCCACAAGCAAACAAAAGACAACCACAAACTGACAAAACGACATGCGCATATGTAAACACCCCGTTTTGACTTAGTCGTTTTAGCTTAAACGAGTAGCGCTAAAACGTATATGTAAATGCCCTATGAGCCTTCTTTGAAAGACGAGGTTGTTGAGCGTAGAGTTTTGCGGGTTTGACTGAATCTAAAGAGTTTAAACTTAATTCTAAATAGTAACTTAAATCCCACTTATTTTAAGTGTCCTATTGACCCAAAGAAAGCTCTCGTTTAGCTAAAAATTTGAATAGCCAGGGCATTTTTTATACGGAACTGTTAAGGGGGTCTTCTCATTGAAAACCCGTTTTTTGGACCCTTTTTAAAAAAATTCTTATTTGAAAACGCAAAGAATAATTGAAAACTTTTTTTATTTATTGTATTACAAAAGGTTCAAAGTAAATAAAAAAAATTTTTTTTGCCTCGATACGTGGGCTGTTCAAAAAGTAATGAGACTTCAAAGTTGGTGGTGAAAAAAAAGGTGTCGTCACGGCGGCCACGATTCCGGGTCTCCGGAGCGTCCGAAATGGAAAAAAAAAAACGGGGTTATAATCAGTATAGATGTAATTCTCGGGTGAACCTCAAGCTTAATTTTGTGATTTTTTTTGACAAAATGGCGGCCATTCAAAAAAAAAATTTCAATTTCGGGCTTTTTTTTTTGTAGTTTAGTGTAAAAAAAAAAATAGTAAAAAATTTTTTAAAATTATGGTCGAGGTTCACCCGAGAATGGTGACAATTCTGCGTCGATTCCACTTTGTTTCATGAAAATCGGTTCAGTTGAACTGGAGATATCATGGCCGCCAGTTCGAAAAACGTGGTTTCGAGATAAACGCGTTTAAAGTTTGAAGCAACGCAAAAATTACTCGTTTTAGCGCAGATCTTGCTCGACAAAGAAGGCTATATCCTCTAAACTATTTCGAATTTCAAAAAATCCTTTTAGGGGCATATTCACAACTACCCAAGCTATAAATAAATGCAAAAAAAAAAAAAAGTCGAAAAAAAAAGTTGCTCAATGAGAAGACCCCCTTAACCCAATATCCACAAACTTTCAATTATATTAAGTTTTTCAATGAGTTCCAATGATTCCGGTAGTTTGTTGAAGACTATTTTAAGCTGTTGCGAATCCTCTAGACCAATTTTATGATTTAACTAAATCGTCTATATTCCAAATCTTGCAGATATAAACCGCTAATTATAACAATCGGTGTTACGGGCATTATAGTATGGAGTATGCTTATTTGGACAACATCGCTGGAGGCGTTACAAGTACTCGAACTCTTCTACGGGACATACATGGCAGCTGAGGTGGCTTATTACACGTACATTTATGCAAAGGTGGATAAAAAGTATTACCCCAAAGTCACGTCACATACGCGTGCAGCGATGTTCGTTGGAAAACTCGTAGCTGGGATTATGGCGCAACTGTTACTTTACTTCAACCTTATGGACTATAGAGAACTGAATTTTATAACTTTGGGAAGTGAGTACCTACTTCTTACTTTACGAAAAATGATGTGGGATGAATGAATTTCGTTAAATTTTAGCTCAAATCGCTGCAACTTTCTGGGCATTTGGACTTCCCAGGGTCGATCGAAGTTTGTATTTCCATCGCGAGAAATATTTGGATGAGATCCAACAATCGACACAAACGTCCGCTTCTGTGCTGACGAAGACGGTAGAAAGTCCAGCGACCGTTCATCTTAAGATAGCGAGTCCATTTGGTTTGCTTTGGAGACATTTTCGCAATGCCTATACAAATTTAAAAGTCGTTCAATGGAGTATTTGGTATGCTGTAGGATTTTGTGGATATTTACAGGTTATTTCATACGTTCAAGTCCTATGGAAGGATATTGAGCCGGATATTGAGGTAGGCGGCAGAACTATTATTATCAGGGCTCGGATTTTGTTGCATTTATAAATTTAAAGCATACTTTATGGGGTAAAAAAAAAATTTTTCCCCAACATTTTGCGAATAAGTTTAGCGAATATGAACTTCAAACTGCTTTTCTAACTTCAAAAAATGCACATTGAAGTTAAAAATCTATTAAATTCTTAACTTTAAATGAGTTGAACAAAAATTTTACTCCATAAAGTATGCTTTAAATTTATAAATGCATATATATCCGAGCCCTGATTATTATAGTTTGTTTGCTATATATTCTAATTTATTTATGTTTTCAAGATCGCTTGGAATGGTGCTGTCGATGCGGTTTTAACTGCTCTCGCTGCTTTGTCGGCTTTGGCAGCGGGTTATTTACATTCTGGACGTCTCAAGCCTATAACTAGTCTTCTTCTGCTTGCCATACTTTCGTCATTGGAAGGTGGCGCTATATTGCTTTGCTGTTGGACCCGTTCGGTGTATGTTTCCTATGTCGGATTCATTTTATTCGGTGCTTTATATGCTTTTACAATTACCGTCGCTAGGTAAATGGCATATACATTGTATATAGTAATTTTTTGAACTTAATTTTTTTTTTTTGTCTTCCAATTAGCGCTGAAGTTGCACGCTACCTTGAAGAGGAGAGCTTTGGTCTTGTCTTCGGCATAAACACCCTTTTCGCTTTAATACTACAAACGATATTAACGCTCGTTGTTATCTCAGAGAATGGCTTCGCGCTGAGTGCTAAGGGCCAGTATACAGTCTACGCGTTTTACTTTATTGTCGTAGGCTTCATCTATTTCATTTCAGTTTTGGCTGAATATTTTATTTGTAGAAAGAATTCCGGGAATTTAGATATAACGACATAAGAGAAAATCGATTAAAAATTTGCTAAATAAGCTTTAAATTTAATTGTGATAGATAGTTTTAGAGAATAATAGTTACTTTTTTTTTTCAAAACAATTTGAAACTTATATCGGTTTATAAAGTCATAGTAGATTCTTCTACAGTACGGTCAGAGGAATGATCTATTAAATTATTTTATATAGAGAGTAATGTATATAATGAATATTATTATCCGAAATTCCCAAAATAGAACCGTCGCGTCGCGGGTAACAATAAGAGAAGACAACTGTAGATGCTGTTGTTGCATCGAAGAAAATTCTCCATTCCATAGAAATCTCAAGATAAACGCGCATATTTGCTATTCTCTTGATCGAAGATACTTAAGAATAAACCTAAATTTTTTTTATATATAGTAACCTCATAATGTAAACAGAAAGAGAAGGCTCCCAATGCACAATAATAGTATAAGTTGTTAATACTAGGATACTAGCGATATACCGGTCGCTGACCAAAAATACTTGTTTTCTATGTAAAATATTAAGTCAAGCTTTCGGTTGCTTTTTGACTTGAATTTAATTGCGATCAAGGAGCTCCAAGCAACCGGTAATATAAAAATATACTTGCGATTATCTCACAATAAAATATTCCTTTGAGGATATATATATATATCAATTTTCTTTCGTGTTTTTCTTTTGGCTAATTCTTGTTTTATTTCTATTTCTACATCGGTTACTTTGACTCGAATCGTCTTGGACGAGTCAAAGTAAAATACATCAATTTACAGTCCACTTTTCGGCAAGCCAAGGATACCCAGTAGTCAGTAGGTCGCCGCCCGATATTTGTGACACGCCAAAGTGCCAGTCCTTGATGACTAGCCATTTCACCTACCACATGAACCTGAAAGAGTAGATAGGCCTCAGCTCACATTTCCCTATTCGCTGCGTATGATTGTTTTTGCTGTTGTCTGCTTTTACCTCGCATTCTGATCATTTGCCCGTCAAGCGTTCGATAGCGCAGTGGTTCAAACTATGACTCGATAGCCGGGAGGTTCGGGGTTCAATCCCTGCGGGCGGCGAGAATTTTTCCTAAATTTTTTACTTTTTTATAAATTAGAGTTTTTTTTTTTTTTTGTTCATAGTTGAGTTATTTTGGAAGACAAACATTTTCACCTAAATTTTTAAGGTTTTATTATTATTTTTTTCAGCGGTTCGAGGCGAGAAAATTTTAAGAGAAGTAAGATAAAAAAGATTTAAAATAAAAAATAGATAAACAAAAAAAAATATAATAATTAATAAAATAAATAAATTTAAAAAAAGTCAAAACAAAAAATGAAATTTTTCTTTTTTCTTCTCAGTCGCTGGTGCTAGGCCATTTTCCTGCCCCTTTTCGCTAGCGAAATGACTGGTTAAAGGTGGCGCATAAAAGGACGACCTGTCCCCGGCAATGAGATCGTAATGTTAAATTCGCCAGCGTCTTGGATAGGAAAGGGACCGATCCCCGACACCCAGTGACTAGTGAAATCGCTAGTGTTGTGGTGGCTCCGCTGACTACTGGGTAGTCATCTAACTTTTTTTTGAGTATTGCATCAACACACAAGATCATGTCTACACATCAATGCAGAGCATTTTCTTGTCAAAACCGTCGAAGATAGTCTCCAATAATGTATTAGCGTGTGCAAGGAACGGGGAGAGCACCATTAAGAAGATTGTTTTGGAACTCCTCACAGCTCTTCATTTTTGTAATTGCTTTTCCTTTCATTCAAGAAAATCTCGCTCGGCACCTACTATGCTCTATAGAATATTCAACTTATTTTACATTAACCCTCGATTCTTAAGGACTTCCCTTAACACTGAATGAACAAAGTTTCATAAAAATCGCACAAATATTTGTACCTCTTTATTATACCAATTAAAAAAATAATAATTAAAAACATTTTTTTTTTTTTTTTTTTTGTTATATCTGAACGAAAATGACAACAAATTCTTTTTAAGACGACATTTTTTGATAGGTACTTTAGAACACTCTGTAGTTAATAATTTAATGATCCGATTTGATTGATCTTTTAATTAGTTTTAATTGACTGATTGTTTTTAACAGTTCTCTATTAACAAAAAAAAAAACAAACGAATAATTTTAAATCTTAGATAGGTACACTGTAAAAACATTTCGCTTAACTAGTAAAAACACAAAAATATATAAAGGAATAATAATGTTCAACAATAATTGGCCTCCATCGTTGGTTGGGATGTTCTTCTGTAGGCAGACTCTTTCGCTCGACTCGATTCCTAAATGCTGTGTCGCACAGTCCATCAGACTCATGAGGAACCTTCGATGTTATTGCTGTGCAATCGGTGTACCAGTGTGGACTGGAGTCGTAGTCGTCGTCGTCGATGATGCCCGCTGATTGAGCTCCTCGGCCGAAACGAATTCGATGGCCGCCGAATTGATGCAATAACGTTTCCTCGTCGGCTTCGGACCATCCTCGAAGACATGACCCATATGAGCGTTGCAGCGTGCACAACGTACCTCTGTGCGTATGCGATCTGGATTTGCAATTAGTAGTAAAATATTACCCCCTTTTTGTTTTTTTTTTGATTTGTTTTTTGCGAACAATTTTTATGCGATTTTGTTTTCGAATTTATTTTTTTTAATATTTTTTTTTTTTTTTTTTTTTTGTGAAATTAAGCAAATTAGCGAATTTTTTGAGTTAATTTATTAATTTTGTTTTTCGGTTTTCATTCAAAATTTTTGCAAGTGTGATTTTCGATTGGAATTTTTTGTTTAAATTTGTTTCAATTAATTTGTAGAGCAGTTTGGGTTAGCAATCGAGCGGCGATTTTTAGGGTTGTCGTTTTTTTTTGAAATATATATAGGTATATATTTTTTTTTTTTTGGTAAATTTTGTTAATACATAAATTTCATAAAATTTAATTAAAATTGGATTAAAGAAATTGCAAAATGATTGACAGGTGTCGTCAAAAAAAAAAAAGAAGAAAATAAAATAAAATAAAAGATTTCAAAAAAAGATTCAAAATGATGAAGAGAACGATTGGGGCGATTTTAATGCGAAGGCGAAATGAGAATTCAATGCAGCGAAAATGGCCGATGAAGTGCGAAATTTTGGACGATTTGGAGCGCAAAATGGGAATGTGCGATTTGGTGGCAGCATAGAGAGAATAAATAATAATGAGAAGCAAATGTTAACCAATGACGATTCGAATTCGAATAAGGTGGTGTTTGTCGAACAAGAGCGAATTTGTGAAGGATTCGAAGAATAAAAGAAGACAGCAATGAACGAAGAAGAATATTTCGAAAATTCATTTTTTCGATATTATTGGAGATATGTAACGAAAAAAGTCGAATTTTCAAATTAAAAGAATTTTTTAAATCAATTTTTCAATATTTTTCGAAATTATATCGAATTAGAATAAGAAAATTTACAATTAATTGTTGATTTCAATCGAATTAAATCCCAATTTCGACAAATAAAATGAATGTTCGAAAAAATAATTGCATTTTCGAAATGAAAAGTTTCAAGTTCGAAATAACAGCAGCAATGAAAAATCATTTAAATAATAAATTATTAAATATATTTTATATATATGTATTTTTTTTTAAATAATAATTTTCAATTGCGGGTTAATCAAATGAATTTCGAAAAGCGATTGTGCGATATTTTCATTATTGTTGTTACACACAAGTTGTTAATTCCGAACATATGTATGTATATAAAAATGTCACATTTAATGCGATTGTAAATATGTATATATAATTTTTTTTTTTTTGTTTCATTGATCATAATTTTACATGAATGTTTAATGTTGGTTAGAAGTGTGAGTGGTGAGTGGTGGTTCCCCCGTACACACAACAAACAGGCACATATAAAAAAGCGAAAAAAGAGAAAATAAGAAAAAAATATATATATAATATTTATTCGTTATATATATATATATATATATGTATATGTGTGTATATTTTCGATATTCAATCTATCGTTAATGTAAATTCGATTTTAAGTCAGTATAACTCATAAAATAACCAAAAAATGATGTCCCAAAGCAGTTAAATTTCGAACGAAAAATATTTTTTAACAAAAGTATTTTAAAGCGAAAATTATGAAGCGAAACTGAAAGCATTTTGTAAGCGAAAAATTTATTGTCCTTTCAGCATTATGCCCAGAGTTAAAGCGTCACAGCGGATAACACTTTTCGAATCGATAAAAAATGTGTGTATTCAAAACATTTATGGGTAGAGAGAGAGAGAACATATGGACATCCTGTCGTATAAAGCCCAAAATCCAACATTGCGAGAGCCCGATGCGAGAGCGCGAGACGAGACGCAAACAAATTTCAATACATTAAATCTAATTGGTTCAAGCTCCAATGTATCGCACTGCGAGAACTCGTAGCGAGAAAATTTTGAAAAATTGAATATTTCTGGTTGCGAGGCAATTTGACAGGCTAATGATGTAGCTTTTTTTGAGTACTCGCCATTGGGTACTCGTTTAAACTAATAAAACAAAAACTGTTCGCTTTTAAAATATTTCGCGAGCTTCGGTTCATTTTAAAAATTTTTGAGAATTTTGAATTAAATTTTAAACTCAAGTGATAGCGTATTATTTTTATGAGTACTCGGTACTCGTTAGATTGGTACTCGGTTCAAATATTGCATTACTAGAAGCGAAATTATGCTATCATCAGCGTGACGCAAAACTCTCATTGGAGATTGAAATGCGTCACGCAAAACATTTTCGTGACGTCGCGCACTCTCGCATCGGGCTCTCGCAATGTTGGATTTTGGGCTTAAATGTGGCATGAAATTTGTTTTTCTCTTAAAACTATTGCAACGAAGTATGTTTTGACAAATGATTGGTTGGTTGATTGGAAATTTGAAGTATGTTTAAAGGAAAAAAAAAAAAAATCATATTCAAACTTAGGAAGCGTTAAATTTAGCTGAAACTAGTCAAAACAACTGCTGTAATGATTCGAAAATCTCTCAAAGGCAAGATATTAAAGCCTATATTTTTATGCCCCTTTACAGGAGTGGGAAACATTATAATAAGGCTGCCGAATCTTGCTCAATAGATAAAGATATCCCAATGTGTTTGCAGCATCCCTATTCTAAACGAATATTCGCCGGGAATTTTTTCCCTAGAAATATGAATTTTTCACCGCGGAAAAAAGAGATATTCTAAACGTCATAATAGAATGTGTGATTCTTAATTCGAATTCATTTGCTTTTATATTCATTTCTTTAATCTAAAGCGAGATATGGAGAATTTTTCAACCAGAAATAATTTTCCAAAGGGAATATTTCGAATCGAGCTGTTAGAGAATCTTCTTTTGATAGTCCTTTCGAACAATATTGCTGAAACAATTTATGAAAGGTTTGCATTAAGATTAACAACAAGCATAAGGCTAGCAATAAGTCTTATCTCAGAAATGATTATAAAAAATATGCTTAAGAGTTTCTCTATATAACTTATCAATGTGTTCTAAATCTAAATACTCAAGAACAAATACTTGATATCAATAAGCTTTTCATTTAGACGCCGAAACTTATAAAATCTTGCGATAAAGTGCGAAATATGAAAAAGCAAAGCTGCCATAAGATAACTTGCTTTGCTTTGACTAGTTTCATTGTTTTCAAACAGATATAATAAATTGAAGAATTGAATTTAAAGAAAAAGAAAAAAAATCTAAATAAAAACATATTTAGTGCTCAAAGTTAGTTCATTTATAGATTCAACCATCACTTAGTACTACTCCATATAAGAAATTTGAATGAGTTACTATAATAATATTCTTTGAGTATATGTCAAGACTTAAGCGGGAATTCCAATAGCGCAGGAGCTGCAGGAAATTTCCTGCTGCAGGAGGTGCAGGAAAAATGCAATTTCCAATAATGCGTGTGCATGAGCATGTCATTGCTGCGGTTTTGGATATAAACCTGACTCAGTACATTTTTAGCTACTCTTGTACTCGTCTTATTTTCTATGAACGGAATGTAATATTCCCTTTTACTTAACAAATAAATAATATAAATTATAAATATAGACATCGAAGCTTAAAATAAAATAAAATTTAATGCATATTACTTGATTGAGCAAGAAAAGTATGCCCCCGTAGTACCAAGTACCTTAAAAAAGTACTCAATAGTTTCTACAACACTGTTATATTCCTTTTTTCAACTGTTATACTCAGCTGTCATGTAGCTCACGCGCAGGAAATATTCAATTTTTCGAACTCGTGCGTGTGCGCGAGCATGCAGGAAATTGATTGAACGTGCTTCCATATGTTTTCATGTGTTGAATGTTTGCAGGAATTCACGTTACGCAGCTCCTGCGCTATTGGAATTCTGGCTTTACAATTTCGTTTTCAACGATAAATTTTCTCCATTCATTGAAATTTTTTTTTTAAAAAAGAAATATTTTACATAATTGAAATCAATCCATCGCATCGCATATACTCGGAAGAATATTTAGAACAAAGGAATTTTCACAAAGAACTTATGAATAATTGAAACGAAATAAGAACGATACATTTAATTTGATACAATCTTATAGGTGTCTACAAATTTCCTTTCATTTCTTTTTCTGTGAGCCTGCAGTATTCGTTGGGGTTTTATTAGTACTTCCAACACCAACACCACTTCCACTTCCGCTTCCGTTAGTAGTGTTGCTTGCTGCGGCTGCCGGTTTTTTCACTGGCACAAAGACAATTGATGCTGAATTTATGCAGAAACGTTGATACTTCGGCGGCGGTCCATCGTCAAAAACATGACCCATATGAGCTGAGCATTTCGAACAGCGTACTTCCGTCCTGACCATGCCTAACGTTTTCGAAATTACCACTAATGTTTTTATTATGATAATTTAAATATATGTGTTTTTTTTTTTTTTTTTTTTTTTTTTGGTTTAATTAAATAGGATTGATAAAAGACAAAAGGTTTTGAATTTTATTTTTCGAGAGTTTTTTTTTTTTTTATGTTTTTTTTTTTTTTGTTTTTGCATCAAATAAAGAGAGCAAAAGAAGGGAAAAAGTTTTCGATTAGGAAAATGAGATTCTTTTCGGTTTTTCATCATCAACATATAAGAATTCAACGAAAATACGTAGTATATAGTAGGTAGGTTTATACGATGCATGTACATACTTGTATGAATATTTGACATACATATAACGATACAGAGTAAATTGATGTAGTAATAAATGCTCACGCGGACATTTTCTTAGACGTTATCACTAAATTAAAGCACAGATCTTCATAAGAGAAAGTTGATAGGCTTCATTCAGGGAAAACAAAAGAATGCAAGGAAATTTTTTTTTTTTTTTAGTACAACACGAACTCACAGCCAACTACTTGAACTCTTAAATAAGCATCGAAATAATTTCCGTTTGGACGTAATTAACGTTTCGAAGATAATCTTAATAAGCATTCAAATTAAAAACGAATAAAAAAAAATAATACAATAAATAAATGAAAGGTAAATTAACAGAATATGATAACAAAACTGAGCGAGTGGGACGGACGGCACACATTTTGCAATTTTACAAATTTCAATCGGGATTTAGCTCCATTAAAAAAGAGAAAAAAATTATAAATAAATATAAATATATTCCTTTGATCAACCAGAAGGCTGAAAGACACAACTATGTCTACTTTGGAGAGCTATGTAAATATTTCTAAGCCTTTTGGAGAGAAATTATAGCTTCTCATCAAATGAAAATATGCGAGGGGAAAAAGAGAAGGAGTCCTACGAAAAACACAGGATATTGGCAAATCCAGTGGAAAGCAAGCCAAGCGCCGAAAAAAGAAATTGGGGTTTTTTTTTTAAATTTTTTTGTTTACATCCTCTGACCAAAATGAGTGTTCCTTCGAATATCAATTTCATTTCTGTTACCCGCTTGCATTTTATAACATTCCGGCGAATTAACAAAAACTGTCACGATTTTAAGCAATTCTAAGAATTTGTTTTCATCTATTTGTTGCTCCCTGCAATGTGCTTTATAGAACAATCAAGGAGCTTAGAGTGTCCCCAGAGCTGCAATATATTGGTGCCTATTTTATTTATTAACTAGAAAAATGAATCGAATGGTTAATTTCCGTTGGTCTATATGCAAACTTTGAGTATTCTTTGATTCTCATTTATCATATTCCTTTGATATTGAAAACTGAATTTAAACTGTGCGTAAGTGTCTGGATTTGCCCATATATATATATATATGATATTGAAGTTTAGCGTCCGGTCTATACACATTGGTGCTTCACCAGACGTTTTTGGTTTTTGCCCCAGGGGAAGTGTGCATTCTTCCCCCAGGTACCCATCAGTGAGTATGGACCGAATTGGCTATCCTGGGTGGGGATACGGTGCTATCCACACCTCATAAATTACCACAGCCACCACGAAACGTCCCCGAAGGGCCAACCCAATATCCGGCGGATGCAACCGATCCCGGACCGGATCCGTGGTAACATGTTATGTCTAGTTAACAGCGTGAATACAGCTATAACTAGTATAGCTGCAACACGCCATGCTAAGTGTAGGTCGTATGCTCAAACCTGTCACGCCGTACTATGACGACGCTACCAAATCGTGACTCCATACTCAGTCGGTCTGTTTTGGCCCTCAGTTGGCTAGGGTCCGCGGGGTTGCCAAGCCCGTAAATCATAAAAGATAACCCTTGCGGGAGGATTTGCCCATATACACTGAACATTTTTTTATACACCGTAGACACGTAAGTTTTTTGAAGCCGATGGCTTATAGGTTTCTAAGCTCCTTTGAAGAAGTTATGTTGATAATGCAGATAGCATCAAAAGACTATCAACGGACCACATTTCGGTATTTGGATGTAAAATCTTTGGCACTAGTAATTGCAGTAGTAGTTGAACAAAATTTCTAAGTGAATGGAAAATCTTCAAAGGTTCATTTTCCAGATTTACGGAAAAGTCAAGAAAAAACCAAACAAATTATCCAAAGAAATTCGGAAAACCAAAATTTCAACCGATAAATTCAAAAAAAGAAAACCCACTCAAAAAATCTACTAAGTAAATATGTATGTATAAAAAATGAATAGAAATATCTATAAAAAAAAAAAAATAATAATTTCATCCAATAATCAAAACAAGAACGCATGAAAGCATGTCATCAAATTTCGATTTTACCTGGTATACTTGCATCACGATGCAGTGTTACTTTTCCCTTGTCCAGCACATCATTGAAAGCGGGCCAGCCACAACCGGAATCGTATTTTGTATCGGAACTAAATAGATCTTGATGGCAGACTATGCACTGATAAATTCCTTTTTCATAATGTTTATTGTAACAACCTTAAATGGAAATGGAAACCAGATTAGAGACATTAATCGGATGGCTCATTTTTATAAGAACAATTTACCTGTGTATGGACGTTCTGTGGCCGCTTCTTGCGTTACCTGATATTGTAATGGGGTCAGACGTTTCTTTAACTCCTGTTTGTTCACATTGACTTTATCACTTTTATTCTCCATATTCTCTTCTGTTGGACCTTCGTTTGTGGTCTTAGTGTCGTTGATTCTGGTCGTCGAAAAGAATCTCTTCTTCTGATCAATGTCAAGTAATGCTTTAGAAGCTTTCAATTGAAAGGCTGTAAGAGAAGAGAAAATACGTTATATTAATTACACGATCTTAAGCAGTTAAAATTATTCATGATCAGTGCCGGCCACGGAAGCAAGCTAGAAGCAAAAAGAGCATAAGCACTCGTATGTGCACAAAATTGCTCTCAAATGAGAAGCAAAGCTGAGAGCCGAAAATTCGTTCAGTTGAGTGGAAAACGTCAATTGAGACGGAGCTGCGTCGGATGAAGATAGCTGAGAACGTAAATTTTTTCAGCATTGATACACTTCGAAGAAAATGAATTTTTTATACTTCAGGAATTTTTTCATAGTTGTTCTTAAAATTCAGTTCTTTTATTATATAATATACTTATATAAATTCAGCACATCATTGATATGTACAATAATTCTCTGCTCTGCACTGTAAATTTTCAAGAAAAAAGAGCTCAAGATGAGCTGAAAAAGCTCCAAAATGACCCATCCCTACCTCTTGGACGAGGCTTCGCGTTTTTGCGACATATTGATCCAGGGACATACCCAGTTCTAAAGAACAAAATTTTTCGGCTCTAAGAAAAATTGATTCAATTTTGTATGAAAACATCCACAGCTGTTTCTCGCTGTGTAATGTACACGTTGATGACATCTGTCTGACCAAGACCTTCCATTGCAACATTTTCTTTGAGGGCCTTCATCGATTTCACTTGGGGATGCACTCACCGCATTTTCCCATTAAGGAAGGCAAAGTAAAGTAAGGTAAGGTTAGTAGGGCTGCCATGATGAAGAATGACACAATTAGGCCTAACATCAGCCCGTTGTTATACCACTAGGAAAGTTAGACAACACAAATATCCACGACCGAACTGGAGCTGAACCCAGAACCTCTAGTATCGTAAGTTGGCACCTCAACCAGCAAAGGCCGTCTTTTACCCAGTAAAATTCAAAAGTTCTTCTTAAATCGATTGAATATGCCTTGAATTTATTTGTTTAAGAAAATTTGACGGCCAAAAAGTTGACGTGTTAAGAAAACCGAAATACATATTCTAACGCCAGCTTCGGAAAAATTGAAGCCACTACCTATTTTATTAGAGCAAAGGTATTTCCATTTCCATTACCATTTTAATTAAGGCGAACGTGCTTCAAATTAAATTTGAATAATTTTTATTAGCTTCAATTGGATCGCATTCGTACATTTCCTGAATTGAAATCCCAACGATATATGAAGATCTCAAGGAAAAGAAAGGCCGCCAATCGGCGGACTCAAGATTCAAGCACTCGCAGAAAGACGCCGAGATTGCAACAAGAAGCGACGGCCACCACCGAGTCCGACTTGATTGATTTGGAAATACCTTTGAATGAGGTAAGGGATTTCCCAACGAAATTTAAATGCTTTTGTAAAGTAAAAAACATTGCAGGAAGATAACTCAGAAAACATTGCTCCAAACATGATTGAGGCCACGGCTCCGGCTGAGGCTAGTAATGCGGATCAAAAAGATAAAGAAATTGAAAATGAAACGGAAAATTTCTATTTGGAATCGATCGCAAAGAATGTATTTACAATAATATATAAAAAAAAGTAATGAAATATTAGCCTATAAATGAATATTTTCTCTTTTTAATTAGGTTCCAATCCTATTAACAGCCGAAAATGATATCAAGTGCCGGTTGGAATTGCACGAAATTCAAATTGAAAATGAAAGGAAAAGGGGAAGAAATCTAGACTTGGAACACGAAATTATGCTTATTAAAATTGAAAAACTTAAAAATAATTAAAAATTGATTAAAGATAGAATTTATGGCTTTTATTTTATTTTATAATGAACGCAAGGCGTATTTAACAAGGTGTAGGCAATACGGCAACAACTACAACTCGAACAAAAACAACATAGAATCGGCATTGTCAAACGAAACGGGAATGTCAAAATCGGCTTAGTTATAATTGAACAAAAAATTTGAATTTCAAAGAGCGGCTTAGTTATAGTGAACAAAACTTTGAAAAATGTAAACAAACAAATTTTGATGTGTTTTTTTTAAATTCGAGTTTCAGAATTAAAAGTAACGTCAATGAAAAATCGAAGCAAACACTAAAGTTTCGAAAAACTTTATTTGTCAAAAATGAATAAGAACAAGCATGAATATCTATTGCCTACACCTTGTTAAATACACCTTGTAATGAACGGTCATTCAGGGCAAAATCGTTGGGAGTGCATTAGAGGCCGATATGTTGGGAGCGACTACCCTCAGAGAAGTCTTAGCAGACCCAAGTAGGGTAGATGAATTAAATTAAATGCTATCGGGATCTATGATGAAGATGATGGGCTGCTTCGACGTATCTTGGGTTTATGTGTACATTCGAGTCGGAGCACCAAATTTGGTACAACTGAATTTTATCCGTTTAATTTTTTAAACGTTCTCATTCCATTTTCGGCAACAACAACAACCACAGCTTCAGTAATAAACTTAGACGTAATTTAACCCAATTTAATGTGCGCAATCAGCATTAAGGCTATTGTTTATGCATTATTTCAATGCTTTTTTTCTAAAAAAAAAAAAAAAAAAAAAAAAAAAAAAAACGAATGCGGTTAATTGAAACTTGCGGCTGTTCACAAAAACAATTTGAATCATTCAATAGAGATGAGCAAGGGAAAAAGATTTCAAAAAGAAAAAATCGAAAAAACAATTTTCTATTATAGCTTCCTGCTTTTTCGCTTCGAATAAATTTGAATTTGTTTCAAAAATAGATTCTGTTTTTGATTATGAATTTTTCGTATATGTATCTACACCATGATGATGATGATGATTGATGATGATGGCTTTCCTCTCGAGAGAAACCTGAAAATCTTTTTGCTTTAAATCCGAAATGATAATTATTAAAAGTCGAATCAACTCACATAAATCAGTTAGATTGGGTAGTTAATTACAGAAAACGCGATTTTTCATTTAACAATTTTTAATTCGATTTTTCTTTCTTTTTCCGTTTTCATTAAGACAAAACTACGATTCTTGACGCTCCAGTGCGTTTTATGTGATATTTCAGTGATGAATTTTCGATTCAATTTTTCGACGGCATGTGGCATGTGGCACAGTGGGAAAAATGTGGAAAAATTTGGATTTTTTTTACCATACTATTTTTATGATAGAGCAATATCTCTAAATAGATAAGAAAAATCCATAACGGTTTTTTTGAAAAACATTTAGGGTATTCCCTTAAAAGTGAAAAGATTGAAAAATCGTAAAAGTGTAAAATTTTTCATACAAAATTTCATTCATTAATTTCTAAACCTTCTTGATTTACGATTTGTCGAAGTTTTCGAGGCAAATACACGTTTAAGGGAAGACCCCTATTATTTTTATCTGAAAAATGTAATTTTTTAAATTTAAGTTGAAGTTAGAAAAATGTTTTCTTCGAAAAATGGAAAAAATCTTGCCAAATTGGTTTGAATTTTTTTTGGTATTAAATGCAACATTGTGGCTTTAAATGTGGTTTTCTATTAAAATTAAAAATTTTGGATGCAGAAAAAGGAACAACGCAGTGGAGGTAGGTTAGTGTGGCTGCCACCATTAAGGGTGACGACACACTTAGGCCTCACATGGGCCCGAAAAACAGAAACAGAAAAAACCATACAAACATCAACGACCTCAGCTTCTCGCTTCGTAAGTTGGCATCTCAGCCAACTATCGAAAATTGCACCTAAAAAAAATCCGGCTTTCATACATTCAATAGACAAAAAGTTTATATTATTCGTCGTGCTCCGTCTTCTAGTTTAAAAATTGATTAAAGGTAGAACTTATGTGTCTCTTTAAACGATTCATGAAAAAAAATATGCGCACTTTCCACTTTCCGATCCTTAAATAAGGTCAATAAGACGCCAACGATATAAAAATACTTTAGAATTAGACTCCCTTGTTATGGTAATAATAATAATAATATGAAGCCGATTTGAAATGAAAAACCTGCATAAATCCAGGACATTTAACCCGTAGTAGACTGCTAGATTTGAACAAATTTTTGCACGCGTTTATTTCCTAGCACAGATAAAATTCCGACAGAATTTTGATTAAATAGTGGAGTTTTAGATCTAGCTGCCATACTAAACTTGAAATAGGGGTCTATCGGGAGTACTCCAAGGGTTGGATCAATTTGGATGAATTTTGGTTTATGTCTTGATTACAACAATTCAACCATGTACTTATACCAATTTCACTAATTCTACTTTTTCCCACTAAACGTATGGAGCGATCCCACTGTGAGGCAGTCGTTGCTTTCACAAAATTTAACTCTAGTACAAACATAAAACCAACGATTCTCCATGAACTTTTCGCGCAATCATTTTATGATTCTGCTTGAAAGCCATCGTATTTTTCTAAATAATATTTGCAAACTCATACAATCAATATTGAATTGTACGTTACGTTCCTTGCGCTTTGCAACGAGCCAGTCCAAATAAACTTAATTTAAATCATCTTATCAGAAGAAGGTATCTCGAGCGATTTAAAGCAAATGTTGTTGATAACGTTTCGCAGTTTGAACTAAGTGGAGTGGTGGTTATAGGGCGTAGGCCGTGTAAATTGTGTGCTCTCTTAGTATGTACAACAGAGGCACCTGTTGGTAAGCAAATCCACATGCGTCTGCATACATTATCATCTTCACACTCCATTAATTCGATTGTGCAGCTGCACACTTTTGTTTACTCCCTATTTGGCACTGTACGGGGAGTCACTGCACGGGGAATGAATAATAAATTAGTTGATTATATAAAACGTAAATCGGACAGTTGCCAAGATTTTGGATTCCAAAGAAGAACAAAAAAAAAAGGTTTTGGGGAGTTTCCAAAACAATACATGCTTTGCAGTCAATTTTACATATTATTCAAATGCCTGCCACGGGTTAAATTCTTAAACATCTGTTTAATATAATAGAAGAAGAAATGACTATCGATTTGAGCGATTTTCACTTAAATGCAGCTGCACCCATAAATCGAAATCATTCCCCATATTCATTCAACTCACCGAAAGAAAGTTTTTTAAGATTTATAGCTCTTGCTGTTTCCTTTATGCCTTCTGCTGTTTGCTTATCTACACCGTTAACCAAAAAGAGCACGCAGTTGCCGTATGTATATGCGAATCTGTGAATTTTAAGGGTTTCCACGCGAAAAAGACGAGCCGCGAGACATGGAAAAGTAGGCATTCTATGGCAGCCTTAGTTAATTTCACAATTTTTCGTTTTTCTTTTTCTTCTTTTTTTTTTGCTTATTTAATCGTCCGAAAACACCTGCAGCTTTCTACAGCTTAAAATATATACCTACGTATTGAATGTGCATCGAGAATGTCAAGCACAATAAACGGAAAATGCGGCAAGAACATCAAAAGAGATTGAGAGACAGACAGAAAGGCAGAAAGAGAGAGAGAGAGAGGAGAGAAAAGAAATCAAAACAAATTTGCTGCACTCGACTTCAGAAAAATCTATTGTGCTTTATCTCCCCCACCCTATTTTAACCAATTGACCAGAACAAGTGTCCTTGAACAATGTACTGAAAATAAACTTTAAAAATAAACGCGAAGCACACCCTGCAGAAAATTAAACTAGTGCAGAAGTAGTCCTCGACTATTCCCCAAATCAACAGTGCTACTCGCTGATATCCTGCCATGATACAAGAAAACAAGATAGCGCCACTTCAGCCCGATGATGTCACAAATACAAAATGAGAGCTTCCTTGTTGTTGCTTTGCATGTTAAGCCCAACGTCACAACTATACTTTAGCATTGGAAACAACAACAATGCGAATGCTTCAAAATAGCGGTACCCGAAGTGGCGCTATCTTGCTCTCTTTGTATCATGATATCCTGCAGTAATGAGCCAGTCAATTCTAAGGACTGCCTTTGACTGGTGCAAATCCATCGAATTCGGCTAGCCGGCGGTCGGTAATAACAGGTTGTTTAAGGGTATTTGTAAATGACACTTCCTTATTTAACTATCCTAAGACCAGAAAAAATTACAACTGACCCAAAAACCTACGGTCAGCCGTTTTTCGGAATAGTCCCTCTCCAATGACAGGCCTATGTTAAAAAGGTCAGTTGAATACATAAGAAGAGGAATTGTGAGGGGACTAGTACTGGCAATATGAAGGACTTTAACACAGAAGTGTCCTTCGAAACGCGCGATTGATCTGGTGCAGAAGTGGAGACAACGGGACCAATTCAGTACATTTAACATACTACGTCCATAGAAAGGGGAGCGGCCCGAGCTGTCGTAGCTCAGTGTTTTTTTTTTTTTGAATTATTAGTTGCAATTTAAATCCAAAGAGCAATAAGAAGGAAATAAATAAAAAAGAAACGATTCTTCCACAGTTTTTCGCCTGCGACAGGAATCGAACTCGAGCCCTTCAGTTGCTAATCGCAACATTATCCACTTCGCCATCTAATACACATGAATATATCAAACGAATATTGAGAATTCCACTGTCACCATCGTATACATCGCAGTTCTGAGTTACAAGTGATTCATATATCAGAATAATGTTTGAGCAAAATTGAACTGTAGACGCCCCGTTAACTAGTTAGTCTCTACTATCCGCGTCTCTACTCGTGTACAAGTTCTTTTTCCTTTACTCGAGGACTACTCGCTAGGGATCCAGTTTCCTACAGGGCAAATATAAAACACACACACGCTCACGCTCACCTTGCCAATATTGTTTACAGTTTTGATTTTTGATGTTGTTTTTTTGGAATTCGAAATATACTTTGTCGAGTAATAAACGATCAGCCCATTCCGGTTAAACGATTACCGCACACTAGTCAATTTGTTGACCGTCAATTCTCAATTTCTGAGCGAAACGATATACAAATTGTTATCGAAAAATTCAGTGTTTCTGGGTTGTACGCCATTTACACGTTAAAGCGCCACACAAGCATTCAGTCTGACTGAATCAGTCAGGTGATTGTGCAAGTGAAAAAAGCATGTGTGTCGAAACAGTAACGCAATTGCGCGCGTTTACACGTACGTCAACATCGTTCAACAAATCGTGTTTGTGGATACCTTGGAAGCGGGGATTCCTCTCTGTATTTTCTGTAAATTAAATTTTCATTTTTTACAGATAAGCGAAGATGATAAATCATTAGGTTTCCATTGATAGGAGTGCCTGCTCATATTAAATTTTTAATAAAAACAAAATACCGGTATTTACCGGTAAAACCGTTACCTTAATGAATAAAAATACCTCTTCAGCAACCGCTACTCCATTTTAAGAAATTGAGGCTGCCGTTAGCCGATACTCTTAAGTGTGAGGCTTTCATTCCCTGATTTTTTCCATGACGTTTCAGTAAATTCACATTTGACGTATCGTGTTTAGCAAAATCTTTTGAATTCATTGGTTGAGATGCTAACTTACTATATGAGAGCCCTTGGGTTCAACTCCAGCTCGTATGTGGATGTTAATTGTGTCATTTTTGCTGTTTCAGTTTTTCTTTGCTTTCCCATTTTTCGTGGTGTCACAAAGGGCCCAAATGAGACCTAAGGGCCAATCTCATATCATCAATGCGTGCGTGCGTGTGAGAGAGAGTGGGAGGGAGAGAGATAGAGGGAGAGCGAGACAGAGACAGAGATTGTTACACGCACGACTCTCGGACTATTGTACCTTGTCTCTAAGGGCACCTGCACAC
Source organism: Chlorops oryzae (assembly GCA_020466095.1). Lineage (NCBI taxonomy): Eukaryota > Metazoa > Arthropoda > Insecta > Diptera > Chloropidae > Chlorops > Chlorops oryzae. Next base: position 26,858,134 of record CM035809.1, on the reverse strand, counting down.
GAGCGGTTGTTCGCGGCGCGTTGCAGCACGGCGCCTTTCAAATTACACAGAAATGAATGGTAGCCTTCACACGAGCGTGCGTGCTGCGATGAGCGTTGACTGGCGGCAAATTTTTACCGCACGAGTTTCTTTGCGCCGCAGAAGTTTTTGCGTTGTAGAAGTATTCGTTGTATGTATTCGTGGAAAAAATTTTTAATTCGATATTAACCCTCTATCATAAAATATGAAATAAGCGGGAAAAATTTTTTTTCGTGTCCAAGGGTTTTATTAACCCTTTTCTGCATGAAATATTGAATAATTGAGACAAATTTTTTTTCGCTATAAATAGGTTCGTTAACCCTTTACTGCTGTTTCCATGGTTGAAACGATACTGAAACTATATTGGTGGAGGGTAGGAGTGTTTTCCGTCCGCGGCATCGCGGCATTTTCATCATTCGCGGCACCGCAGACTTGCCGCTCGTGTGTAGGTGCCCTAAGTGTGTCACCGTCAATGGTGGCAACCAACCAACAACCATCGGTGGAAGCAAGAAGATGGGCGCAGATAAACACAAAAAAGATGAATAGAAAGAAAAATCATAGAAGGAATGCGAAACTGAGCTACACGTTCACTTATACTTGCAGTCATGCGTGTCGTGATGAAAAGGAATGACCGTGCAAGGGTCAAAAATGCATGCATGACACGCAGAAATACTAATGACCTATTCACAAAGGCTGCTAAAATCCCTTCTAATGTGCTAATATGCTTTTTATATATGGAGTTTACAGAGACAGAGATTTTACAGCTAGCATAGCATACCTCTTAAGGAACTGCAAGGGGTGTTGCGGCGTTGCCAGCCTTTCAATGACCTAGAATATGGTGCCATCAACAGGTCGATCCATGCGTTGCTAGCAGGCAGATATTGCCGCACCGAGTTTCTTGGGGTAACTGTTTTGCGTTAGAAATTCGTTGTAGTCGTGGATGAAATACAAAAAATCAACAACGTTATAAAAGGACGTTGGGAGGATACGTATTTTGACAAAAATTTTTAATTCGATATTAACCCCTACAATAGAAAAAGACGATATTTTTTTCGTTCAAGGTTTTATTAACCCTTTTCTCATGAATTTGAATATTAACAATTTTTGCATTAGTTCGTTACGACCTTATACTGTGTTTCCATTGAAATCGTATGAAACTAAAGGCAGCTGGGAAATAGTTTATCATTGGGATCGGATTCCGTCGTTGTAGGACCTAGTGTGTCCTCAATGGTGGAGCCATCAACAACTCGTGAAGCAATAGTGGGCCGATAAACAAAAAAAATGCATAGAAAGAAAAATCCAAAGGTCGCAATGGGCTACACGTTCATTATATTGCATATCGTGTATATAATGGAATACTTCAAGGATAAAAATCATGCAACGCAGAAAATAAGTGTTAATTTTGAAATTCTTTGCATGATCAATGCTTTCGGCAAAATAACGTTAAGCGTAAATGCTGCAAGGTTAACAACTGCTGACTGATTGATCAGTCCGCCGAATGTTTATGCAGTGCTTTATAGGCGAACAAAAAAAAAAAAAAATTTGCAAATTATAAAAGTTTTTCGTTTTAAATGGACATTAATCTAAGAAACTTGAGGGATTTCTTAACGCTGTACAATAAAATCACAGAAATATGCTTCTCGCGATGCGTCAATAACATTTTCGAGCGCAATTTAGACAACCAAGAGGTTAGTTTTGAATGAATTTATCAATATTCCTTTTTGAATAAAGAAACTAATTAATTGTCTCGCTAATCAATTAGAGTTCATGTGTCGACAATTGTGTGCTGAAATTTGCCGCATTCAACCATAAAATCATGAGCGTGTACGTTGAAGTCCAGACAGAAATCAATGAAAAACGTGTCAAGGAGCTTGAAGAAGCTCAGAGGCTGCAGGAGCAAGAGAAATTGCAACAGCAGCAAGCACAAAACACTACCTCACTACCGGCAGCCAGCACTGCCACTGATGGCGGCGAACGAAAAAATTATGCGTAGCCACCTTTCATCATTGTTAATATTTTAATTTTTAAGTTCGTTTATTGTTAAAACTATCAAATGGAACCAAAAGTTTGCGTTTTTGGTAAGATCAACTGAAGCATAAGTGAGGAGCTTGGGAAGAAATGTGACGTTTACGACTATTTTATCTGATAAAATTTCATGTAAATTAAACAAAGGTCTAAGACCTTTTTCTCATCCTAATTTTAAGCTCTATCTGCCAGTTGAATTTCAATTTCTTTGACTTATTAATCAAATTTGTATGAAATTATCATCAGGATAATTGAACTTAACAGATGAGAAAACGGCCCTAAATGCCACCTTTTATCCCAAAGCTCCTCAAGTAATATGATACTCAAAAAGTCGTCTCTTTTTTTTTAGCTTTGATAGGCTTACCAGCAGCTGGAAAGTCAACATTTTGCCGCCGAATGCTTGAATCAACACAAAAATCATATAACATTATACACATTTGCTACGACGACGTCTTTGATCTTCAAAAACTTCAAACCAACAACACAGGAACTTCTGAAGAATTTCTCTATAAAGCACAACGTAATGAGATTCTGAAAATCATCGAAAGAATCACAAATGCTGTAGCTAATTGTGAAGAAATTCCTGTTCATTTAAAAGAGAAAATTAAAACAACAAAAGATCCCAATTTATCAACTCAAAACTATATTATTCTCTGTGATGATAATAATTTTTACCATAGCATGCGCTACAAAATTTACCAACTTTGTAAGGCCAAAGGATATGGCTACGCTCAAATTTATTTCGAATGTAGCCAAGAGTTAGCTCTTGAGCGCAATGCTCAGCGCGATGTTGATTGCAGCAGCAGTACCGGAACATGTAATAAACCAAATGGTTGAGCGTTTAGAAGAGCCACTTTTGTCAAACAATTGGGAGAAATTTACAATAGCTTTGCAAGCATCAGATTCAAATTTCCCAATTGATGATATATTCGTTCTGGCTGCCAAAGCTCTCGAAGACATTGTACTAACTCAAAGTGTTGGTATTGAAATGAGCAAGGAACAGGATCAGTCCGCATATACACAAACTGGATATAAAGCTAAGACGTCGCATCGCTGAAATCTTAAATTCAATAGACAGCAATGAGAATAAGAAGTTGAAAGCATTTCGTTTAAACGAGGAACGAAAGCAGATACTGCAGCAAAGCCGCCAAATTTCCGATTTAGATGAAACAAAGTTTGATCAATTTGTTTATTTATTAAATTGATTTAATAAAATTTTTGTGATTCAAATTAGTCCTTTTCAGAATATTTTGTAAGGTTTTCTTTTTAACTTTTTTCTGTTCTATTAGCTGAAAGAGAATCTATCAGCCCGATTCTGAATGTTCCCGGGGAGTTTACTTTTCTCGCGACTACAATTCTTCTTTTTTAAATAGATAGGGAAAGGAAAATTATGGGTATGGGTCAAATACCCATTCTCCATCAAATTTATTCCCCCAAATATTTAAGAAAGAAGAAGTTTACTCTAGAAAAAAGGGATTTTCTCGGGAATTCGTTCCCGGGGAACATTCAGGATCGGGCTTTATAAGTTGTTTATAGTGCATTTCCATATGGTGTTTAACTCGCGTTTAAGCGTTTAGGGCCCTAAACGAGGTGTTTAACTCGTGTTTTGCCATACAAAAGTTAAACGCGAAAACGAAGTGTTTATCTCTTAAACACCTCATAAACACTTTCATCGATAGGAAAAAAATCGATTTATCGTATTGGAATTTCATGCATATCTAACTGTCAAAAGAAAATCAAAACAAAAAACGATGGCAATGTTGCCAAAAGCAAAAATAAAAATTCCCTACAAACTACAAAAAATTCCCAAAATTTCTTTAAACACGGTAAAATTTGACAAAAAATTTATAATATGCGCAAGGCATAATCTTGTATGGTATGATTATTGGTAGAGTATCGATGCTCAACGATTGTTTTTACCAAAAATAATAAAATTAAGATTATGGGCCATGTCACAGAAATCGATTTCAAAACCGTGTAAAAATTAAAATGCTCCTAAATTCTTTCAGATATAGTTTTTTCTGGGTTTTCCACTTCCAACTCCACGAGACGAGACGTTTATTTTGTCGTTTTAATTGATCGACAAGAAACTATATTCAAAATATCTCTTAATATTTAAGAATATACCACGAATTCCCTACATTTTGCCGAATTTAATAATTCTGTCCCTCTTTGCCTTCAAGTGATTTTCTTACAAATGGCAACACTGCTTGCAATTGTAAATAAACAAACAGCTGTCAAACTTAAACACTTCGCATACGTGGAACCGCTCGAAGTGTTTAGCTAAACATCTCAGAGTTAAACACCATATAGAAACGCGCTATTAGATTCTTTGTTGGTCCCAGTTCTAAATTGGAGATTTTTATGGTCGAAATATAAAGTCAGGCTATGAAAGAACGGAGCAATCAATTGGATGAGTATATTTTATTTGTATTTCAAAAAAACAAACATTTTTTGTTTTATCGGTAGAGTATTTCTTTAGAATTTATGACGAAGTTTGTCAAGATTTTGCTAATAATTTTGTTAGATTTCATTGAGTATAGATTTTATTTAAATGCTTGAGTTTTTGGCGTTTTTAACATGAGATTATTTTGAAACATATAAAAGATTCTTTTGAGAGTATCAGGCATGCTCTAGAAATCGAATCCCCATAAAAAAAATTTAAATTGAAGTCACACTGATTTCGAACTTTTTTATTCGGATTCTATTTCTAGAGAATGCGTGTATATCTTTTTTTAACATACATGCTAACAACATTGAAATTTTGTAAGTTTAATACTTTCTTTTAGAGTCACGAAACTTGTAAGATTAACACGGAGAAATATTTACATAATTTTTTTTTTTTTTATATTTAAATGTTTTTTCTTTTTGCAACTTGACGATTTTCTCTACTCAAGTTTCGGCGCTTATTTACTATATGCATATCAATCCTCTTCGAGGGTCTCTTTTTTAATTTTCTGTTGATCGAAATTTAGAAAGAGCTATACAAAAACCACTTTGACCCATAATACCTTAAATTGTTATTTGCTTTGCTTGTTTTTTTTTAATCATATTTTGACTAAATGCGCAGTAAATGCTTGTCTTTTATATTTTTTTATAAATAATTTCGTAAAAGAATCAGAAAATGGCAATGCTATAAGAATTGTAGAGAAAACTTATTGATATATGTAAAATCATTTTGAGAGCTTACAAATAATATTGCGCTTTTGATCTCATATTGCGAGCACAAGACAAAATAAATTAAAAACTATGTAATGTTTATGTATGTATATATATGACATGACATGAATATATGTATAATCGAAGACAGGGGCTTACATAAGGTCTGTTCCCGTACTGCACAAAAAACTGCCCAATTTTCATACAGTTTTCAAAAAAAAAATTGGGCAGTTTCGTGCAGTACGGGAACAGACCGATAGTGAGAATTGGAAATACTTAAATTAATAATATTCAGTGACTCATGAATGACATTGGAGACATAATGATAAAGTTTTAAGCCCTTCAAGTTGAAGAAACGAATACAAGGAAAATATAAATCGAATAAACTTAGAAAACGACAGATAATCAACACAAAACCACCGTTTTGAGCTTTGATTAACCCTTTCGAACCAGCTTTCATGATACATATTTGCACTTTTTTGGAAAACAAAAAAAAATTGAGTCAAATTAAAATCCCCTCTTCCACTAGAACCTTTCTCGATCAATATAAACCTCACCGGTCGCATTTAAACCCGAAATTACGCTTCACGTCGTCCAACGAGACTTTTGCAATTCAATTTGACCTTCTAAGGTCTTTGCCAGATAAATGACGAACAGTTGAATAATCGCTATTCCGAGAGCAACGCCCGCAATGGTGTATAAATTCTTTTCAGCCCACGCACGGACGATTTCAATACAACCAGACGTCCAAATTCGCTTATTGGCTGCAGGCAATGAATGTTCCTGGACTCCATAGCCACACATAATATTGACTAGACCAGAGCTTATATCAGTAGCATTTATGCAACAGCTATAGGGTACGCCACACTTCTCGACCGATGGTGAACTGCAGTTGAAGTATTCATTTTTGCCTAAAAGTAAGATCGTAAGATATAACATTATTCCGTTGAATGAATTGAAAACTCACTCCAATCCTGATAGCCAGCAGCGCTAAGTCCACAGCATTTGAATTCCTGCTGAGCGAAGTCGATAAAATTCTGTAAATCCGGATCATCACGATATGAATGTATAATTTTATCAGTGAACTTATCCTCCAAAAAGGAATTCATGTTCTGTGGGAAGACGAATCCGACTATGGCGATGCCCATTTCAAGTAAAAAGAACAGTAACAAGGCACATCGAATAGAATTTCAATAAACATGTATTTTCTCGAAGAGCTCCCAAGCATCCAGCGAAACTGACTACGAATATAACAACGCCAGCAATGATCAGAACCATTGAAACATTCAAAATGACATCGTAGAAGGTCTCCAAACGAATCCAGCCATTTGCCTCCCACTTGTCGACGAAGGCGTAAAATCCAATTCCCAACAGAAGTCCTCCAAATAGCCAGAAAATGAAATTCAACATGAAAATCAAATATTTGACGCAAGAGCTGACGTACGTGAAGTTCTGCGATATCCTCGGATGCATATTTATTCCGCAATATCCTCCGTGGTGGCGATAGTTACTCATTTTGCTTCTTAAATTAATTCAATCAAACAAGGGTCTCCGCCCTCGAAACACAACGATATCGAGATGATATCGTTTTCTTTTTGTTTTTTTTTTTGGCTTTGATGTATATGGCCGGGACACAGTTAGGTCCGCATAGGCCAGCAAGGAACGATATCGTTTTCTCCTAAAATTCTTCGAGTAGAGCTTGAAGTAGAGCTAGAAAGTACTATATGTGGAAAACAATGGATGGCACTATCGATGATTTCAAATGATCGAAAGCATCGATGGTTTTTTGACGACTATCGATAGTTTTGGTTGTTTCATTATCGAAATGTCCTAAGGTGTAAAGGGCCCTTTATACGGTCATAAATGTTCGTGGATTTGTTGGGTATGATGAAAAGTATGTGTGTGTAATCGCAAAAAAAAGCAAGTTCTACAACATGCTCGCCGGTTTTCAAAAAATTTTGATTTTTCTGTCGGTGTGACGAACAAGCTTTATAATGTAAATGGCTGCATCATGCACTCATTATATATCTAACATATCGTCGATAATAAGTGCTGCAACTAATGCGCGTCCATATTTTTTTGCTGAAACTTAGAACAAAATGAAGTTTTATGACATGTTCGTCCAATAAGTTTTTTTATGACACACTTTGCATCATGCTAAGTTTGTGAACATATATGACCGTATAAAGGGCCCTTAAATAGCGTAAAACAATTAAGTAATAGCATTGACAGACATATGGTGTAATGTCTATAGATTTCACACTACAATGAAAGAAGTCTATGTTGGGGTGACACACTACAATTGATTGTGGATTTCTATTGGGGACTTCTTTAAGACAGCTGATAATTGAAAATTAAAACAACAACAAAAACAATAAAAAAATAGTTTGATAGCATTTAGCCTCGATTTTATCTCAAAAGGCTGGTCTCCAGTTCGGTAAGGAATGTCAGCAGAAATTTTCAATTTTTTTCTCCGAGGAAAAAAGGTAGTACTACAGAACTTTTTAGTGTAACAGAGGCAATCTGTCATATGTCACATGTGTCAAAAAAGTGAAACGAAACACAGAAATTAAAAAGGCGCGATTATAAACGTTCAGAATAAAAAGCGCGCAAATTCTTCTACTCTCTTTAACAAGCGTTATTAATTCGCGTTTATTCTCGTTTGAGAAATTTATTAAGCGTTTTTGGTTTTTTGGGGGTTTTTCTCCATGTTTTTTGAAAAACCCGAAAAATGGATGCACTATTTCTATACAATCACAACTGACCTACCACAATTGTCAAAATTTCTCCAAGAAACAATTCATTTGCAATTATTTCTGCTGATAGCCGGGGCTACCGTGCACATTTTATGTCAACAAAACGTATTAAAATATGTACTACTTTTTTGCCGAACTGGGGACTGCATGTAGAAAATTTCTTGAAGAAATATTTCTTAAGCATTTCCTTGGCTTTTTTTTATATGGAGTTTTTCATTCCTTGGGGAACTGGAGACCAGCCTAAAACATTCAATGAAAATAACCGATAAAATAATCGATATTTCGTTTAATTTTGTGCAGCGCTGCCATATCAATTTAAGAAGTCCACAATAAATCCTCCCTTTCAATGTAGTGTGAAGTCTATAAAAAGTCTATGTTGGCTAAGGTAGACTTTTGAGAAATTCCTATGTGTGTCACCTAGACTTTACACCATCATGGTGTAAAATACCTATGTCTGTCAGCGCTATAAGTGTAGGAAGACGTGCGAAGAAAAGAGACGGTTGGTTGTTAAATATTCTAGAACAGTCCGTGCTTCTTTTTCTTTCTCATGCATATTTTCCAAACAATGTTCGTGTGTCTGACTCGCGAGTTTAAATATTAACCCAAGGTATGTTTTCGGGATAGATGATTTTTTTTTATATGCGTTTTTAAATTTGTAACAATGCATTAATCGAAAGAATTGATCGTCAATTCTTGTTCTCATAGCATAAGTCAGTATAGGCTCTCAGAACTGAGTAGCCATTCAGAATCAGTGGCTAAGCCTCACTAAAAAATCGAAAACTTCATATCCGCATTCGCGAATATTAAAGTACATTCGCAAATGCCAAAAATTGACGTTCGTTGCAACACTGGCCCGCCGTTTGTTTACAAACTAGATAAGCCGCTATCGAATGCATTCGAATCCATGGACTTTTGCCCATTTGCCATAGTGCACGTTGAGTAGTTGAGACGGTAAACATGATGCGGCTTTTCTTTCGATCTATCGTATTCTGCGTGGATCCATTCGGAATTGGAAGACGATTTGTATTGCGTCCAGCAACAAAGGTTGCGCAAAACATCTTTGATCATGTAAAGGGAAAAGCAGACGAGAAATACGGAACCCTAAAAGACTTCATTTTACGTTTAATGCTAGTTTCTTTTGCTGTAATAATTATAATTTGGGCTGCTATATTCCTCTATGCCGCATTCTACTACGTCTATATGCCTCCAATTTCGCACTACCGTCCAGTTCATATGCAATTTAAGTAAGTCCCCGCTTTCAGTATTGATTTGATTTCGAAGAAAATAATAAATCCTATCATTTTTAGAACGTGTTTGGAGCAAAACACACCATGCAGTTTCCCCCATGCTCATGTACCTCTAACACAGAAACAACAATTACTGATGGTTGGACAAGCTTATCGGGTGATGGTTAACATAGAAATGCCAGAATCACCACAGAATCTAGATTTAGGAATGTTCATGGTCTGTGCCGAAATGCGAGATCAGAACTCAATGTTGCGAGAACACTCATGCCGTTCAGCTATGATGCGTTATCGTTCGCCTTTGATACGAAAAATTACAACATATGTATTCAGTCCATTGTATGTTCTTGGAATACGTGAGGAATTGCAAAGAGTTCCGGTCGAAGTGTTTTCACGATATCTCGAAGATCGTCAGCATCCGATTACAGATGTCTTTGTTGAAATACAATCGCAAAAGATACAATTTTATACCGTTACACTGCAAATTGTTGCCGACTTTTCCGGACTTCGTTATATCATGTACCATTGGCCGGTATTCTCGGCCATTACAGGTGGGGTTCCCTATTTATTTTCATATACATACATAACTTATTTGAAAAAGCTCTTAATGGTACATCAAATTTGTTTAGCCATCACCACAAATTTGTTCTTTATTATGATTGTATGTTTGCTGAGCTGTTATCACTGGTCCGATACGGTGACCAGTCTGCAGGATAAATACACTCGCATTAGCAATACAATTCAGAGTACGGCTACGAAAGCAATCGAATCATCGAGCACTTTTCATGACGATGAAGAGCTGAACTTCTTCGATGAGAAATCGGACATCGAGGATATCAGCAGTGGAAGCGGTGTCAGCAGTGGTGGTTGTGGTGGTGCTGTTGGTATAGATGATCCGGTAAAGAGTCTACGATCTAATGAGGAGCAGACTGTACGACAAAGAACAGTTGCAATGGTTGAAAAAGAAGCTTTTTAAGATGATGTTTTTTAATTCAAACCTTTAGGCAGGACCTTCAAAGCTCAACTATATTGTATATTGAAAAGATTGAACTTACTTAATTATAAGTGTTAAAGTTATTCTCATTTTAAGTGCCTTATGAAATTAAATAAGCAATCATCACAGCGCTCGATACAATGAATTAATGACTGAAATTACTTTTAGATTTTAAGTATTCATAAAGTTTTTTGTTACTCAAACACCTTGGAATATGTTGGTAAAGGATATATAAACTTGTAAAGAATAAATAATGAATATGAAAACAATTTATGGCACTTATTTGTTATGCCTTTGATCCTTTTCTGTCTTGCTATGATTTTTAGTGGTCATATGAACTTGATTCAATAATCAGCAACTCAAAATTAAACAGGATTATAATCCGATTATTGCATATATTCAAATTTATATTATTTTCTTTTCGGATTTGTATTTTATAAATATTTTATATTAATTTTGAAACTCTTTAAATCGTTACTGAAATATCCTTGAAACTTAATTTGTATTAAAATGATGTTCATTACTTAAGATTCTCTAACTTACGAAATGCTGTACAAAATCGTACTAGCTAATGTATAAAGAGACTTACTGGTAAACGTTCAAATGACTCTCGTATTTCTAAATTCAACTTGAAAACTCATCTCCGTAAGATTTCAAGGTTTCATTTGACTGTTATCAACATATTATGAAATATCACGATTAACTTAGTAAAAAAAGTATCAAATGGTACTTTTGGTAAGTACTTCAAATGACTCTGATTTCAAATTCAATATGAACAAATCATTCTTCCGCATTTTCAACATTTTCTTAGAAAACTTGAAGCTTACTGTAAATTCTATGAATGCTTCATTGCTCTACCAAATTGTATAAACAGCAATATCGTATATCAGTTCGTTAATTCTATGACTCTCATTAATTTATGAAAAATGCTCTTACCGAATTGTACATTCTTCGATTAGCAACAACAATATGAATCTTACTTCTTACCAAACTATCAAAACGACAGTTCGAATGCTCTTGCTCAGGTGGTCATATGATGGAAAGCCTCATTGATCTCATCGAGACTGAATGTATGAGTAACGAATTCATCGATCATCAGTTCCTTCTGCATGTACTCCTCAACTAATTTCGGCACAGAAGAAACGCTCTTCCAACCGCCGAATGAAGTTCCCTTCCATGTACGTCCAACAACCAATTGGAATGGTCGTGTAGAGATTTCTTGTCCGGCACCTGCAACACCTATAATAACCGAAGTTCCCCAACCCTTGTGGGTGGCTTCAAGTGCAGCTCGCATTGTCTTCACATTCCCGATGCACTCGAATGTATAGTCAAAGCCGCCATCCGTCAACTCAATCAAATAGTTCTGTATGGCACCCTTATCTTCTACATCTTTCGGATTAATGAAATCGGTAACACCGAATTTCTTAGCAACCTCAAACTTTGCTGGATTCAAGTCGATGCCATAGATTTTGGATGCTCCAGCTTTTTTGCAATCCCATAGCAACGGCTAAGCCAACAGCACCCAATCCCCAAATGGCGACAGTGCTGCCCGGTTCCACTTTGGCCGTATTTAGAGCAGCTCCGTAGCCTGTCGGGATTCCACAGCCTAAAAGGCATATTTTCTCGAACGGTGCCTTCTCATCAACCTTGCAAAGCGAGATATCAGCCACCACGGTATATTCGGAAAATGTAGATGTTCCCATAAAATGATAGATCATCTGGCCTTTGCAAGTAAAGCGAGAAGTTCCATCGGGCATTAGACCGCGCCCTTGAGTAATACGAATCTTCTGGCATAAGTTCGTCTTGGGACTTTTACAGAATTTGCATTCATTACATTGTGGAATATAAAGTGGAATAACATGATCGCCCGCTTTAAACTTAGAAACACCCTCTCCCACACTCTCCACTATTCCAGCTCCCTCATGGCCCAGAATACAAGGAAAAACACCTTCAGGATCTTGGCCACTCTGCGTATACGCATCTGTATGACATACGCCGGTTGCCAGAATACGAATACGCACTTCGTGCGCTTTGGGCGGAGCTACTTGTACTTCTTCGATAGCAAATGGCTCCTTTTCTTTCCAAGCGACAGCTGCTTTGCACGTGATTACCTTAAAATGTCACCTCAATTTAGTTTAATTGTATGAATTTTCGATCTTTACTTACTTTTCCCACGGTATCTGACATTTTCAATCTTCAGAATCTGCAGAAATATGAAAGAAATGAAAGAAATACAAGCACACCCGGCGAATAGGAGAAGAGAACAAAGTGCAAAAAAAAAAAAATCACTAAGGTGAGAGATCAGTTGTGCCCAAGAGGAATTAACCTCATGCGTGACTAAGTTATCAATACATCAGAAGAAATTTCTTCAAACTCATGGAATTTTCAATTGGAAATGGCATCGGTGTTGTGTAAAAAGAAAACAAAATTCTGCGTCTTATTTCAAAAAAGGATTTTTCATATTTGCTATGCTGAATACAAGTGATTAAACAAAAAAATTATGAGTGTGTTTTAAAAACCTATTTTTCCTGAAGTGAAATCAAAAAAAAATTATAAGATATGTACCACAAATTTGAAGTAAATTAATCGAGGATTTTGAAAAAAATTAGAAAAGTATGTGTTAATAGGACCTTTTTCATACCAAAATGGCTCCCAAAGTAAAAAAAATAGAATTTTTTTTCAGAATTTTTGACTTTGACCGCTTATTTAACCATCAATGGCTTAAATTCTTACCATGAAATTAATTTTGCCTAAAAGTCCATAGAATTGGCTTTCAAACCGCTTAACAGTTTTTTTTTCTACGATGAACCGTTATCGTGGGAGAATTTTTTTTCTCGACTTACTGCCTAAAAATTTTAAGGCTCTATAACTCCTCAAGGGTGCATTTGCGACCCCCCCTCCCATACGATTTTTGGTTCGTCTTGACCATGAATTTAATTTTGCCTAAAAGTCCATAGAATTGGCTTTCAAACCGCTTAACAGTTTTTTTTCTACGATGAACCGTTATCGTGGGAGAATTTTTTTTCTCGACTTACTGCCTAAAAATTTTAAGGCTCTATAACTCCTCAAGGGTGCATTTGCGACCCCCCCTCCCATACGATTTTTGGTTCGTCTTGACCATAATTTAATTTCCTAAAAGTCCATAGAATTGGCTTTCAACCGCTTACAGTTTTTTTTTTCGATGAACCGTTATCGTGGGAGAATTTTTCTCGACTTACTGCCTAAAATTTTAAGGCTCTATAACTCCTCAAGGGTGATTTGCGACCCCCATCCCATACGATTTTTGGTTCTCTTGACCCTTATATCACTCTTCGGATGTACACCGTTATGGGAAACACCCTGTATATAGAATATATTTTCGGCACATAACCTAAATTTGAATTTCATCATCTAATCATGTTGTCTGCGTATATTACGTAATAATCCTTTCCTGATGACGTTTTGACTACCTAAAACAGCGGACGTTTCCAAATATATGTCCATAAAAAAAACTTTTTAAAATGAGACCATTCTCCATACATAGATCATCGACACTAGTGACTTTTCCGGCCGGGTTCAAGTATTTTTCTTTGTGTTCTACAAAATTTATTGGTAGATTTTCAATATAGGGGGCTCATTAAATTTATAGATGACATTCATTCATATACATCCCGATGCAAAATATTAGCAGCGAATTTTCCCCTTCGTATTTAAAAAAAAAAAATCTCCCATTCGATACCCACTGGGAAGGGAATATGAAGAGAGTTTGGATTTCGAACATTTTTAAGCGCCACATTCTTTCTTTAATTGATGCTTCGAATACTTATTTTTTCCGCGGAGAAAAATTCCCAGGGAACATTCATTTCGAATAGTTTCCAAAGCTAGGATTTGATGGGGTTGTTTTACATATACATATACATAACTGCCTGGGGGTAGTGTTCTCTGGCACTCAGTAGAGACGACCGGGGCTCAACACCCTGCTGCTCTGCGTACCAGTTTTGACATTATCGAAAAGCTTGGTAAATATTCAAGGTCATTCTCCAATCACAACCACAGCACAGGAAGTCCCCCAAAGATCAGACAGGACCAATCAAAGCCCTGGGCCTTCTGATCTCTGCTGTACCATGTTTAAATAAATATTTACGTCTTAAGGGGGTCTTCTCATTTAGCAACTTTTTTTTTCGACTTTTTTTTTTTTGCATTTATTTATAGCTTGGGTAGTTGTGAATATGCCCCTAAAAGGATTTTTTGAAATTCGAAATAGTTTAGAGGATATAGCCTTCTTTGTCGAGCAAGATCTGCGCTAAAACGAGTAATTTTTGCGTTGCTTCAAACTTTAAACGCGTTTATCTCGAAACCACGTTTTTCGAACTGGCGGCCATGATATCTCCAGTTCAACTGAACCGATTTTCATGAAACAAAGTGGAATCGACGCAGAATTGTCACCATTCTCGGGTGAACCTCGACCATAATTTTAAAAAATTTTTTACTATTTTTTTTTTTACACTAAACTACAAAAAAAAAAGCCCGAAATTGAAATTTTTTTTTGAATGGCCGCCATTTTGTCAAAAAAAATCACAAAATTAAGCTTGAGGTTCACCCGAGAATTACATCTATACTGATTATAACCCCGTTTTTTTTTTCCATTTCGGACGCTCCGGAGACCCGGAATCGTGGCCGCCGTGACGGCACCTTTTTTTTTCACCACCAACTTTGAAGTCTCATTACTTTTTGAACAGCCCACGTATCGAGGCAAAAAAATTTTTTTTTATTTACTTTGAACCTTTTGTAATACAATAAATAAAAAAAGTTTTCAATTATTCTTTGCGTTTTCAAATAAGAATTTTTTTAAAAAGGGTCCAAAAAACGGGTTTTCAATGAGAAGACCCCCTTAATTTCCAGCAGGGATGCAGTGGATGCACCAAAAATCCACTGTAAAAAACAACTCAAAGTTGACCGACTTTTAAACCACTGGTAGATTCTTTAAACAGCACACATTCGCATTTCGAAAAGGCGATTCCAAAAATTATTGATCAAAACCAGTTAGAAGAATCATTAAATATTTTAATACGCAATACTTTGATTTACAATTTATATTTAATATTAGTAGGTATTTATAAAAAAAATGCTTTAACCAAACGACGATTTTAGTACTAAATCCTTACCAATTTAACTAAAATAAGTGAAGCAGAAGAGAAATAAGGGTTAAAAGTTCGAAAGAAGAAGAAAAGGAAAACACAAAATCGGGGGATAGCTAGCGCATAAAGACAAAAAATAAGTAAAATTAAAAACTTAAAATAAGTAGGGTACGCTTAAAAGTACAATTAGGTTTAAGATATTCGTAACATAACTTATAAAATGCTTATATATATATAAGTATTTGGATGTAGTTAAATGAATTTAAGTTGTCTGAGCAACTGTGGACATATTCCCTGCTGAGTTTGGAAGTGTTGTGCCTGCAGCGCCATCGGTAATTGCTGCTGTTGTAGTGTCTAATTTTTGTTTTGTAAAAGGAAATTAAATTTTTAATATTTTGCGCGAATGCTAATTACCCATTGGTGTGGTTGTTGCCGCAGCAGCGCTAGCAGGATTTGCTGGCGTTGATGAGGTACCAGCTGCTGCTGCTGCTGCTGCTGTCGGTTGCAAATTACCACTCGTTAGTTGCCCTTGTTGTTGCTGCTGCTGCTGCTGTTGCTGCGGTGTAGCAGGATTATTGCTGTTGGCAGCATTGGGATTATTGGCGTTACTATTTTGCCATTGCTGTTGTTCTTGCTGCAGTCGATGGTGTGCCTGCTGGCGTGCTCGGAATTCAGCAGCCTTCAATTGCTCCAAATGGAATTGCTGCCGTTCGGTGATCAGCTGCTGTCTCTGATATTCGAGTCCTTCACGTTCGCGTTCCATTGTTGCTTCCAGTTCTTCGAAGTGACGCAATTTAATTTCCAATTTCTTCATTTGCGTTTCAACCAAAAGTGCAACCAACGATTTGATTTTACGTTCCTCCAAAGCAGCCAAATGCTTTGCTTTGACAGCAGCCGACGCGAGTGCAGCTGCTGCAGCAGTTTGTACATTCGACTCGTTGAATATTGGCTGCTGTTGCTTCTCATTGCTAGTTGCATCCTTGCTAGATGAAGATTCATCTGCATTGTCAGTGTTATTGTTGGTAGTTTCGGTTTCGGCATTGTTGATATCCTTCGTATCGGCATTGGCAGAGTTTGCTGCATCTAGAAGATAAGATTATAGACGGGAGAATTAGCATGAAGAGCGAGTTTCGAAAATACACATATATATATTTTTCTATATGTATGTTAATTTATTTCATATATGTATATATTAAATACTTTTCGTTCCATTTTCGATGGGGTTTTCTTTAGCCTTTTCATCGTCGTTTGCACGATCTGGGTCTTTAGACTTTTCGTTAGTCTTGCTGGCATCGGTGGTATCGTTTGCTTTCGATTTCGACTCTGAGAGATGTGTGGACCGATGAAGAGGTTTATTCAGAGTGACGACATTTAGGAGATTGTGTTTGTTTCAATAATTCGATTTGGTTATGGTTTGGCAAAGCACACACACACACAAGCAAGACATATACAGAAAGCGTTTTTTTTTTCATTTGGTTTCGTGTTGGTGTTGTTGTTTTAATGTAGTCCGAGAAGATGAAAGATGCAAAAAAAAAAAAAAAAAATTTTGGGAACTCATAAAAAAAGGAATTGGCCGAAAATTTTGCAAAAAAAATATTCAAACAAAAATCTTTTTTGGTGCAATCAAATAAAAGAGAAAGTAATTTAAAACGAAAATAGAAAAAAATACCTTCTTTCTTAGAGACATCTTTCATTTCCTCATCTTGTTGTTGTGTATTATTTGTTGTTGTTGTTGTTGCAGCACTACCTGTTGTTGATGCATTTGGATCTTCGTCTTCCTTTTCGTTTCCTGTTCCAGCGATTCCACTGCTGGCTAATCCATATGTCGGATTGAATTTACCAGCTGCCGATGCCTTTTCAACATTCTTCATATGATTATCCATAATCGTGGCGGGTACTTCATCCTGTTAGCAAGCAAAGAATTAGAAAATTTCAAATTTTTTTTTAAATGAGATAGAAGCTCACTTTGATCGCTGCGAATTCTTCCATTGCAGCCTTTGCTGCAGCAGCCGCTACTCGTGGATCGACAACAGAAGCTAGAAAAGCGACTGTCGACATAATCGGATTTCCAGACTTGCTAAACGGTATCGGCTGACAGCCCAATGGACCCAAGAAACCACCATCATCTTCCAGATATGGATCCTCAATGGGTAAACGTAGAAAATGCAAAATACACTCGTCCTGTGTACGTGTGCCGACATGTTCGCACACCTTATTCCAATCGTCTTTGTACATTTCAAGTCCTTCGAGTAGAAGTAGTGTCTCCTGATCGGTCCATTCTCGTGACATGCTTGCAGCAGTACGGTTTTTCATAGCTGCCGGCTTCTTCGCATATTGATCTAATTTTAGTCCAAATTGTCCAGCTGACGTTGGAATCGCAGCAGCACCGTTCTCAATCGGTTCAGTTTTTATGCTTATACCAGCGCCAATGGTTCCTCCGCCTGGTTGTGGCCCAAGTATGGGTGCTCCAAGACTAGGTTTATCCGTTTCCACAGAGCCCTCTTTGCCATCCTTCAAAATCGGTTTCTTATCCAAGTCGAGTAGTGTCTTTGCTGCCGATGGCTGTTGTGTCTTCTGTGGATTCAATGACTGCAAACCGGACGGTGTATCCGAAAGTATATGGAAATGAGATGTAGGTGGTGGACCCATTGGAGTAGGACGTAACTCAGCATCGATTTGATAGTTAATGAGACCCCATTGTTCGAGAAATGCATGCACACGCATTATCGCACAGACGTCACCGGCCAAATTACGACGACATGCGGTACTGGTTAAGTACTCGGTTGGATTCAATCGATAGGTATCGATCATAAAATTCCGATATGCCATATAGATCTCTGGGGTCTTGGATTTATTCTTGCTATTGAAAAATTCCGGCATGGCACGTTTCTCGATGACGTGTATGGAATTATAATCGAACCAGGCCGAATAAGATGGCACAATGATGTGGTGTGTCTGTTCGGTGACATTATCTTCCATATCCTCTTTTGCCGATGAAGAGAACTCTTGTGTGTTACTGTTTTCACTGGTCTTGCCAGTTTGTGAGTTTTCACCATCACCAGTTGATAGTGCCTGTGCAGCACTGCCTCCAGTCATTTCATCGTCCAAATCGGTAACCGTGCCACCTAGGATTTTGTAAAACGGGTTAGCGGTAATTAATTTTTTTTTTTTTTTTTTTTTTGGACTCACCCTTAAGCGGCAACATATCATTATCAGCACGTGATTTACTATTTGGTGCTGGACTTGCTGTAGCCTGCATCGATGTACTTGATTTAACGACTTCTTGTACATTTGGCTCTGCTGGTGGATTTTCCATATCTCGCGTTAAATCCTCATCGTCATCATCGTTGCGTGGTTTCTTATGTGTCGCTGCTGGCGATCGTTTACGTTTACCTGGCTTCGTGGCCACCGGCGAAGGAGATCGACGTCTTTTGGTTTTTGCACCACTTGAGCTTGATTTTTTCTTATCCTCACTACCGAACGACATAATATCATCAACAGATAAACGCATCTTATGCATTTTCTTCTTGCCATTTTCATCAACTTCATAATCTTCTTCGGCCATCCATTCATTGTACTGTTCCAAGTCTAAAATCCATGATGCCGATATACGCCAACGATCCGAAGGAGTTTCAGGATTATCGGTTGGCACACTATCTGGTAATTCGAAATTATTTGGTGCCCACGAGTCATACGACTCCGGGAAATAGTACCAATGCAGCATAACATGATTGCCACGCTTAAAGATCGGACGTGCATACTCATCCGGATGTGGATCAACAATCGGGTATATAATGTGTGTTGCATCCTCTTCATCGTCAACGATCTCGACGCGACAAGATTCGAGAATTTCACGCATACGTCCAGCCAATGGCTTGTCCACTTCGGGACGTATGAAAATGTATGGAATTCGATAGAGATCTGCTTCAACCAATGCTTGTTCTATGTCAATCAAAAGCTGCACGTTCGGATCCTTTCGTGTCGGATTCTTTCCAACTGAGAAGTCAAACTTTTTGCCACGCTGCTCGGCCCGGAAACGAAACATTGTCGAAAAGATGATGCACAATGCACCACCAGTTTTGAAATCCAAAAAACAACGCATCTACAAAGATAGTAAGCAGGCGAGAAGGTATAAAACAAGTTCAATCGTGATTATATGCGAATTAATAATTGACTAATTTCATTGACAAATTTTGTGTACTCTGTTCCTCCCACTTACCGGAATTCGAATTGCCGGCGGATCTTGAGAATTTTTGCCCATTTTCGCCTCAACATAGTGCAGGAATTGTATCAGAAGCTGCGACAATGACTCCTTCGTTATGGGTTCCGAATTACTTCCCAAATACTAATGGGATATATGAAAATTATTACAAGAAAAATTAACAAGAGGGCGCCATTTTTGATTTCGAGCGTCAAAGTGTATACTCACTTTTTTGCAATTTTTTTGTAGCCATTGTCTAATCGTCTCGAAGTGTTGTAGCGTCTCCGGAGCTTGGTAGAACTCTACATTTGGGCTCCCATCCTTCTTTGGCCCGAGAGCATTCATTTTTTGCTGATTTTTTTGCAGTTTGTTAGCGTTTTTCCACTTTTACACACAAGAAATATGTTTTCAGTTTCACTGAACGCTGCAAGGTAGCTGTCACTTTGACAGTTCTATCGTGCTCACAAGTCTAGATAGAATAGTGTTGCTGCGAATAAATCGATAATCTTTGACAGTAGTTACCCGGCATCTCGATACGCAATTTTTCATGGAGGCCATTTAGAGGCCATTTACACGTTGAGACATTTCGATAATGAAACACACTTTTTGTGGGCTAGGGACGCGCAGGGATGTGGTATGGGAGCGTTTTTCTCTCTTCCCCCTGCCTCCCTTGCCAACGAACATTTGTTTCATTATCGAAATGTCTTAACGTGTAAATGGCGTAATGGCATGCCATCTGTCAAAGTGTAGATATTGACAATGGAGACCGCAAGATGGCAATTTATGTCTTTCAATATTGAGGCCTTCTACACTAGGTAATTTTAGTTGCGCAACTCATATCGAATTCTCTTTTGGAGTTGCTTTCGTGTCTTCATTGGGCCAGCAACTCGAGTTGCGCGATCTTCAAAAACGACCCCGACGCCACATTCAATTGATGCACAAATATCGTATCGCACAAAATTGCCTTTACGAGCAACTCGTGACGGAAATTTTCCCCTTACCTGCCCCGTACGTCGTCTCTCCTACAAACTCGCGAACTGCGCAACTAAAATTGCCTAGTGTAGAAGACCTCATTGCTTGCCATGAAGTTGCCAAAGAGCGCTTAAGGTAGAAACACTCACGCACTGCGGCGCACTGCGTGGCATGGCATGGCATAGAGAAAATTTGTAGTAAACAGTGACGCACAGTAAAATAATATGGAAATGAACTAGAAAGGGCAGCTCTCCAAACAATGCAAGTCTCAGTGCAAGTCTCCAAACAATGGCAACACTACAGCTGTCAAATTAGCATAGAAATCTAAAATCTATAGAACGCTATGCCATGCTAATTTTTTGAGTGTCTGCTTTCATACATTTTGATTTCTATGTGACAGATGGCACTGCTTTCAAGTTGAGCACACCTATTGGTTGTCAATATTCTTTAAAATTGAAGCTATGACGCAACTTGAAAGGCAACTTTATTTTCAAAATGCCGTCGTCAAGGAAACAACTTAGAATGCTATGCAACTATGATCAGCTGTTAAAAACTTGAACGTAAAATTGAAACGGAACTTGAAAGAAAACTTGAAGTCAAGTTGGCGTTCAAGTTCTAAAAGCGTGAGTGTGTTAGTAAAATGTTTTGAGTGTATGGGAACTTGAAAGGCAAAAATTGAACGTGTCGGCTGCCGTGTTATGCAAGTTCCTGCAGAGTCACCCACACGAACAAATGTTTTGAAAGAAATTAAGTAGAGTAGAGAAAGACGTTCTGGCAGATTAATGTGAAAAATTCCTGCCACGCCTCATTATTAGAAATTGACATTTTCCGACCGATGTTGACTCTTCGACAGTCGCACACAAATAAATTTTGCATGTTTTGCCAGCACCGCCATACACACTCAAACTTTTGCTCAAACAATAAGTTGCACCTCCAAAAAATTTAAAGAATTTCGTTCAAGTTCTTAGTAAAACAAGAAATGATGCGCCAAACACGGTCAAATGTGCTGTGATTGCGCAAACATATGTGCAAACATATTTGTATTTAAGCCCTTATGGCTTCGATTATTCTATGGAATTTCATGAGCAAATAGCATTTCACAAACATTCGCATCGGCTTCTGCCATCAACACATCCCTAGCATACAGCCGCCACCGAACAAAATGGCGACGTCGTCGGAGATTCCTGTCAGTATAAATTTGAAATTCACGATGGATGTGGCTCTGGCCTCTCGGAAAAGTTGGAAATTCTTAAATTGGGAAATCCGTAGACAATTCGTCTGCGGAAAATCGAGAAAAAAGAAAAGATAAATCCAGAACAGTTTAACGGGAAAAATCGATTTTTATAGACTGAGCTGCGAATGCGAAGGTTGTGTGTGCAGCAAGAAAGTGAAAAAGCGATAATATAAAGAAATATTTGTTAAATTTTTAACAAAATAACTTCGTTAATTACGCAATTGAAGTCCCCGAAAACCAGAAAAAGGAATCTCCCTCTTACAATTAATAATTAATGCAACGCGAATAAACGGAAAGGTAAATGTGAACTTGAATACATACATACATACATACATATATGCATGCGCACGATATGCTTTGTACTATCACTTTTTTTATGAATGCAATTCGTCGAGTAGATATGTTTTTGATGGTTTTCTAAGCGTTCTTTTTTCTTCTTTAGTGTTTTAATGTTAGAATGAGAATATGACATTTTTGACCCGCGAGTCAAAAGCGAAAAGAAATCAATTTAGTTTGATGGGTGAAGTGAAGAATGCAATTTATGTAAATTGTAGATAGTTGTCGCAATGTAGTCGCGTTCCTTTTTTTTGTTTATTAGAACATTTGTAGACATTAAGTTAAAGTGGCAATTTTTGCTCTATGCATTCGCGCTTTTACTACTGTTAGTTAACAAGGTATGCAATTCAAGCGAAGTTCCATTGTGGTAGTGGATCTCTATATCTAATCAAATGAAATGGTTAATCATGTTCATTCAACCGATTAAATCGAAATAGCATCTTCAAATTTACTATATGTACAAATTATAAAAACATTAAAACCGGAATTATTTTAAGTAGGTACATAACTACGCCCCTTCGTGTGCGTTCTTTTCACTTTTCTAATTAAACAAATTGCTTTACTATTTTGCAGATCATCCGTGCCGATAACGTTTTGCATTAAAACGGTCGTCGAGAAAAACAACAACAACAACAACAACAACTGCTGCACATGTGGGGGTGTACGAAGCGTCTATGTACATACATAATAACCCCTACGCACGCACAATATACAGTCCTCTATATAGTCCGACATTTGAATGCTCTTAATTTAAAGCAATATTCATCACAGCAAATGCGAAGGCGAACATCATTGCACACACACACGCACACCACACACTTGTTCTCGATTCCAAAACAAAATATATAGATAAATAAATAAAAGAATTATTATCAGAAGGAAAACTAAGAGCAAAAAAATTCAAACGAAAGCAACAAAAACTATAAACAATAAAGCCAATTGCAGCGTATTAAAGGAAACTCAATAATGACATCACGGTATGTACCAAGTAGAAGTAGAAGTATACACACATAAGTATAAGTGGAAGGAATAGTTTGAGAAAAAAATTCTTTGAAAAAAAAAAAAAAATTATGAAAATAAATATCGAATTTGTTTGGCATCCATTGCAAGATGATTGAAATTATTTGTCATAAAATCACGTACTCGTACATTGCGCGCTTCCCTTTTAGTTTGTAGAAACATATTTTAGGTCATATGCATGTACATATATCGACGCTATGAGTTTGCAAGCGTACTCAAAAAAAAAGCCGAAATTTGATTCAGCCGGGAGTATCACGTTCATCAGCGCAAATGAAATCAGTACGAGAAAGGAATCTGAACCTCTAACAACTTTAGTAGTTCATATTCCCAGCATCCGAAAAGAGTATATTCGTCTCCACCCAATCATGAAGTAACTTTATCGTTCATTTCCGTTATTCTCTTGTTTTTTTTTTCTTCTCTTTTTTCTCAGTAACAAATGAATTGGCACTACAGTCTTAATGTTTTTCTTTCTTTTTCCTTCTTTGTTTCTTTTCTAGACTGGATCGTCTATTTATTCTGCTTGAATCGGGTTCGTCGGCGGTAACGCGTCGCGCTGCTGCAAAACAAATTGGTGAAGTACAAAAGCTCTATCCACATGAGTTGCATTCGCTGCTCAATCGCTTAATTGGCTATCTACACAGTTCATCATGGGAAACACGCATTGCAGCAGCACAGTCCGTCGAAGCAATTCTAGCAAATGTCCCAGCATGGCAGCCAGAACTCTATGCCAGCATAAAGAAAGAGTTGAAAAAAGAAGACCAAGAAGAAGAAGATCAAACAGAATTGACAGCAACTTCAAAACAAAAATTTCTTACCTTTGCCGAATTCGATTTGGAGCAAATACTACAAAAAGGCGCAAGACTCATTGGTTCCGAGGGTATCGAATTCGATTTTCATGACGAAGAAATGCAGCATCCCACAACAACTGCTGCTGCTGCTGCTGCCGCCGCTGCTGCAGGAAATAATGGGATCGCAGAACGCTTAGGACGTCAGCGTGAGCTATTAAATGAGAAATTAGGACTGACACAGGCGTCAAAATTAGGTGTCAACCTAATGGAAATGATCACCGATGACGACATGATCATACAAAGCACTGACAGTGCAACCAATGTCAATGACGAAAAGGTTCGTACGAAATGAATTTACAATTGAAGAAAAGGTAACTCTCTTATTTCGCATATTTTAGGTTCCCGTTGAACAGATACTGAAAATGAAATCATCCGGAAATGGCAAAATGTCTCAACTTAGTTGCCGTGAAATGAATCGTGCCAAACGCAAGGCCCGCCAAAATATGTCGAGCACAGGAGCAGCAGGAGCAGGAGCAACCACAGTAAGTGGTGGCAGTCTTTCGCGACGTAATTCATCGAGTTCTACAAATAGTCAGGCTTCCACATCGGGTGGCAACAGTGTCAATACTAATAATAATAATAATATTAATAATGGCAACTCGATAGAGCCATTAACCAAGAAAATGAAAGTGAATACACAGCAACAAGAGATTTTCTATAGTCTAAATGCACCCATACCAGATGCAACTGGCAACTGGATCGACGCTATCGGTTGGCCTTTGGAGAATTTCTGTGCTCGTCTCTATGTGGATTTATTTAATCCGAAATGGGAAATACGACACGGCGCAGCGACAGCGTTACGTGAACTCATCAAATTCAATTCGAAAGGCGCTGGCAAGCGAGTGGACATGACACGCGAAGAGGTGAGTGGGCACTATAATATATATTAATGCAATTTTTTTCAATTTATAAATAACAAATAAATTGGCAATTTAGCCGGAATAACAGCTGATATGTCGTCAATGGCAATGGTTGCAACTACTGTTTCCATAGGAACACATTCGTGTTTACATAATGCAAAAACAAACATTTCAATTGATTCTTTTGTTTACCTAGGCATGATTTAATTTCCTTTCCACATAATGAAATAATTTCCATTAAGCTTCCCGCAAGGGTTATCATTATGATTTACGGGCTTGGCAACCCCGCGGACCCTAGCCAACTGAGGGCCAAAACAGACCGACTGAGTATGGAGTCACGATTTGGTAGCGTCGTCATAGTACGGCGTGACAGGTTTGAGCATACGACCTACACTTAGCATGGCGTGTTGCAGCTATACTAGTTATAGCTGTATTCACGCTGTTAACTAGACATAACATGTTACCACGGGATCCGGTGCCCCGGATATTGGGTTGGCCCTTCGGGGCGTTTCGTGGTGGCTGTGGTAATTTATGAGGTGTGGATAGCACCGTATCCCCACCCAGGATAGCCAATTCGGTCCATACTCACTGATGAGGCAAGATGGGTACCTGGGGGAAGAATGCACACTTCCCCTGGGGCAAAAACCAAAACGTCTGGTGAAGCACCAAGTGTATAGACCGGACGCTAAACTTCAATATCATCAATTTCCATTAAGAAGGGTTCTAAATATGGTCGTTTAGAGATGCATTTTTTTTTTTTTAATGACTTCACATTTCTACTTTTTTTCCTTTAGATGATTGAAAATCACAATAAATGGCTTGAAGATGCTTCGCTGCGACTACTTTGCGTTTTATGTCTTGATCGTTTTGGTGATTTTGTCTCCGATCAAGTTGTTGCACCAGTTCGTGAGACTGTATCACAAGTCTTGGGAACAATTGTCAAGGATATGCCAGTGGAGAAGGTCGATCAGACGGTAAAACTACTTGTTACGCTATTGAAACAAAGCGACTGGGAGGTACGTCATGGTGGGCTCTTAGGATTGAAATACGTTTTCGTTGTTCGCGAGGATCTGCTACAATTGTATTTGCCTGCAACGGTCAATGATATTCTAATGGGACTATTCGATGCTGTCGATGATGTCGGTGCTGTTGCTGCATCGACATTGATACCAGTTGCAACTTGGCTTCCAAAATTGCTCAATCCATTGCAAGTGTCTTCCATTGTGAAAATGCTTTGGGATTTACTTTTAGATCAGGACGAGCTGACATCAGCATGCAATAGTTTCATGGGCCTATTGGCTGCGATTCTTAGTCTTCCAAACGCATCCCATTGGATACAGTGAGTTTGACTACACTTATATACAAAAATTTTGTGTTTACATTTATGGAAATTCATTTTGAAAAAAAAAAAAAAAATGTTTCTTCTTACAGCATGGAACCGATGTCTACGCTCATACCACGGCTTTGGCCATTTTTATCTCACAGCACTAGTTCCGTTCGAAAGTCAACCTTGCTCACGCTTGACACACTGACAAGCATAACGCCAGAGCGTAAAGCAAATAATGAAAATGGAAAATTCGAAATTTTAGCTCCAAACAATACTAGCAGCGTCATTGCTACCATTGTTCCATCGGTCAATATGAATTTTGATTCGAAATATTTAAAGCTTAATCTGGGTGTCGTTGATTGGCCAATACCATTATTGCAAGAAGCATTACGTCACATATATCAACGAATATTAGTCGAACCGCAAATAGATATCCAAGAATTGGCAAAGAAAGTTTGGCTTAATATAGTCCATCATGCTGAATTGGGCCCGTTGCTGCATGCTGCTTGTCCATTTGTTTCCACATGGATTTGCTTGGCAATGCAACCGCCACGTCTTCCATTCGATTCTTCCATGCTTATAAGCGTATCTAGTTCATCGAGCAACTCAAGCAATCTAAATTCCGAAATGAGCGCTCATTTAAGTCAAAGGCGACGTAATCAAAAGTTCGGAGATGACTCGTCGTCTGCCTGTTTAACAATTACACAGAAACTCTACCTCGGCGGATCTGAAGCTGTACCATCCGAAATACGCGAGCGAAATCATACGCGTGCACGTGTAACAGCAGCACGTGTTTTGGGCGCCTTGTCCTATTATCTAGTTCAGCCGGCGCCAGGCATTGCCTATACCCCACAAATGGAGACACCAACCGATTGTTATACGAAAGTCCTATTGGGTCATCTGAACTCGCGTTCGGCTGTTCAGCGCGTAGTTTGTGGTAAGTTAATAAGAAAATTTCCTCATTTCAAATCACATTTATCACACCGAGAGAAAAAGGTAGTTATATTAACTAAAAAAGCAGGTTAAAATAACCGAGTTCACCGTTAATTCTTAGCTTATGTGTAGTAGCGGTCAATTCAACAGTACAAACACAGTCAATAAGGATATAACTACCTGATGGTTGATATAACTGTCTCGCGGTTAAATCAACTGTCACCAGCGACTGGGAAAAAACAATTTATTTTTTGCTTTGACTTTTTTTTATCTTCTTTTATTTTATTTTTTTTTTTTTTTATTAAATTATTATATTTTTTCTTTATTTATTTGTTTCTATTTAAATCTTTTTCTCTTTCATCTCTTTAAATTTTCTCGCCCCGGCCGAGCCTTGAACCGCTGACCTCCACTTCGCTGGGCGAATGTCTTAACCATTACGCTAAACGAAAGAATTTAATTTAAAGGTCAAAGTGCTCACTTGAGCTTATGGTTGCTCAAGTTTTGGGGAACGTGCTTAAGGAATTGTTTCACTCCCAAAATTTTTTGCTTGAAAATGAACAATTGAAAAAAAAATTAAATAAATTAAAATCTTAAAAATTTAGGAGAAAATTTTTGTCTTCCAAAACAACTACACTCTGAACAAAAAAACAAAAAAACTGTAATTAAAAAAAAAAATTCAGAAAAATTCCCGCCGCCAGCAGGGATAGAACCCCGAAGCTCACGACTGTCGAGTAACAGTTTAAAGCACTGAGCTATCGAAACCTCCGGAGGCGGTTGATCAGAATGCGAACTTATACGTCTAAGTGAACGAAAGCGATTTTGAACATAAAAAGTAACTGTTTTTCAACTGTTCATTTGACTGCCTTTTTCAGTGCATTTAACGCGGAATACAGTTTATTTGACCACTCTTACTTTAACTGTTCTAAGTAGTTGATTTAACTGTTGTTATTTCTCTCGGTGCATATAGTGAAGCTGAAATTGAAGGTCAGAATGTGCAATGTTTGATAGCAAAAACTTTACAAATTCGAAAGGATGATTTATGCGGTAGCTGCTAAATTGTCACAGCACACTTGACACTGTAATAACAATTTTTTATTGAAAATCATCTCAAAATTGTATAGAAATGTATAGATATTTTCTATAAACTGAAGAATGAATAATGAAGCAAATTCAATTGTTCCATTGTTCAAAACCAGACATCTTCTATTCAGAAGTCTCTCTGAATGTATTCTATTGAAAAATTTACCTTTAACGTGTTTATTTTGATTTTCCTTATTGACACTTGTTCAAATGTTTTAAATGCGAGACGATTGGAATTTTTCCAAATTGTGCAAACAAACAAACGTGTAGCCACACATATCGTTCTAAAAAAAAAAATATATATATATATGCTGACGCTTCATTATAATTATATTTCGTAAGAATATGAAGTAGTGAGACGATGTCTGTTGACGTGGTTAAATAAACAATTGATTAAGTCAATCCTGTTGTTTATTGACAGAAAGCAAAACAACAAAAAGGAAAAACATTTTCGACACAATAACCCCGAAAAAAAACCTTGGCATTGTTCTTACCTTCGTTCTTACTTGATAGATCTTGCAAATGAACTTCATTTTATAAAAATGTTTTTTTAGTCTTCAACCTAGATTAAACATTTTGAAGGTTTCAACTTTCAAATGATAGTCTTTAGGAGAGTTTAAACTAGATTAATAAATTTTATGAAAACTTTTGAAAAACTTTATGTGAATATAGCAAAAGGATTTTGAATTGAGTTAAGAGGATTAGCCAATTATGTCGCAGGAGCTGGCTAACGAGTAATTTCTGCTGCGGTAGGCTGCAGAACTAAATGCTTATCCAAACAGTTTCGATGTGCATGCATGCATGCTCCATTGCTGACCGTTTTTGAATAAACTGACTCAGCACATTTTTAGCATATCTCTGTGAACTCGTCTTAATTTTCTAAAGAATTAATATTTTCTTTTTACTTAAACTAAAAAAAATAAAAAATTGTAAATATTAGACATGAAGCCATTTAGCAAATAAAATAAAATTTAAGCATATATTACCGAGAAGACATTATACTCCGATTATACCAAGTTTCCATTTCACAGAAAGACTCAATAGTTTCTACGGACACTTATATTTTTTTTACCACACTTGTTAATCTCATGTACTGTCATTGTACAGCTCACGTACGCAGGCAAATATTCATATTTACTTTGAACTTTGTATGCGATGAGCATGACAGAAATTTTCGAATTATTCATATGCTTTTCATAAGAATTTTTAAATCCAAAAAGTTTCATGAGAATTCGCCTTAGGATTTAACCAGATCTATATTATGAAAACTTTTGAAAATTCAATATGCAAAGCTTTGATGATAAACTGACATGAAGAGTTAAGCCCAAACTCCAACATTGCGAGAGCGCGAGACGATGACGCACAAAATTTCAATACATTCAATCATATGGTTCAAGCTCCAATGTATCGCACTGCGAGACCTCGTAGCGAGAAAATTTTGAAAAATTGAATATTTTTCGTTGCGAGGCAATTTTGACAGGTTAATGATGTAGCTATTTTTTGAGTACTCGCTATTGGGTACTCGTTTAAACTAATAAAAGAAAAACTGTTCACTGTTCCGTGAAAAAGAGCTTTTAAAATATTTCGCGAGCTTTGGTTCATTTTGAAAATTTTTTGAAAATTTTGAATTAAAATTTAAACTCAAGTGATAACGTATAAATTTTTATGAGTACTCGGTACTCGTTAGATTGGTACTCGGTTCAAATATTGCATTACTAGAAGCGAAATTATGCTATCAACTGCGTGACGCAAAACTCTCATTGGAGTTTGAAATGCGTCACGCAAAACATTTTCGTGACGTCGCGCACTCTCGCAATATTGGATTTTGGGCTTTAAAGAGATTTCAAAATTTTAACTTTCGAAGTTTTTAAACCGAGTTAAAGACTTCGACCCTAATAAAACTTTATTTTAAAAAATTTTATTCCAGGTCTAATTATCGCTTTTTGGGCTCAATCAGACACTGCTATGCGACCTGGCTGTCCAAAACTACAAGAAAAATTAAACGAATGTGTTTTAGAATATGTCTACTACGATGAAGTAGGAAACTTGTTTACTAGGTACGTCCAAAAAAACAAACACCTTCGGGTCACATACTTTTAAATAAAATATTCTTTCCATTTCCATTTAACACAGACTCCTTCAGGAAAGTCATGATTTAATAGCAACCATCAAGCAATATAAAGTACCCATAGAAGATTTCAATAATGCCAAAATATTGACACTCGCTCAGATCGAATCATTGGCAACAACCGTGACAATGAATGCTTTAAAGGCATGCATAAATTTAAAGCCGAAAATACGAGACACTCTCGAAGAGCGGCGTAAAGCTTTACTACAGAATTTCCATCAGACAGCAGATGAACAAAGTGGATACAATATAAGCGCACAAGCAGCGCTTGCCGGGGCCATTGTCTGCTTGCATAGGTTGCCCGAGAAGCTGAATCCGATTGTTAAGCCTCTAATGGAGTCGATCAAACGTGAAGACTGCGAAATGCTACAGGAATTATCTGCCGAATTCCTTGTGCATCTAATGGAACAAATTTGTGATAGAACACCTAGTCCTAATAGTAAAATACTAACAAATTTGTGTACACTTTTAAGAAGTGATGCGGAATTTACACCTAAAATTGTAATTAAATTCTATTCTTACTATATTATCTTATTCCAAATATTATGAATTTTTTTTTTTGCCTTAGATTCTTCCTGAAATAAGCCTGAAACAAACGCCATTGCCTAAGTCATCGAATAACGAATGCTTATATTATGGAATTTTAACGCTTAGCTTACAACAGCACACTTCGAATTTCGGTCAAAGAGGAAATGGTACAGCCGTAACAGCGCCACGTGGACCGGGAAGGCCTCCCTTAAATGAGTCTCTATCAACATCATCAAA
Source organism: Chlorops oryzae (assembly GCA_020466095.1). NCBI lineage: Eukaryota > Metazoa > Arthropoda > Insecta > Diptera > Chloropidae > Chlorops > Chlorops oryzae. The sequence goes on along the minus strand of CM035809.1, from coordinate 26,827,117 downwards.
TTCTGGCGTAAATGAAAATTCCGGAATTTCTGCAGCGGTAAAGCACAAATTCATATTCTTCGAATTTCCATTTAATCAAAATATATATATTATTTGCAGGAAGCCAAACAATGTCGCGTACAGCGTTTAGGTGCAACATGTGCCATAACAAAGCTTTGCCAAATATTTAGTGAATCTCTTATCGAGCGCATACCTATATTCAAGCAGTTAATGTTTGGCAAAATACTCGATTTTGTGAACACACATGAATCGATGGATGACGCTATAGCTGAAGAGATACACGAACTCACTCAAACGAATGATATGATTACGTCGCTGCAGCTCTTTGAGATCGCTGCACCACATATGCATTCAAGCTTACATGAATTCATATTTGAATTGCTTCCACAATTAGGAATTGTTGTCAAGCATCCATTAAAGGCGGTAAGTAGTTCATTGCCCCTTCAAACATTTCAACTTGAACTCTGTTGGTTTTTTTTTTTTTTTTCCAGGTACGTCACATGGCTGCTCGTTGTATAGCAACGTTAGCCACCATTGATCCATCTCGTACTATGGATTTCGTTGTCAATTATTTGGTCAAATTATTAGGAAATATTGAGAATGTTATACAACGTCAAGGAGCGGTTGAAGCAATCGAACGCGTCGTTGATAAGCTTCAAATAAGAATTGTCCCTTATATTGTATTGCTGGTTGTACCACTTTTAGGTGAGTATTTTTTATACCCGACACACTCTGTGTCGAGGGTATATTGCGTTTGTTGGGTTGTGTGTAACACCCAGAACCAGTCGAGATAGACCATACAAAATGTATATAGAAATGATCAGCGTCACCAGGAGACTCGATTTAGACATGTCCGTCTGTCTGTATACAGTTATCTTACCGAAGGAGTTGAGCTATCTTGACAAAATTTGGTATGCGTGCTCACGGGGACATGAGTAAGAACAAGTTCGAGAATGGACCCGATCGGACCATTTTTAGGGGTACCTCCAGTACTAGGGTCTGTTGTGAAAATCACAAAAACTGCTCTAAAACCTGAGTTTTTCAAGATATTTTGATGAAACTTGGTATTTGAACATGTCTAAGGCAAGTAATGTGATTTCAAAAAATTTGAAAAGTGGGCGTGGCATAAGGGCGTTTTTTCGAAAATTGTCTCCTACACTCGAAATACAAATGGGACTTGAACGAAAGTTGGCACGTATGCTTCCTTGATAGCCAGTAACGTCCTCCCCAAAAATTTTTTTGATAGAACCATTATTAAGGGTACCTCTAGTACTAGGGTCTGTCACAAAAATCCCAAAAATGCCTCAAAAGCGGACTTTATTGAAATATTTCAATGAAACTTAGAATTTAAGCGTATATATAAGGGTCCGATTAGAATCCCAAAAAAATTGAAAAATTGGGCGTGGCAAATGGGCGGTTTTTATAAAGAAATTTAACAAAAGTCGGTATATGGGCCCAATATGTCCTTAAACACCTCTTGATATTAAAAATTATTCGAACATAAGTGTCTGTGTCGGGTATTCTATTGTCAGGCTCGCCTGACTATAACACCCTTACTTGTTTATTATTATTTTTTTTTTTTTTTTGTAATCCAACCTATTGAAACTATTAATAAACTTTTCATTATTTATTTCAAAGGTTGCATGAGCGATCCCGATGAATCCGTACGTTTATTGTCCACGCACTGCTTTGCAACGCTCATTCAATTAATGCCATTAGACTCGAAGTCTCAAAATAGCAATGGCGATATCAAATCCACCGAATTGCTCGCACGTAAATCACGTGATCGTGAATTTCTTGATTATCTATTTAAACCAAAGACTATACCAGACTATAAAGTACCAGTTTCAATTAGTGTTGAGCTCCGATCCTATCAACAGGCCGGTGTCAATTGGCTATGGTTTCTCAATAAATACAAATTGCATGGTATACTCTGCGATGATATGGGCTTGGGAAAAACTTTACAAACAATTTGTATACTCGCTGGAGATCATTATCAACGTCAGGCGGAAAAAGTTACATCACTTCCCAGTCTAGTTATATGTCCGCCCACACTAACCGGTCATTGGGTCTATGAAATTGAGAAATTCTTGGAAAAATCATCAATTTTGCGTCCATTGCATTATGTTGGCCTACCAATCGGACGTGAGAAATTGCGATGTCTAATTGGAAAACGATGCAATCTAGTTGTTGCATCTTATGATACGATACGCAAGGATATTGATTTCTTTGGCAGCGTCCACTGGAATTACTGTGTACTCGATGAAGGACACATTATTAAAAATGGTAAAACAAAAAGCTCGCGAGCTATTAAAACGTTAAAGGCACAACATCGTCTCATATTGTCGGGTACACCGATACAAAATAATGTTCTGGAGCTTTGGTCACTATTCGATTTTCTAATGCCTGGCTTTTTGGGCACTGAGAAACAATTCATTGCACGCTATAGTCGACCGATATTAGCATCACGCGATTCGAAAAGTTCATCGAAAGACCAAGAAGCCGGAGTATTGGCCATGGAATCATTACATCGACAGGTCTTACCATTCCTTTTGCGTCGTGTCAAGGAAGACGTTTTGACTGATCTGCCACCAAAGATAACACAAGACTTGCTATGTGAATTAAGTCCGCTTGCAGGAACGATTGTACGAGGACTTTAGTAAATCACATTTGAATACTGATATAAAAGATTGCCTGGAACAATTGAGTGAAACGGAGAATATCAATTCGAAAACTCATATATTCCATGCGCTACGCTATCTTCAAAATGTTTGCAATCATCCCAAATTGGTACTGAATCCAAAGCATCCGGAGTATTCACGTATTCTCGAGGAATTACAACTACAACAGAGCTCATTGAATGACATTGAGCATTCAGCTAAGCTGCCCGCATTGAAGTGAGTATATATCCTGCTGACTGCTGTCTATCTGTGATACTTAATGTCTTTCTTCCGTTTCAGACAACTTCTATTGGACTGCGGCATCGGCGTTCAAACAGAGACTGTTAGCCAACATCGCGCTCTAATATTTTGTCAATTAAAAGCTATGCTTGATATCGTCGAAAAGGATCTATTGCGTAAGCATTTGCCCTCCGTTACATACCTTCGTTTGGATGGTAGTGTTCCGGCATCGTTGCGACAAGATATTGTCAATAATTTCAATAGTGATCCCAGCATTGATGTTTTACTACTCACAACCCAAGTTGGAGGCTTGGGATTAAATCTCACTGGAGCCGATACTGTCATTTTTGTCGAACACGATTGGAATCCAATGAAAGACTTACAAGCCATGGATCGTGCCCATCGTATTGGCCAGAAGAAAGTGGTCAACGTCTATCGTTTAATAACGCGCAAATCATTGGAGGAGAAAATCATGGGCTTACAGAAATTCAAAATTCTAACAGCGAACACGGTTGTCAGTTCGGAAAATGCTTCAATGGAGACAATGGCTACGGAACAGATTTTCGATTTGTTCACATTGCAAGAACAGAAAAATGGAAACGCAGCGACATCATCAACGAATACTGGAGGACGAAGCCACACGTCTCTGTGAATACCATTATCGAAACACTTCCGGAATTGTGGTCTGAAAACCAATACGACGAGGAATACGATGTCAACAATTTCATGCACGGCCTTAAGAAATGAGAATTTCATTTTATTTTTTACTTTTTTCTTTCATTCATATGATTTCTTATCGACCTAGATACATTTCAAGAACTTTTCGTTTTTATACTTGAGTACATTTATTTTCCTTTATCTTTTTATCTTAGTGATTTAAGAATTATTTCTTTTTTTTTTACCATTCACTCTTTAATTCACGTTGAAATAAAACTTTGAAGTTTCAATAAAAAATTTGTATCTCTTACTCGTAAAGTAACTAAACATAAAAGATATGAACACATTAATTGAACTAACAAAAGTTCGCTTACTCGACTAAAGTGAAAAACGAAAAGTTAGCAACAATTCGCCGTTATAACTATCTCTGGGAACAGTCTTTATCCAATGTAAAAGATCTATCTATTTTGATATTTATACCCGACACACTCTGTGTCGAGGGTATATTGCGTTTGTTGGGTTGTGTGTAACACCCAGAACCAGTCGAGATAGACCATACAAAATGTATATAGAAATGATCAGCGTCACCAGGAGATTCGATTTAGACATGTCCGTCCTGTCTGTCTGTCCGTCTGTTTGTATACAGTTATCTTATCGAAGGAGTTGAGCTATCTTGACAAAATTTGGTATGCGTGCTCACGGGGACATGAGTAAGAACAAGTTCGAGAATGGACCCGATCGGACCATTTTTAGGGGTACCTCCAGTACTAGGGTCCCAAAAACTGCTCTAAAATCGAAGTTTTTCATGGTATTTTGATGAAATTTGATATTTGAACATGTCTAAGGCAAGTAATACGATTTCAAAAAATTGTAAAAGTGGGCGTGGCATAAGGGCGTTTTTCAAAAATTGTCTCCTACTCCCGAAATACCAATGGGACTTGAACAAAAATTGGCACGTATACTTCCTTGATAGCCAGTAACGTCGTTCCCAAAAAATTTTTCGATCGGACCATTATTAAGGGTACCTCTAGTACTAGGGTCTGTCACAAAAATCCCAAAAATGCCTCAAAATCAGACTTTATTGAAATATTTCAATGAAACTTAGAATTTGAGCGTATATATAAGGGTCCGATTAGAATTCCAAAAAAAATTTGAAAAGTGGGCGTGGCAAAAGGGCGGTTTTCATTTAGAAAATTTAACAAAAGTCGGTATATGGGGCTCCTTATGCCCTTAAACACCTCTTGATATTAAAAATTATGTGTCTGTGTCGGGTATTCCATTGTCAGGCTCGCCTGACTATAACACCCTTACTTGTTTTCTTTTCGGTTTCGGATTAATCGTTTTCGCTTTGTTCGATGATTTAATTCTTATATCCGCACAGGATTTGAAATGCTCTTGTGGTCCGCATCCCATTGCTTCGGTTCCGTTCTTACAAATACCCCAGTTATTTCCTGGAAAATTGAATGCATGTATTCCTACTTATAACCAAAAAAGCAATTTCTTATCAAATGAAACTCACCCGCTCGATAGGTCCAACGTAAGACACAATGTTTGCAGTTCAATTTCTCAGGAAAGACAATTGTTGTATTTACCCAACCCAAAGTTTTTCCAACATCAAATTTTTTACTTCCATTAACAAAATGGAGTCGATGTTTATTGAAACATTCCTCGGATTCGCGTTGATATTTATCCAAATTACAAATATTAAAATAGAAATATCCCAAATGATTCGCTGTTATTTCGCACACATTTCTGCTTTTCGTGTATTCGTATACGAACGTACGATAACACCCTTACCGCCATAATAGCCACCGATTTCATTGGGCCGAGGCATTGGCCGTCCATAGTCATCTCCACAAAGACCACATTTCCCTTTGTATTTATTCCATTGCGTCTGAAAGCTGAGACTTGTGTTTGGTTCAATTGGTACTTAGTGGACTATCATGTTCAGCCCCATTCTGAATATTCCCGGGGAACAAATTCCTGGGGAATTTACTTTTCTCGAGAGTAAAATTTTTCTTTTTTAAATATTTGGGGGAAGAAATTTGATGGGAAATGGGTATTTGACCCATACCCATAGTTTTCCTTACCCTATCTATTTGAAAAAGGAGAATTTTAGTCTCGAAAAAAGTGAATTTTCCCCGGGAAATATTAGAATCGGGCTGGTTATTTCCTGCAGTGAAACCTCTCAGATGTGGACACTTATGGTGGCGGAACTTTTTGCCCGGTGATATTTGTATGAAAAACAATAAGCAACGCAAAAAGTGGCCGCGTAAATATTTAACACATCAAACTATATGAAACCAATTCTAATCGACACTAATTTGATTGTAATTAGTTCCATATGATTGCATGTGTTGAATATTTGCAGAAATTCTGGAAATCACGCCTTCGATCGAATCGGAAACTCACCCCAAAACCACCACAGTTTAACGCATTATCATCATAATTTATTGGTGCCGATTTATTAAACCGCCATCGTGATGATCTTCCGACAGGAACAAGTAACATTCCATGTCCGTTAATTTCATTCCAAGCTGTCAATGCTGCAATCACAACCAGAGTACATAAATTATGCTTCATTTCTTGAAAGGGGCAAAAAAAAATTTCACTTTCACTTCGGTTTTCAATTTCGATTTTGGGCTCGCACTCAATGCGCGTCGGTCTTATATAGACGTCGGGTGTGAGTTCTACGAATTTCAATGCGTGGAGTTTTAAGGCATATGCTCTTTATTTCATAATGATAATTATTCGTTTATCTTTTATTGAGGACCAACAAAGCGCGAATTACTCAATCATCGAAGCTCGCTCTTATCGATTCTGGCTGACGACTTGAGTTCTCTTTCGGCTATTCGTATGAATAAATTTTTTTTTTTTTTTTTTTTTTTTTTGGAAACTATCTTACTCCGTTCAAATCTTCAATTCTTTGTCACGTCGGCTGGGTTTCTTTATTGATTGTGTTTAGAATTATAATTTCTGGAATGGCTTTAATGTAATTCCAATGGCGATTGTTGTTGTTGGTGTTTTCGGAGCTCTTTTTCTTGTTGTTTGTCTAATATTTTTTTTTTTTTTTTTCGTGGAGTATCGTTAGCAACTTTCTCGGTTCTTTCTTTCACTGAAATATGTTTCTGTTTGCTTATGTACTCTACGCTGCTCTAATTTTTCAATTGAATGTTGATTGGAACACAATAAGTGGTCCAAGCGTGGATAAAAGAAATAATTTTTTGGACGTTTAGGTGTTAATGAGGGTCTCTTAACTTAACTCATAATCGAATAAAAGCAGTTTAGGTCAATTTCCAAAGAAGGTCGAGTATGTAGAGGAACTTTATGATGACCACCCGATCCAGGGGCGGATCCAGGTGGCAGCCTAATGGGGGGTTACTAGTATAAAATGTTGGATCTCAAGTTATACCTATGTAATCTGCATCAAATGGAAGTGGGTGGCGGGAAGGTACGATCGCGCCGATCACTTCCTGATAGGTTCACATCACCCATTGTTGAGATATGATTTATTTACTATGCATTCGTCATACTTGATGACATAATAAAGGAGGAGCTACGTGCAGTGGAACCGAAAGCACGCAGTCTTTAATACTTATTTATGATATGAATGGTGTCGTTGACCGGGATTTTCATTCAATTATTTTGTTTTTTCTTTCTTTAACCGATAACTGTCGCTCTTGTCGGGAGCCCTTATGAGTCATTTAGGAATACTGGCCACGCATTATTAAAAGAAGACCTTGAAACCGAGATTGTTGACCGTTGAGTGGGTGTAGCTGTGTTGGAGCAAATTCCCAGTAGGAAATTATTCGAGCGAGTCATAACACTTCACATATTGAAAATTTCGAGCTTCATTCAGAAGGATGAGTTTGAGCCATGGGTGGACTGGGGGTCAAGGGGCCCACCGGGCGTTTGAACAATGTTACTAAGAAAAAAAAAAAAAATTACAATTAATTGCCCATAGGCCCAGTCCGCCCCTGGTTTGAGCTCACTTCAATGATACCGCTGAGGAAGTAAAGATAGGACACCGACTTTTCTCAAAGTATGTAAATTATTCCGGCGATCATTGTTGCCAGTTGAAGGGAATCTTCCTTAAATGAAGAGGATTTTCTGAGTTTTAGTTGTGACTTAGGGAAGAAAAGTAATTACGGAAATTTTTATAGGACCAAGTTTTTGTATTTAGAAGGTTTCAAAATCAAAATAAAAGGAAGTTCGATCTTATTTTGACCTGTAGGTTGATATGGGTAGACCAAAATTATAAAAAGGACCAATAAATTCCTTCCGGATCCTTCTTCCTCACCTGTCTCACCAGTGGTGTGTCCAGAGAAAGAGTGCTTTGATAGTGCTTATATTTTCCACAGTGGTATATTGAACAATTATAAGAAGTTAACCCAAAAAAAATTTGGAGGGGGCTGGGTTTTCTAGAGGAAGTTTAGAGAGTTATGGACCAAAAACCGATCTGATTTGGATGAAAAGGGTCTAGCGGGTTGCGGCATCATGAAAGGAATTTTTAAATTTTGTTGATTTTTCGATAGGTGCCATCTAAAAACACTGTGGAGACCACTTTTTAGATTTTTATTTTGAACGGTCCTTGAAATATCCTGGAAAATCCTCTTTTAATAAGCCTTTTTTCAAAATTTTATATCTCAACAACCAATTGAGATAGAGAGACAATCTAAGCAGATTCTGTTAGATAATAAAACAGGGAAGCTAAAAAAATTTTTTTTAATTTTTACACTGAGAAAAATTTTTTCACAAAACTAAAAAGAAAATTTTGAATATTTTTTTCAGTGTATTCCCAGTTTCCCGCCACTCTATAAATTGCTTTTAGAAATACCCCTTAGTATTTACTTTCATTTAAAAGAAAAAAATATTTCAATCAGATGGCGCAGCAGTGTGATATTCAAAAAATTGCAAGTGCACCTATATGCTCCCAGTACAAATGTGTGCAATATGTTGTTTATTTTCCTCATTTGACTAGCCTAAAACCAGACAAAATTACGACAACTGGCCCAAAAGAAACTGACCTACGAACAGCCGTTTTGTGGACTAGTCCCTCCCCAAGGACATGCCCATGTTAAAAAGGTCAGTTGAATACATTAGAAGTGGAATTAGAAAGGGACTAGTACTGGTAACATGAGGGACTGACCGAAGGCTACACTTGGGTCAGTCCATATTTCTGCAGGGGGATTACAACTAGTCTAGTTTTGTCTCACCGAGCTATCATATGTATTATCTGTATATGTATATGTCTATTTGCTTGACTTGACATTGTAAAATTGTAGTCCCATGGGCGCATCAAATATCTTCTGATAAAAGGACCCATATGGGCACTTCCACACGAAAATGTCTATGCAGATCCCAAAGGCAATCAGATCTATGGACCCGACAAAAATGTCACTTTTCCAGGAAATTCCCATATGACCCAATGTTTTTTAGTGGATTTTTTTTAAGTTCCCAGTATGACCCAATGTATCCTTCAACTGCTCGATTTTCGACTTTAAAGATTTACTGCAGGGAACTGTATAATCCAGTGCCGTCACATTCTAATGAAATATTCATCGTCAAGCCGTATTGGGCGAAAGGCACAATTAAAGGCAAAAACCAATATCAAATGAATACATAATTTTTTATTCAATAAGTTTATTTTATATATATATACATATATATATATATATTTATATCTGTGTTGTTTTTCTTTCTTTTTTTGTCTTCTTTCTTGTGTATGTATACATATATAAACAATGATTTCTTTGTTTGACATTTTTCTCCTAATATCTCGCTCTCTCTCTCTCTCTCTCTCTTTTTTTTTACCTTTTCATTCTTACATTTTACTTTTTATGCTTCTTGTAATTTATAATTTCAATGTTTATGTTTGTGATTACAAAAAAGTTATCCTTAACAATTCATTTGATGGTAATATTTTATGTTTAATGATAAAAACAAGTTCATACATATATACAAAGCAATGGGTTTTAAGTTTTTCTTTTGCATGCAACCCGTTTGCGTAATAGAAAATATTTAAATTCAAACCCCCAAAAGTATGCATATAAAAATGAAGAACATTTCCATCAGTAAGAAATTTTTTGATTATTTAAAGGATTTCCATTTATGCTTGCTTTACAATCGCGAATGAATTCCGGCAAAGTTTCAACAAATGCAAACGTATGGAATCAGTTACAATTAAGCCCGAAATTGATTAGAATCGGCTTCATATATTTGCATGTGTTGAATATTTGCCGGAATTCTTGCGCTATTCGAAAACAGACATTAAACCAATGGATTTATCCAGGCTATGATAAAGAGCGCTGTTTTTCAAAACTTGATTTTCAAATTAATTATGTCTTCTCCCCCATATAAAATGATTTTGAAACATTCAAATGCATACATATAGGTGCTGAATTTAAATTATTTTCTGTTGCCGTACAAATCATTAATGCAAAATAATTTTGACGATACATACTTATTACCAGGGATCGGATTTTGTTGCATTTATAAATTTAAAGCATACTTTATGGGGCAAAAATTGTCCTTACCAATCAATTTTGCGAATAAGTTTGGCGAAGTTGAACTTCAAACCGCTCTTCTAACTTCAAAAAAAATCATATTGAAGTTAAAAATCGATTTGAATTTTAACTTTATGTGAGATGAACAAAATTTTTACTCCATAAAGTATGCTTTAAATTTATAAATGCAACAAAATCCGATCGCTGCTTATTACATATTTTCTTATCGGTTTTGTTTTTTTTTTTAAACATTACTGAAGAATGTTGAAATTTTAGAAAATGGAAAGAAATGCAAGTGAGAATAAATCCGGTTTCTGGAATTGAATTAAAGCCCAAAATCCAACATTGCGAGAGCCCGAGACGAGACGCACACAAATTTCAATACATTCAATCATATGGTTCAAGCTCCAATGTATCGCACTGCGAGACCTCGTAGCGAGAAAATTTTGAAAAATTTAATATTTCTCGTTGCGAGGCAATTTTGACAGGTTAATGATGTAGCTATTTTTTGAGTACTCGCTATTGGGTACTCGTTTAAACTAATAAAACAAAAACTGTTCACTGTTCCGTGAAAAAGAGCTTTTAAAATATTTCGCGAGCTTTGGTTCATTTTGAAAATTTTTTGAAAATGTTTGAATATTTTGAATTAAAATTTAAACTCAAGTGATAGCGTATTATTTTTATGAGTACTCGGTACTCGTTAGATTGGTACTCGGTTCAAATATTGCATTACTAGAAGCGAAGTTATGCTATCATCTGCGTGACGCAAAACTCTCATTGGAGTTTGAAATGCGTCACGCAAAACATTTTCGTGACGTCGCGCACTCTCGCATCGGGCTCTCGCAATATTGGATTTTGCGCTTAAATGTGCAAGTTTTTTTTTTTCTTAATATGATTAATATGATTATGTGGATGCGAAAAAAAATGGTGAAAAATTTCTATTTTCTTCTCCGTTGCATCGATCCATATCTATCACAACAATGAAAAAATTTAGTGCAACATAAGTTTCCTCAACTTGGTCTTACAAAAAATTTCCCTTTTCCCGTACAAAGCTTCAAAAGAGAGAATTGGCACGTTCATTATATCTAGCAAGAAAGCCTTATGAAAACCATTTGTATTAACTCCGACTCCGAGCATTCTTTCATAAAAATTTTTATTAATAAATCAGTTTTAGCTACGTTTCTGTGCATTTATTATTTATTTTTTTTTTTGTTACCTTTTGCTGGCCCAGGATTTTTCGTAAATTTTGTTTTTTCCAATTTTTTGAATTTTTCCAAATTTCGAATTTTTTCCAATTTTTTCGATTTTCCTTTATCACATTAATGTTATGTAATAAAGCTCAATTCCAGCATAATTTCAAACGACACTCGTCGAAATCATTTTAAGACTTCACAAGAAATTCTGTTCTCCAAAAGAGTAGCCATTGATAGAGCTACCCTAAGGGGCGTCAGACACAATAGTGGTACTCATGCAGCTTCGCAATTGCCTTCGCAACATTTCCCATCGTAAATTTTCATATAAATTTTGACAGTTGTGTGGAAAAATTATTAATTTCCCACAATTTGCGAAGCTGCATGAGTCCCACTAATGTCACTTCAGAGTTGAATTATTAGTTGACTGAATAAGCATCATTGTTTTTTTTTTTTTTCTAATAAATTCCAATCTAAAAGTCGATAATAACCTCACTTTATATTACACATAACCTCACTTTTTAATTAAAAATGGCTGTAAATTGAGGGAGCCTTGAGACCATCTGAGGATCAGTCACTTCAGAGTTGAATTGTTAGTTGACTGAATAAGCATCATTGTTTTTTTTTTTTTTCTAATAAATTCCAATCTAAAAGTCGATAATAACCTCACTTTATATTACACATAACCTCAAATTTTTAATTAAAAATGGCTGTAAATTGAGGGAGCCTTGAGACCTCTGAGGATCAGTCACTTCAGAGTTGAATTGTTAGTTGACTGAATAAGCATCATTGTTTTTTTTTTGTTTTCTAATAAATTCCAATCTAAAAGTCGATAATAACCTCACTTTATATTACACATAACCTCACTTTTTAATTAAAAATGGCTGTAAATTGAGGGAGCCTTGAGACATCTGAGGATCAGTCACTTCAGAGTTGAATTTTAGTTGACGAATTGAATCATTTTTTTCTATAAATTCCAATCTATAAGTCGATATAACCTCATAATACATCATAGCCTCATCATTTTATTATTTATTACCTTACATTGAGCATCACTCGAGTTGATTATATGTCCATGCTTTTTGATAAATCCATTAAATTAATCGCATAAGCAAAGTTTTTTTTTAACGACGGTAGGTAGCTTTTGCGTAAATAAATTTTGCGACACTGCATGAATAATGAACATAAAGTTCACACGAAGCATACTCTATCATGACACTGATTTGTAATTTTTTTTTTTATATTAATACTTTGTTAAATATATTTTGAATTCATCAATAAAAATTGCCTTCGTGTGAACGCAAGCGACAAGCAAAAAACACATTGAAACGTTTTTTTTTTTTTTTTTTTCATATGAAACATTCGCAGATCAATTCAAATACGATTTGCCTTAACAGAGTTAATTACCAGTTTACAGCTTTTACAAAAATTCTTCATGGTTCCATATTAATTTCTATTCTCTTACAATCGAAATGACCATTAAAAATTACACAACGCCTTTTTTTCTTTTTGGATACAATCCTAAATTTTTACGTTCTAAGAGGGGTAAACAAAATAGAGTTGCTCTTTTCTTCATTTATTTTCTATTATTATTATTTTTTTTTTTTTCTTATTTAAAAACTCGTGTAAAATTCTTCTTCAATTTTGTAGTTTTTGTATTTTTTGTTTGTTTTAATTCCCATTAAATTCTTGCCAAAGTTTTTTAAAAGAAAAAAAAAAAACAGTCATTTGCGATGATTGTTTCTTTTTTTTTTAGAAAAAATCTCTTCTGTTTGCCATCGCCATCTTTTTTTTTAATTTAAAAACTCTATACACTCATTCGAGTAATTTGAATAGTTCCAAAAAGCGCAGGAATTCGTGCACAGCAATTTTTCCTAATATTCAACACATGCAAACATATGTAACCAGTTACAATCAAAAGCGCTGTTGGTTGGAATTGCCCAGCAGGAAAAGTCGAAAAAATTTAGAAATTTATTTTTAAAAAATTATTGTTGTTGGCCTCAACGATAAGCGAATTCGTTATCTTCGGACTGTTAGGCGTGCACGCTATCCACTACGCCACGTCAGGCTCAAGTGAAGCATTTAAATTTAAATAGCCAAGAGATTCAAGCCAATTAAATAAATCAGGCAATTTGTAGACATTATTTGTTAATGTTTGAAATCAAGGCATTTTTAACTGCTCTTCTTCTTCTTCTTCCGTTTTTTCAACTCGGAACTGTCATATTTTTTTATTGAATTCGGAATCGCGCTTAAATTTTCGAACGAAATTAAAAATTTTTTTATTTGAACAACCATCACCTTGTTAAATTCGCCTGGAACAACACCCTTCTGCGATGACATTGTCATCAAAGGCGTCATGCGTGACAGTGTCACCTATGGTAGGTAGGTAGGTAGGTTGAAGTGGCTGCCACTTAGGCCGTTAATAGGCCCATTGTGATACCAAGGAGGTTTTCTTGTGTTTGTGTGAGTGTATGTCTTTTTATGTAGTGTGCCCCTAAGATGCGATTTTTGAAAAACCAGTGCTAGGCTTGGAACATTACACTCCGTTTCGCCTGTGCCGGGAATCGAACCTCGGACCCTGGGATCAAGAGCATAGCACGCATCCCCTACGCTATCCCAGAGCCCCACAGTGTCACCTATATGTCCCGGTGAAATCACTGATGACTTTGTCCTGCAGTAAATATTTTCCTGCTGGGTGTTTTGAAATGTTTGGATGTATTGAATATTTGCAGGAATTTCGGCGCATCGATCGATTCCTGCACAATTGGGAACAATTCGCAGTACGAACATTGTTTTTTTTTCTTCTTTTTCTCATCCAGTGTTCCTTTGAAATTACATTATAATATGTATGTGTTTGCATAGTATTTTATATATATATATATTTTTTTTTACATTTTCAAGTTTCTCTTTATATTTCCTTTATCTAAATATTCACTATTTAACTGCAATTAAGTTTTGTTTCTATTTTATTTTAATTTATTATTTTTTAACTATTTTTTTTTGTCTTTTGTAGTACCTGAATTTTAGAATTTTGTGTCCGAAACGCCATTTTGTAAGTTCTTCGTTTTTTTTTTAGAGTTGCCAAAAGGTTTTGTAATTTTTTTTTTTTTTTTCACTTTATTTCTAATATGATCCTTAATATTTTAATAATTTCTTTTTAGACATTTATTAATAATATTTATTCAATATTTTACTACTTTGGTGAAGTAGATTTTTACGAAAATATGAGTTGTACATTTTTGCATACATATGTCTTCATTGGTGTACTTCATTTAAATATTTTACTTCAATTTAAGTTTTGAATTTCATCGTGTTCTCTTAGGGTTTTTATTTTGTTCGGCTAAATTTTTTATTAAAAATTGATTTTTTTACACGAATTTTCTTATGATTTAATCGGCAGTGAGTCACAGAATCCGATAGCTGTCGGAATCGGAATAAAAACCGATCGAAATTTCATACAGAATTTACAAATTTTATTGTTTTTGGTTTTGAATCGCAACTGTTATTGGTTCTTAATTGCACAGAACCCTACTTTATCTGGCTATTTATGAAATATATATGAAAATTCAGTCGACTAAAATTCCAATTCCGACAGCTATCGGATTATGTGACACCCCTGAATAATAGCTTTGAATGAATTGACTATGAAAGAGAGATGCAAGTTTTCGGTTAAGGGGGTCTTCTCATTGAGCAACTTTTTTTTTCGACTTTTTTTTTTTGCATTTATTTATAGCTTGGGTAGTTGTGAATATGCCCCTAAAAGGATTTTTTGAAATTCGAAATAGTTTAGAGGATATAGCCTTCTTTGTCGAGCAAGATCTGCGCTAAAACGAGTAATTTTTGCGTTGCTTCAAACTTTAAACGCGTTTATCTCGAAACCACGTTTTTCGAACTGGCGGCCATGATATCTCCAGTTCAACTGAACCGATTTTCATGAAACAAAGTGGAATCGACGCAGAATTGTCACCATTCTCGGGTGAACCTCGACCATAATTTTAAAAAATTTTTTACTATTTTTTTTTTTTACACTAAACTACAAAAAAAAAAGCCCGAAATTGAAATTTTTTTTTTGAATGGCCGCCATTTTGTCAAAAAAAATCACAAAATTAAGCTTGAGGTTCACCCGAGAATTACATCTATACTGATTATAACCCCGTTTTTTTTTTCCATTTCGGACGCTCCGGAGACCCGGAATCGTGGCCGCCGTGACGGCACCTTTTTTTTTCACCACCAACTTTGAAGTCTCATTACTTTTTGAACAGCCCACATATCGAGGCAAAAAAAATTTTTTTTATTTACTTTGAACCTTTTGTAATACAATAAATAAAAAAAGTTTTCAATTATTCTTTGCGTTTTCAAATAAGAATTTTTTTAAAAACGGTCCAAAAAACGGGTTTTCAATGAGAAGACCCCCTTAAGACGGACGAAGGAAGACTGTGAAGGACGAAATTGAACAGTGATAGATGAAATGTCACATCCAGTTGTGAGAAATCCTCGAATCGCATCAAGCGCTTTAAACCAATGAGTTCAATATAAAAAATATAAAAAATATTTAAAAAAATAAACAAAAAAATGGGATCCTCTTTTCGAAAGCTTTTGTAAGCCTTCATGAAAAATCGGAATCGGGTTTGTAGTTATACAAATCTCAGTGCTCAGAATCCAAAAGAAAAAAAAAAAAAAATCTGAAAATAAAAAAACAAAATAAGAGTTTTTTATTTGAATTCTTTTAATACGAAAAAAGTTCTTTACTCTCTCATTTTTTTTTTTACAACTTCACAAATTGAATTAACAACTAAAATTATGCATAAAATATGCATAAAAAAAAAACTATAGAAATTTATATTAGACGTGGATTTTCTCTTTGCAAAATTTTTATATAACTAAATTATAATTCAAAAACAAAAAAAAAATTATTAAGCATTAAATTTAATTTAAGAAAAAAATGTATACATATCAAAATTTAATTCAGTTTAAAACAAATACTTAAGCATAAATTATAGAATGCATTCGCATTTCCGCTTAATCATTTAAATAATAATACATCGATAAGAACTCTCTATGAACTTGAGTGCGATTATTTCTTAATACATACAATATACCATAACTGATATAAGAGTTTATAAAAAAAAAAAATCTTTTTTTATTGAAAAAAATTAAAACTATTATATTCTTTATTGCAGTTCAAGTGGAAGACGACACACTTTTACTCGATTTCAAAAGGAGCGAAGTTTTATGATCTATAAGGCAACAGAAAATATTAAAATTTAGCTCCCAAAACTATGCATTGAAATATTTCGAATATTTCCGATAGTTTCAAATCTGTTCATTCTTATAGGTATGCCCATTTAATCACATCCTGAGGAAGGGGTTTGAAAAATATGCGGATATCTTTAAAGCCTTGATTGAGCTCCGTTTATAAAGGCTTAAAACGATATTAAATTGGTTTTTCAAACATTCAATTGCATACATATAGGTGCTGAATTGAAATAATTTTCTATTGCCCTAATGATTTTTTAAAGATATTATAGTTCATTTCATAATAAATCTAACTGATGTGAGAGTGAACTCAAAGAGAGACATATTGAAGTTTTATTGAAGAAAACATTTGAGTGAAAACACGAAAAAAATTCTAAGATCGCTTTGAGTAGAAATATTGTGACAAAATTTAAATTAAACTCTTCTTCTTAAAGCTCAATCAGCAATCCATCTGGCTTTCACATTTCTTCTCCTCAACTGTTATACGTATGTCAAAACATTAAAAAATTAAAGAAAAATTCACTGCGTTTTATTAAAGAGCCCATTTAAAATTCGATTGCAAGCGATCTGCAGTCAAAAAAAAAAAAAAACAATAGTTTAAGGTTCCACAAAACCTGCCACAGCTTCTCTTTTCATTTATACAAAATTAACTTAACTATAATTTTTTTTTTTTTTTTTTTTTTACTTTTCAATTCAATGAATTAAACAATTTCCAATTTAAGATCTTAAAACTAAATATAAAAAAAAAAAATTATCATCTTTTTAAAAGCCTTTTCAAAACTGTGCACAGTTTTTAAACATATTAAAATCATCTCCATTAAAAAATGCAATTAAAAAAATAAATAAATTTGAAACACTTTAAAACCGATTTAAAATTAAAAGGCACATTTTAAAACACAAAATAAAATCTTTTCAAAAAAAAATACGACCATAGTAAAATCATAAAATCATAAAATCAAAAAACGAGTTGAAACGTAAATAAAAAGAGTAAAAGAAAAAATCATGTTACTTTTTCCACGCCCACAAAAAACCAAAGACAATTGGCGAATTTATGAAATGTAAAGCATTCGATACAGAGTAACCGGTAGCTAGGAAAATCTGTTACAGTAATAAGCTTTATTAAAAGTGGAAATACAAAAAAATAAGAGAAATTTTACCACCGAAAAGGATCCGTTTTATATTGAATCACCAAATGAGCTGCAAATTAATGCATTTTAATTTGAATTATTCGTTACAAAGTAATCGGTATTAAAATTTTGAAAACAAAAAAGAAAAAAAACTAACATGATACGACATATGTGACTATTGAGAGGCAATACGCTTGAACCGTAGTTGAGTTTGCATAACTTTCGTCTTAGTGAAGTCAAAAGATTCTTCTGAGTTGATTGAAAAATTATTTTGCCACTTTTTAGAAATCGAAACTTTAAGATTCTGCGCTCTATTAATTTAAGTTTAAATTTTAAATTATATTTTAAAAAGGTATTTTTTCTATCTACCCAGTTAAAATTCGTGCATATTATAAATAATCTATTTTAGGAATTAAGCTTCAACACTTAATTCCAATCAAAAATTTTATGTATGTCTCAATTTTGGGGTGAAATTTCTTTTCTTCAACTTGCTGCAAAATCTCACCAGACTAATATCGAACAACAGTTACTTTCTTTGTAACGAATACCCGAGAGAAGGACAACTATTTAAAACGCTTTATTTCTCTCTTTCTCTTTTCTTCTATCTCTCTTTCATTTTGGAATTTCGACTCGCTTTTGGATGCAAAAATTTCGTAAATTTTTCTTCTTTCCTTTTTCTTCTTCTTTCATTCTTGTTCCTTTTAACTTACACTTTAACAGCTACTACTTTTAATTAAGTGTTTATGTGTATATGTTAGTGTATGAGTGTGTATTAAGCTAAATAGTTTTAGACTTTATGTTTATATAATTTCATTAAATGTTAAGCGCCTTGAACGCTCTCTTTATCACTTGTGTTTCTACAAAATCTTAATTTTTTTTTCTCTTTCTTTCAACTTCGTTTCTCATGCCTTTTTTTTGTTTTTTATTTTTTGCTTTTACTTTTAAAAATTCATTGATTGTTTTTGTTTTATTGTTTAGATTTAATTTTATTTTTTGTGTTCGATTTTCTTAAGTGCAACACACTTATAATCGGGCATAACCTCACTTTTTTTTTTTTTTTTTTTGTATTGCACATAACCTCACTTTATATTGTATATGTGCTTTTTTATTTAGTGTTATTTTTTTGGCTGACTATATTTTTTTTTCTTTTAAATAAAGTTCGTTCTTTTTTCCACATGCAGTACTTTTCAACTTAAAGTTTTATCAGTAAATTTGTGTGTATGTAAGTATATGTGTGTGGATTTGCTTTTGTGTACGTTTCACATACACATATTCGTTTATAATTATTTCTTTTTTCTTTTTAATTTGCAATGAGTACTAAAAAATCAAAATCTTTTAAGCATATTTTGTACTTTCTCTTTTTCGCTTTTCGCATTTATCGTTTACAATTCGTAAGATCTGATTTTTCTCTTGTTGCAATAGAGTCGGTCGGTCGCCCTGATTTGTTAGAGCGCTCATTGGTGTTGTTGTAAGATTTGGTTTTGTGTCTGTTTTTGCTGAGCATGGTCGTTGAAAGATTGGGAAGCAGCTAAACAAAAGGAAACAAAAAAAGATATAAATTAGAATTTGTATATCCATGTCCAGTCTTGCCGTTCTAAAAAAAATCAAGTAAGGGTGTTATAGTCAGGCGAGCCTGACAATAGAATACCCGACACAGACACACATCTTCAAATAATTTTTAATATCGAGAGGTGTTTAAGGCCATAAGGGCCCCCATATACTGACTTTTGATAGATTTCTTTATAAAAACTGCCCCTTTGCCACGCCCAATTTTCCAGTTTTTGTTGAACTATAATCGGAGGCTTAAATATACACTCAAATTCCAAGTTTCATTGAAAAATTTCGAAAAATTCCGATTTTGAGGCAGTTTTGGGATTTTTGTGACAGACCCTAGTACTGGAGGTACCCTTAAAAATGGACCGACCAAGGAAATTTTTTGTAAGAATGTTTGTGGCTACAAAGGAAGTATAAGTGCCAAATTTCGTTCAAGTCCCATTTGAAATTCGGGTGTAGGAGGCAATTTTCGAAAAACGCCACGCCCACTTTTTCAATTTTTTGAAATTGAATAACTTGACTTCAAATATGTTCAACTATCAAATTTCATCAAAATATCTTGAAAAACTTCGATTTTAGAGCAGTTTTTGTGATTTTTATGACAGACCCTAGTACTGGAGGTACCCCTAAAAATGGTCCGATCGGGTCCATTCTCGAACTTGTTCTTACTCATGTGCTTGTGAGTACGCATATCAAATTTCATCAAGATAGCTCAACTCCTTCGATAAGATAACTGTATACAAACAGACGGACAGACGGACATGTCTAAATCGAATCTCCTGGTGACGCTGATCATTTCTATATATATTTTGTATGGTGTATTTCAACTGGTTCTGGGTGATACACACAACCACACAAACGCAATATACCCTCGACACAGAGTGTGTCGGGTATAAAAAATCAAGACGTTTTCAAAATTCCGCTAAATCCTAGGGAATAAAAATATTAAGAAGTCGCTAGAAATAGTTGAAATCGAGATTCTAAAAAGAGCATCTTTAGACCTGATGACACATGAAGTCGAAAATAACCAAAAAAAATTGAAAAAAAAATTGAAAAATTTCCGAAAGAATGCCCCAAGGTACAATCACTGATATGATATGATGGGATTCAAAAAAAAGTAACCATACTGATCTCGGAAAATGATGTAAAAATTACTCTAGATCTAGGGAGAAATTCGCTAAAACGGCAAAACTGATCCTATAGCTACATATATGTCCCCTTTTAACCCACTCACCATTTGAATTGCCGGTTGAGGAGCTTGTGCTTGCACTGTTTCTTTCATGCAAAATACTATTTGCCGTCAATGTTGCTGCAATGGAAGTAGCTATGGCCGACTCTGATGGCGTGACTGGTCCAGCGGAATGCGGTGTCGGTTGGCCAGTTTGACCCATCACCTTCTGACGCACTTCACGTATTTTCAACTGCAGATCTTGCTTGCGAGGGAAGACATCTTTGTGTTGGTTCTGCAATTAATAAAATGGTTGAGATGTGAGCCCAAATTTTTTTAGTGAAATTACTTTTTAATTGAATGATGGATGATTACCTGAAAAGCAATCGTTGCTTGGGTTGACGGAAACATTCCATGATCGCTAAATAATTGCATAACCAAATTTCGTCGCTGCTCAAGCACTTTGCGATGTCCTTTTTCGCTAGCATCGGATCGTGCACTCTGCAATGGTGTCTGCGGTGTACGTGGAGAACGTCCAGTTTGATCGCCAGCTTCCGATTCTAAATGAGAAGAAAAGGATTATTTCATCTCTCTGCTCTTTAAATATAATTTAACAAAATAAATCTTATCCGAATGGGAGACTTTTAGGAGTTGACTTGAAAGCCCAAGATTGATAAAAATCTTAGAAGCATTGCAAATTAGTTTGTGGACAGTGCCAAACTAGGCGGTACTGATCCAATTGAACATTTTAACTTAATATTTGAAAAAGATTAACTCACCACGCAATTGATCTATGTTAAAATCGGGACCAAAGAAACGTTGTGTTGGTGTTGCTGGTATCGATGCAGTCTCATCTGCCGATTCATTTTCAATATCTATAAAAAAAAAATTTTAAAAATTATTATTATATTATGCCTTTAAAAAGTGTGGTGAATAATTCTTACGTAGTTTCTGTTGTGGTTGAATATTGTTCTTTTTACGATAATTTGTACCATAGACGCGTGGTGAAGACGGTACCGCAATTGCACTAGGGGATTGGCAATCTTCCGGTTTGAATTGCGGCAGGGCCTGATATTTCTTCTCAAAGTCAACTTGTTTAAGTACTCTTTAAATAGAATAAATAAAAAAAATAGAATTGGTTTTGGTGAGTTATCACGAAAAATCTATTATGGTATGTTTTCGCTCACTTGTCCATTTCATCGTTTTTCTTTTTCGATAATGCAGACTTTAATGGCGACTTTGGATTGTTGTTCATCGATGTCACGTTGACAACATTTATTGTGGTTGGAGTTGTGGGTAAGTGTTCATCACTGCTTGGCGTTGTTGTAGATGATGTTGGTGTGGGTAACGCAGCTGTTAATGCAGCATTTGTATTGACATTTCCGATAATTGGCGATGATGATTCGACTATTGGTGAGTTCATATCATTGTTGGAATTGTTGCCTAATATTGTTGTGCTGGAGAAGTTACTATTGTCGGGACTATCATTCTTCGAGTTTGAGTTGTTGGTCGGTGTATTGCCAGCAGCTAAAAAAAAACAAATTTTCATAAGTAAATTCTAACGTTATAACAGGTTGGCTGATAAGTCCCCGGTCTGACACATAGATGGCGTCGCTAGTATTAAATGCATATTATTTTTATATAGTGGCAACCTTCAAATGATTCGTGTCAAAATTTGACGTCTGTAAGTCAATTAGTTTGTGAGATAGAGCGTCTTTTGTGAAGCAACTTTTGTTATTGTGAAAAAAATGGAAAAAAAGGAATTTCGTGTTTTGATAAAATACTGTTTTCTGAAGGGAAAAAATACAGTGGAAGCAAAAACTTGGCTTGATAATGAGTTTCGGACTCTGCCCCAGGAAAATCAACAATAATTGATTGGTATGCAAAATTCAAGCGTGGTGAAATGAGCACGGAGGACGGTGAACGCAGTGGACGCCCGAAAGAGGTGGTTACCGACGAAAACATCAAAAAAATTCACAAAATGATTTTGAATGACCGTAAAATGAAGTTGATCGAGATAGCAGAGGCCTTAAAGATATCAAAGGAACGTGTTGGTCATATCATTCATCAATATTTGGATATGAAAAAGCTCTGTGCAAAATGGGTGCCGCGCGAGCTCACATTTGACCAAAAACAACAACGTGTTGATGATTCTGAGCGGTGTTTGCAGCTGTTAACTCGCAATACACCCGAGTTTTTGCGTCGATATGTGACAATGGATGAAACATGGCTCTATCACTACACTCCTGAGTCCAATCGACAGTCGGCTGAGTGGACAGCGATCGGTGAACCGTCTCCGAAGCGTGGAAAGACTCAAAAGTCCGCTGGCAAAGTAATGGCATCTGTTTTTTGGGATGGGCATGGAATAATTTTTATCGATTATCTTGAGAAGGGAAAAACCATCAACAGTGACTATTATATGTCGTTATTGGAGCGTTTGAAGGTCGCAGGGAAAAAATTTGGCTGCAATGAAGAGGTGATCGCCGAAACTGAGGCCTATTTTGAGGCAAAACCGAAGGAGTACTACCAAAATGGTATCAAAAAATTGGAAGGTCGTTATAATCGTTGTATCGCTCTTGAAGGGAACTATGTTGAATAATAAAAACGAATTTTGACCAAAAAATGTGTTTTTCTTTGTTAGACCGGGGACTTATCAGCCAACCTGTTACAAATTATATGTAGGTGATTTCTACTTACACATATTTTTGCGACGTTGAAGCGGTGCACGACCTAACTGAGCTGGGGTTGGTGCCAGCTTAAATTGTTGGCTTTCGCTAGTATTATCTTGATCATCATCGCCGCCGCCGTGAGTTGAGGAGCTAGAAGCATCTGAATTGCTTCGTTTCCCAGCAGAATCTGGTGGGATTAATTGGTACGATGCCGATTTGGGGGTTGATGGAAGCGATTTGAATGTTGGAGATATCGGTGTATTGTCTAAAAAGAAAAGAATAGAAAACAAATGTAATGAAATTGAAGGATTTAGCTTTTGATTGATGCTTTCTCAACTAAAGTGCAACCTACCTTGTGTAAAGCTATGCAATAACATTGTATTCTGTGCCAATGGTGGTGGTGGTGGTGGCTGGCTACCCATGCCAGTTTGTCCATTTTTCGTATAGATATACTGCACTGGTGTTGGCTTATGCGGTCCAGTGTTGGAACTATGCAATTGATCTACTTGGTGACGATGATTCATCGGCACAATGGCATACTAATAAAAAAAAATTAAAATAAAAATTTAACTGTTGAGATGATAATCAACGCAACATTTCAACGCACCTGATGACCCATAATATTATTGACTGCAAAGAGAATTTGCTTTTGTGGTGTTCCGCTTTGTGTGGTTGAAATAATCTGAGCTGGAGCTGATAATGGTGTCATGGCTGAGGCTGGAGATGACGGCACCGATGATGCTGAGGCCGACGTTGTTGTTGATGATGGCGTTGACGACGATACCGAATGACCTAGTGACGATGCAGAATTTGACGAATTTGTATTAACAACAGTTGCGACATTGCTTGCATTAAACATTAATATAGACGTTGTTGTTGTATTAGTATTAGCATTGCTTGTGGCTGCTGCAACACCAGTCACATTAGTGATTTGTATCTCATTCCCATTACCACTAGCTAAATAATTATTACTAAGATTATTATTAGTATTAGGTTTTTTGTTAGTACATTCGTTCGAATGATTAGCAGCATTCAAAACGGTGACTGTTGATGTGGGTGCTGCAACACCACCACTGTTCGTTGTAATGATTCGTGCATTTGCTGGCAACGCAATTTTATTGACACACGTTGAGTTGACGCTAATGAATGAAAGTGGCGCAGTGCCGGTGCTGTTGTTGTTGTTGTTAGACTTCCATTTGGTCCGGCTGTTATTGCCTTCTGCTGGAGTAATTGTTGAGTGATGCTTTGCTTTTGTTGTGGATTATAGCTATTGGCATCGGTAATCAATAACATTGTTTTTGGTGCAGTTGGTGTTGTTGTTGTTGTTGTTGTTGAGTGTGCTTTTTCAATACGGCGTTCTGAACGGCGTTGCTCGTCTGTTCCATGCAACGTATCGAGTACTAAAGCATCGTAAAGTATTGCTGTACGTCCTGTTGATTTTTTTATTGTTGAATTCGTACCCGAAATGGTGGTGGTAGCATCTAAAATTGTTCCATTATTGTTGAGTCGTCCATTCGATTTGATTGTCAGCAATTTACGTATAATCGGTGATGAATTGGCGGCAACATTCAAGTTATTGGATGAACCGGCAGCGGCAGCGGAAGCAGAAGTTGCAACAACAACGGAATTTGGTGGAAATTTATTGATTTTTTCAGTAATTAAAAAATTTGGCGACGTCGATGATAATAATGGGCATGTTGTTGGTGTTGATGTTGAGTTGTTGCAGTTGATGTTGATGTTTGGAGTTGATGATAGGGTTGTTGATGTCATTATTGGTGATGGATTTGGTGAGCTTTTTGTGAATTTTTGTATGCGATTAAAAAATAATGGTGGTGGTGTTGATATTGTTCGTATGATTGCAAATTGATTTGACGAAATGGTTGCATGCTTCGCAATGCACGTTGGTGAGGAAGGTGTTAATGGTATTGGCGAACAATTTGGTGAATAATGAATGCATTGTTGTTGTTGTTGTTGATGTTTTTGTTGCTGTTGCAAGCATGGCGAATATCTTTTTTGATAATCATGCGCATATGGTGTCGGAACACGTCTAATGACTGTCGGTGGTGTTTCCACTCGACGTTGATGTAAAAATTTTAATTGCTGATGTGGTGAAATATGTTTCTCTTGTGGTGTTAACGAACGTACTATGGTGAATTGTCTACGCCTCATTTTGGCATTGGTCGTTGATGTTGTTGTTGTTGATGCGAATGCGGATGTGGATGTGGATGTTGGCGTTGGTGTTAATGTTGATCTTATTGTAGGGCTTGGTGTATTTGTTGATGTTAGTGTTTGTGGGTGTGTTATATAATTTTTGTGTATTGTATAGAATTCGATATTATCAAAATCGGTTTCGGACTCATAATCCTCATGTTCGTTGTCGTTGGAATGAATATTGGCTTCGACTTCCACTTTTTCCTCTTTCCTATTATCCGTGTTACTTTCGTTTTGTGCGTTTCGTTGCGTTTCATTGTCATTGTTAGTGGTTACTGTTAGCTTTTCATCGTCTTCTTTTATTTTTTTTTTACAATTTTTTTTTTTTTTTTTTTTGTATGGTTAATGAATTGTTAGTTTTGAGAGTTAAGACACAAAAGTGGTGAATTACATACAATGAGTATTAACACAGTCGAGCATGGAATGCATGAAAGTCAGAGAGAGAGAGAGATATATATAAAGAAATAAGAGAATGAAGAATGGTAAACAATGCTTTGAGAGAGTGAATGAATATGTCAATGTCATGAAAATGATAAAAAATTCTGAATCGCCAATTTGAAAACATTAGGAGAAATTTATTGCAAAACAAAGCTAATGTAAAAAAAAAGAGTTTAAAAAAGTTAAAAAAAAATAAAATCTGGCAGCCCGAAATATAAAAAAAATACTCTTTTTTGTGGCAGCACTAAAAAAAAAATGTTAATTTATACAGAGAAAAAAAAAGGAACATAAATGTGAACTTTAAATAAACAAAAAAGACAATTTTAATTTAAACGAAGTTAAAGGAAACGGCTTAAGTTTACTTTACGGGCGTTTCTGGGAATTCGCCAATATTTGGTACATAGACGAAGATTGACCTCCTGATTCCAAATCTGCAATCAGAATTTGGGGGTCGCATGTAGTTTAGAAGTTATAACCATTTGAAGTTCGTATGAGAAATGTATTCAAACTCACTTACAGCTACTACGTAGCGCTGCCAGACTCGATATTTTTAATCTTACTAGCAATTAGTAGATTTTTAGCTGTTTGTATAACAGATAAGGAAAACCAGAGAAAATGATAGCGTCCACTTCAGTACCGCTATTATGAGTCTCTCTTTGAGAGCCATAATATGCAGATAATGTGCGTCCGTAACCATGAATAACAGAAAAAATTCGTTGCGTTTGTCCTTACCCATGTCGCATTTGGACAAATGAAAAGTTTAAAAATGCCTTGTTATTAACTATGCGAAACAGGACACGATATTGCGGCGATTTAAGAGTTCCAGTGTCGCTATCTCCTCATCCTCAACTGACTGTCTACTCATTAGATTCTCATCGGTCTGTATCACTGGTATATCAGACTAAGGAAAACCAGAGAGACAATGTCGCAGTCTCGCAAAAACATTAGGCTTCGTCCTTCGTCCATTATGTCTCGTCCGGAACATAAATTATGCATAAAAAATTCGCGATCCGTAACCATAATATACAGAAAAAAATTTAGTCTAGATCATTATTTGCGTCCGTTACCATCAATTGTCGAAAAATTTTCTTGAGAAAATGCAAAGATTAGTTGCGCAAAATTTCACAATTGCAAACTCTTTGTTATTATCTGATGGTCCTGAAAAGGACCGATTTGCGGGCGTTTAAGGGGTCCCAGTGTCGCTATCTCCGTCATCCTCAACCTAACTGTCACTGCATTCAGATTCCTCAGATAACCGGTGCTGCTCCCTCACGGGCTGGTAGACCTATGCAGCGACCTTAAAAAATTCCACGAGAGGATCTGAATTTCTGGCTCTGCATTCTCGCAAAAACATAGGCTTCGCCAAATTACTCCGGAAAAATGATTTCCGCCGGGAGTACAGTTTTAAAATTTGCATTATAAAAATTGCAGATCATTCGCTTAATTTATACATTTCTATAATAATAGCAACAAAAAATCTTAAATTCTTAGATTCTTAAATATGTGGCAGCACTTGAAACAATTTTAAAAATTTTCTTGTAAAAATGCAAAGCTATTTAGTCTGGCAGCGCAAACAATGTTGAAAATTTGGGGGAAATTTTGGGGATTTTCGGCAATTTTTAAATCGCGATTCCTCCTAAACTAGTTGCGACCCCCAAAAACTGATTGCGGATTTGGTGTTTGCGAATTTTTTTGCACATTTGCAAAAAAAAAAAAAAATTTTTTTTAATCGCAGAAACGCCCGTAAAGTAAACTTGTTCCAAGGAAACATAAAACTATGCCTTTGCTACTCACCTCGAGAGTCGCAAGGACTGCGTAAAACGTGTGAGTTATGTTTTTGACCCAATGCCGTCGAAGTTGGTACATTGAAGGTGAAAATATTTCCAGCTACAAGTCCTCCACTTACACCTGGAGTAATTCCTCCATTTCCTCCGCCATTTAGCTTGTACGGTGATTGCGGTTCCTGTTTGATATCTTCCTGTTTGAAAATCATTTGCTGTTGTTGTTGTTGCTGCATTTCATCGAGTTTTGTGCTCTTTGGACTGATGGGCATCGTTTTGAAAGCACCACCTACAGTAAAGTTAAAGCAAATAAAGAGCAAAAGAAAAAAATCGCGAATAAGTAAAAGAAAGAAATCGTAGAAATTTGTTTGCTCGCCTGTTGGTTGGAATGGGGTTACACCAGTTGGATTCTTTGGGCTATTATAGGAATACAGTGACATCTGTTGATGGTTCAATATATTGTTATCGACGATTCCAGGACGATGTGCTTTAATTGCCTTCGGTTTAAAGGTTTTCTCACGCTCATTTGTACTATTGGATGCTGTCGAATGATCGCCACTTTCAGTGGAATTATTTTTAGCGTTTTGTGCCGCTGCTGTTGCTTGCTGCTTATCACAATTTAGGGCGGACTTTTTAGTATCCAACGGTTTACTACTATAATCGTATGCGGTATCTTCAGCATCCGAGTCGGCAACACGTTCACAACATTTCAAATCAATTTGAAGCGTAGCATTTGACGATGATGATGTTGCATCTTGCTGCATTGAAATGCTCAAATTACTATGATTGGTGCTCGACTCTTCCTCAATGCCGTCCATCTAAAGAAATTAGTTCGTATTTTGAGCGTAAGGGAACCACAAAACAGCATTATGATAAACAAACTTACCGCTTCATCCTCCTCTTTTAGTTTTGTAATCGACTCCTGCTTAATTGATTGATGATTATCGTCACTATCCTTGTTATAGCTAGCAATTGTTAATGGTATATTATCGCGCTGCATCACATCGCTTTCATCCATCGAAATATTATTTCCATCTGCCGCCGATTGCGATTCAAATGCAGCAGCTGCTGCTGTGCTGCCGCCGATTCATCACAAGAGTCATTACGTTGTTTTGCTGTTGCTGTATTCTCTGTCGTGTTTGCAGTCGGATTTGCATTGCCTTTTCCCGAACTTGAAGACTTACGGCGATCTTTGGAGCACCAACGCCAATCGGGATGTTGTTTAAAATGTGCATCCTTCACGGAACTGGCCAATTCATGGTATTTCGCTTTTTGATCTGGCTTCAGAGCATACCACCATTCACCGAGTATTTTACTAACAGTTCGATTATCCTGATTCGGATGTTTCTTATGTACTTCTTTTCGATGCTTCTTGGAGAATATCATGAAAGCATTCATCGGACGACGTATTTTATTCTGTAAATACGAGGAATATTTTTTTTTTTTTAAATATTATGAATATGGAACGATTCTGCTAAAAAAAAATACACTTTACCTTTGTTATTGGACTCAATGGCTCCTTGATTGTTCCACTTCCATCATTTGCACTTGCCAATGCTTGTTGTTTTTGCTGCTGCTCTTGCTGTTGCAATGCGCTCAACGATTGTGAGCGCCGTTTGTGAGATTGTCCACCTTTAGTTTTTGTTGTGTTGTGTTGATGTTGCTGCTGGTGTTGCTGGTGCTATCAAGGCACATTCATCGTTATTATTATTTCGTTTTGAATCGTTTTGACTGTTACTCTTATTGTTGTAGCTGACCATGCAAAATCCAACATCAAGATTGCTATTTGTCGTAAAACGTTGCTTCTTAGCAGCTGCAGCAGATAACATACCAGCAGCAATACCACTATTCGATTGATTCGATTCGAAAACGTCATCGTCAAGCTGATCGTCGTTCTCATCGGCATGATTGGATAATTTTGTTGCTGCTGCTGTGCTTGTGATTGTGATTGTGCTGGTTGGTGTTCCTGTTCCTGTTGCTGTCAATGGGGATTGCAATCCTGCGTTATTTGTTGTACAATTCAATGGTTTATTTGGTGTCGTATAATGATTATTATTATTGTTGCTATTGCTGTTGTTGTTGTTGTTGTTGTTACTGTTATGGCTCAGATTGGAGTTAACTGTGATCAATTGCGTTGTTGCTGTTGTTTGTTGTTGGTGGCCTGTTTGTGACGAGTTGATCACATTCGCTGCGTTCGATGTTGCTGGATTTATTGAATCCTGATGCACTAGACCAGCAATGCTGTAATTGGAGACTGTTTGCGGTTTTGTTGTATTCACAACAGGGGATGAGTTTATATACGGCAGCAGCGTTTGCCAATGATAAATCGACCCCGTATTATAGCCTAAAATATGAAATCAAATCGATTAAAAAATTATAGATTGATTGAAGGGAGAAGTTTTTTGCTTACCGTTTTTTGGAATTGACTTCTCCTGGGTGCTGAGACTATTGCTGGCATTCAAATGATGCGACGTTTGTGACGTTTGTATTGGATTCAACGGTGGCGGACCATTTGAATGTGCTTGCTGCAGCTGCTGCGGCTGTTGTTGTTGCTGTTGCGGTAGCAATGGCACCAATTGTGTTGCATCGACAATGACTGGAAAGGATTGTTGAGTTGGCAAATGATTATGGTTAGTTCCATTAGTCGTGTTCATGTTGCTGTTGGCTTGCATTGCCGCTGCAGCAGCAGCTGATGCCGGTGAGATCCTTATAACACTTGTTGCATGACCCATCGATGTGGGTGGTAAAGCTGTTGTCGCTTGCGGCGCTGGAGGTGGTTGTATTGCAGCAGGCGGTGGCGGTCCCAAAGGGCCCGGGGAGCGTCTTGTCAACGCTAATTGTTGTTGCTGCTGCTGTTGTTGTTGTTGTTGTTGTTGGTTGCTGCTGTTGATGCTGCTGCTGTTGTTGTTGTTGCTGTGCTGCTGTTGTTGATGTTGTGTCTGATGATTATGATGATGATGATGATGGTAGCCATTTCCAGCGATGAGCACTTGTGACTGTGTTGAACTGTTCACTGTCGGCGGCGGCGGCGGCAATTGACTTTGGTGCATAACCATTGATACGGCTGCTTGTTGCGGCGGCGCCGGCGGTGGCGGTGCCACAGATTGTTCATTATTACCACCGCTTTTTGCACGCACTGACTCCGGACGTATCACTTGAGAGAAATTTGCACTGTTTCCAATGTTGTTGTTGTTGTTGTTGTTGTTAATGTTGTTGCTGTTATTACTATTAGCGCTAGCATTTAAATTATATAGCACTGGACTAGGCGTTGTTGCGCCTTTCCACTTTGCAGCTTGTGCGTCGGCAACGTGCGTCGCCACAGGTGGACCACCACCGATCGGCGTGAAGAAATTCTGTCGATTTGATACTGGTGGCACTGGTGAGTTGTTGGGATTCAAATGCGGCGGTGTGCCATGATTGACTGGCGATGAGTACGATGGCGTTGCCGAACGGGAACTACTGAGGGACACTGCAAAGGCACAAAAGATTCAATATGTATATATATATATTTTTTTCCAAAAAGAATTCTAAAAAATCAGCAATTTCTCTTCATTTCTATTTACATAGGCACTGTAAATACAGTTTCGCGCCAAATTCGTTGTCTTTCAATGCATGCATTTCGATGCATTTGGCATAACTGAATTGAAGCCGCACCAAGCAATCGCACGATGGACTATCTCTATCTATCGCTTAAGTTGATTCATTAATTTCAATCAATTAACGAGAAAAAGAAGATTGAGCTGAAATGCGTCACTATTTATTTTTATTATTTTTTCTGCCTGCTTGTGTTTTCCCATGCTCCTCACGCTTTCTCTTACTCTCTCTTTGAGTTTTGTGAATGACAGCTGCTGCCATTGTTACAGGTAGAAGACCTATTGTTTTTGTTGTTTCCACTTGTGTTACCTGTCTTCTTTGTGAATTGATGTGTTTGGTGTTGTTGTTTTTATCACATTCTTTGATGTCCTTTATCTGTATGGGCTGTCTAGACGGTCGTACATGTTTGTCAAGCGAATGTAATCGTAATGTTTGCTCAACTTATTGTGAAATGTGGTAAGTTCTCTTTTACAGAATGAAAGTAATTTTATTTGAAGTAATTTCCGAATTCCCCGCATAACTGCATAATCCCCTTAACCCTTTGTGCAGCTCTGCTAATGATTTTAGGCAAATTGATACCCAAAAGGGTAGATTTTTTTTTTGTGAAATTACCCAGCCGGACATTATCGCATGCATGAAAAAATCATTAATGCAGAAGAAGTGAAGCATTCATATGCAGTGATGCCAGATTGTGGGTTTTTCCCCATATTGTGGGTTTTTTCACTCAAATATCGTGACATGGGGAAAAGTATGGGTAATTTTATATCGAAATTTATGCACTACATTTAAGGTATATTTACTACTTATGAGAATGAAAATCGTGTTTTCCCTCTTCCAGTACCATGCATGACTCTTTTTGCTGTATCTAGTCGCGTGTTCCCTAAGTGTTGTAAAGAAACTTGGTTTTTTTTTTAAGTCATGAATAAGACTGCAATTTTAAGTTACTTTTATTTTTTGTTATTTTCTTGATACTTTTATTAAAATATTAAAATATTGTGTTTAAATCCAATGTTAAATTTTGAAATCGGTACGCCCATATTTTCAAAAAATCATTCTGGGTTTTTTCGTGGGTTTTTAGTTTTTGAAAATGGGGAAAAGTGGGTTTTTTTCCAATATATGAGGGTTTTTTTTATCGATAAAATCTGGCATCACTGTTCATATGTAAAGAAGCCAATTGGTGCTTTTTCGAATGATCTTTTAGTGAAAATATCACAGAAGCAAGAGCTCGTTGCAACAGACCCTTCTTCAAATGAAATTTTCATATGAAAGATGGTTGTATACTCCTATTTTCAATGCAGATCCTATGAAATTGACATGACAAAATGTTTTTCAATCTGTGTGCTACAATTCTCAAAAGTTTTATAATTTTTTTTTGTACTTAAGATGTTTTAAGAATTGAAACTCTTAAGTCTTTCCAAAGGCGATAATGTTTCACAACCACGAAGTAACGAAATATGGCCCCATATCAGCCAAATTTTTTTAAAATATTCTTTTTCTTCTCCTCTCAGAACCCCCCGCGGCATATACTATTATTTCAAATGTAACTCTCATTCCCGTTGGCACCATAATATTTGTTCAGAATGATATTTTCATTCATGTTAGCAGCATATACTCTATTTTCAAATGAAATAATCATGCACGTTTGATCCATTTCAGCCAGCCAGCATGTACCTTTTGCCCAAATGAAGTTTTCATGCGACTCCTTTACCTAATAAATAACACATGAATTTTGAAGTACTGAAAATAGCGGCCATCTC
Organism: Chlorops oryzae; assembly: GCA_020466095.1. Classification (NCBI taxonomy): domain Eukaryota; kingdom Metazoa; phylum Arthropoda; class Insecta; order Diptera; family Chloropidae; genus Chlorops; species Chlorops oryzae. The sequence continues at coordinate 26,794,309 of CM035809.1, read as the reverse complement.
CTAACAAAATTCATTAGAAGTAAGGGTTATTAATGCGAGTAGTCGCAGCATGAATTTTCACCACTTCGGAAGTACACTGCAGAAGTAGTGAAATTTCCGGCTGGGTAGGTACATTTGGATATTCTAAATTTTTTGGATCCACAAAGCTGACAAACATTGAATGAGATTTCTACTTACCTAAAGTATTTGCTACGTCAGTCTCTACTTGATCGAAACGCCCCGAAATATGATAGTTCGGAGATGTCTCAGAATCTCGTGAGGTGTCTTCATCGCCTTGTGTTTTGCTACTGGAACGACTGCCAATGTCACTGGAATTGGATGTTTTTTTTTTTTTTTTGTTAGCCCTTCATATTATAGAATACGAACACATACCTTGGAAAACGACTTGGCCCCGTTGAGCGCAAGGCATTGCCCTTCTGATTCATATGCCGCGAACATAAGCCACGACGTTGAGATTCTTTCGAGCACAGGGAACATAGACGGCGCCATTGTTTGCCATTATATTTTTTGCGTACACCAGTATCGGATTGAACAATATCACCTTTTTTAAAACGATGTGGTGTCGCTGCTTGAGATCTGCAACCAAAAAAAAAAAAAAAACAAATTTAACATAAAATATTGAAACTAAATACGCATAAACTATATGTATTGTATTATCCACCATGGTTGTGGTGAATTGCATCAACTTCATAAGAAAAACTCTCGATCGACCCACCTTGGAGTTGCTGGATGAGATCTTGGAGTTAGTCGCTGATCGAGTAAACTCGATGTACTGCCACGACTTTGCATGCTGCTACGCTTGCTGCCACTGGATAGTTTTTCAGTATCAGCGTCCGCACAGAGCGTGTAGGCGCTTATTTCAACACGTTTCAGCTCATCGTCCGATTCGTAGTCATCGTAGCCGCGTGAATGCTGCTGCTGACGACGAATAAACTCATCCGACGATTGCTGTGCGATCATCAATTTGCTCGTCGATGAAGAGCAGCTGGAAGTGGAGGTTGCAACAATATGCGTTGGAATTCCATGATGTTGAGATGCACTATGCAATTGATGGTGCTGCTGCTGCTGCTGCTGCTGGGAAACAATTATTTCGGGCACGGAAACCAAACCATGGTTAGCATTCTCTGCACTCATATTTATACCAGAACTGAAGGCTTGCGTTGGCGGTGTTGGATTGCTGTTACTATTCGACGCGGTTTGAAATGGGGATGTCGCACGTGTGCGATAATACTCTTCTTGCTTTTGCTGTAGATGATGTTGCTGATACTGCTGCTGATGCTGCTGCTGTTGGTGCTGCTGCTGTTGATTTAGCAGTGCATGTTGTTGCGTCGAATGTTGCGCAACATTGCTGCTACTTGTGGTTGGTATTTTACTATCATAACGTGTGCTAACAAAAGTCATTTGATGGCTCGATTTATGCATGGGTGTTGCATACATATAGCTTGAACCTTCGCCTACACTATTACTGTTGATAACTATTGTATTTTGTTGCTGAGTGGATTGCTGACCAGCAGCAATTGGTGTTGTTGGCTTTACAATGGTAACTTGCCGCTGGTGCTGGGATTGGCTGCTGCTGCTGCTGCTGTTGATGTTGGTGGTGGTGGTGAGTTTGCGTCGGAGTTTTCGTAAGCACCGTAATTGTTGCTGACGTTGGAGACGTCATTGATACCGTCGAGACCATTGGTTGTACTGCAGTCGGAGGCGGTAGCGGAGGTGGTGATGAGATTTCATTCAATTCATCCCACCATGGCGGCAGCAAAAGACGCAAATCAGCACGCTTGACTGTTTTAAACTGTAAATGGGAATAAATTTTTATGATATATATTTTTATGATTTAAATAAATGCTTTTAGGTTAACGTACAACCGATGCTGTTGCATCTCCACCATGTGCAATCTGCACCGTAAATTGTTTCGTTGACATGTTGAGATCAGTTATAGTGCCCTCAACGAACACGTGGCCAGGACGTCCTTCGATTTGAGTACGTACGCAGACACGTGAGTCTAAGGCAACCTATTGAACAGGGAGATAGAGAAAGATTAATTGGCAACATTTTATATTCATTGAACTTACATCAGCCGCTGGTGGGCTAACGTCCATTATCACATTGTAACGCCCATTGCTGAGCACATCCGTGTAACATTTAATACCATTTTCCGGCGGATCGAATTCAACGAAAACCGAGTTTGCTGGCGCTGACGTTGACGTTGGCGTCGGCGATTGGCAGTTACGACCACCCGTTGTTGATGTTGGTGGTGGTGGTGCCAACGCGACCGGTGAACAAATGACACCAGGTGCGTAATAGTTATTAATTTTTGCCAAAACATGCGTATTGGTCCATTCGTTGAGATCGATTGTTGAGAGGTTGCCAATGTCGTTGCTAGTGAAGCTACTATTGCTGCTTTTGCTATGGTTGTTGTTGTTGTTGTTGTTGTTATTATTACTATTACTACTATTGTTGTGTGCTGTTTTGTTTTGCTGTTGCGTGGCATAATATTGTTGGCTATGTTGCGTTGGTTGTTGCTGATGCTGCTGCTGCTGGTGTTGTTGTTGCTGTTGCTGGTTTTGATGATATTGATTTTTTTGGTGACTAAAGGATAAACGTTGCTGTTGATGCTGCTGTTGGTGTGTTAAAATTATTTGCTGGTTGTTTTTTCTGCTGTTGTTACTGCTATTGTTTTGCAACATTTGCTGATAGCTGCTGTTATTTAAAGTGCTTTGAATTGTTGACTGTTGCTGCTCAGCGTTGCTACTGTTCACGTTTAATTGTTGCGCCTGATATCGGTTGTAAGTACTGGCTGGATGAGAGCTGTAGATAGAAAAATATTAATTCATAACTCTCTAGCTCTCCCGCTCTCTTCTGCTCTTCTCTTCTCTTTTCTGCTACTTTTTTCTTTTCTCGCTCTCTTTTTCTTTTTTTCCCTTCTCGTTTTCTATTCTTCTCATCTTTCTATTTTATCTCCTCTTCTCCCTCTTTCTATCTCCTCTTTCTATCTCCTCTTTCTATCTCCTCTTTCTATCTCCTCTTTCTATCTCCTCTTTCTATCTCCTCTTTCTATCTCCTCTTTCTATCTCCTCTTTCTATCTCCTCTTTCTATCTCCTCTTCCTATCTCCTCTATTCCTATCTCCATCTCTCGTTCCCTTTCTCTCTCTCTCCTCCCTCTCTCCTCTCTACTCTCCTCTCTCTCCTCTACTCCCTCTCTCCTCTCTTCTACCCTCTCTCTCCCTTCCTCCTCTCTCTCTCTCCCTCTCTCCTCCTCCTCCTCCTTCTCCCCTCCTCTCTCCCCTCCTTCTCTCCCCTCCTTCTCTCCCCTCCTTCTCTCCCCTCCTTCTCTCCCCTCCTTCTCTCCCCTCCTTCTCTCCCCTCCTTCTCTCCCCTCTTCTCTCCCCTCCTTCTCTCCCTCCTTCTCTCCCCTCCTTCTCTCCCTCCTCTCTCTCCCTCCCTCTCTCTCACTCCCCTCTCTCCCTCCCTCTCTCTCCCTCCCTCTCTCCCTCCCTCTCTACCCTCCCTCTCTCCCCACCCTCTCTCCATTACCCCCTCGCGCCTCTCATCGCTCTATATCTCCACCCTCTCCCTCTTTCTCCCTTTCTCTATCCATACCTCTATACCTTTCTCTATCCTTTCTCTATCCCTCTCTTTCTCTCACTCACCTCTCTCCCTCTTTCTCCCTTTCTCTATCCATTTTTCTATCCTTCTCTCTCTCTCTCTCTCTTCCTACCCCCTCTCACTCTTTTCCACCGCCCACCTCTCACTCTTTTTCTTCCAGTCTCTTCCCCTCTCCCTCCTTCTTTCTCTCACTCACCTCGTTATTATGATACGCTTCTCTGGAGCTTCGATTGAGGTAGCACCACGTCCGGCTGTAACAACAGTTGTTTCAAAACCATTGCTATTTTTACCGGCATTGGTTGTAATACCAATGATTGTTGTTGCTTCACTTGCTGATGCAGCTGCTGCTGATGTTGCTGTTGCTCGTATGGCACTAGTTGTTGTCAATGTTGTTTCGACTGGAACTGCAACTGGAGAAGGTGTTGAAGCTATTGCGGCAGTAACATATTGATAAGCATGGCTCGTTGCAATTGTTGCTGGTGGTGCCGATGTTGGTGATGATGTAACAACGCTCGACCATGGACGATGTTCAGTTGCATGCATTTTGGCAGATGTTGCAGCTGTTGTCGTAAATGTTGGTGACGCCGTTATAACAATATTGCCGCTACTGCATCCCTTCAGCAGCGACAATGATGAATGGTTAGCATTGTTGCTGCTGCTGCTGCTGATTTTCGCCGGCAACATTTGTACGTCATGCGCGATCGTCGACGATGGTAACGACGTTGGCTGATGGCTTGATTGGTCATGATGTTGCTGATGCTGCTGGTCATATATTTTGGATATATTTTGTGGCTGATCGAGTTCGGCTGGATCAAATTTACGCTTTTTAGGATGTTGCCGTGGTATTGCAGTTGGTTGGTGTTGCTGTTGTGGCTGCTGCTGCTGCTGCTGTGAAACACCTGGTTGTTGATAGAGAGCATGTTGTTGTTGTTGTTGCTGTCCAGCAGCATTCTGTTGTTGTTGCTGTTGCAGTTGGTTATGCGTATTTAAGGTTGTTGCTGTACTCGAACTTGATGTTGTTGTTTGTGAATTCGCTACGACCGTTGTTGCATTTGTCGCAGCGGGTATTATCATTTTGCTGATGCAACCGTTGGCAACACCAGCATTAATGTTGGCAGCTTTTTCAGTTGCGTGTTGCAAACTTATTCTAACTGTAATTGTTGCTTTCTAATCGCGGTTGTTTTTGGCTGGCTGGCTGGCTTGCTTGCTTCCGCTACATTCGCAACATTTTTGAGGCAGTATTTATTTTGGTTGTTTCACGCAACATTTTTGATGTTGAGACAACCAAGTTAATTTCGAGGCTAAATGTTTGTTTTATTGGTGATTTTAAACTGGTGGAAGTGACATCTGAAATTGAATTGAGAGAGGAAATGTTAAAACAAGATTGAATGAATGATTAAGTGAATTATTGTGATATGATTGAATATGAATGATGATGAATGATGATTGAATGAATTTGTAATAAATGATATGAATGTTATTGATGATAAATGGTTGATAGTTGAATATGATTAATGATAATTGAATGAGTGATATGATTTGTGATAATGCAATGAATGATGAATGAGATGTTTGAATGATGTTGAATGAATGAATGATGAATGATGATTGATGAATGATGATATTGAATGAATGATTCACTGAATTTGTGAATAAATGATGCAATGAATGAGTGAATGAATGATGAATTGATGAATGAATGATGAATGAATGAATGATTGAATGAATGAATTGAATGAATGATGTATAATGAGTGAATGAATGATTAGTGAATGTTGTTGTAATTGAATAATGATTAATGAATGATTTGAATGAATGATTGTGAATGAATATGATGATGAATGAATGATGATTAATTGAATAATGATTGAATGAATGAATGAATGATTGAATGAATGATGAATGAAAATGTGAATGAATGATAATGAGTGAATGAATGATTCACTGAATTTGTGAATAAATGATTCAATGAATGATTGAATGAATGATGCAATGAATGATTGAGTGAATGAATGAATGATAATGAATGATAATGAAATATGAGTAATGAATGAATGAATGTGAATGAATGATCAATGATGATGAATGAATGATTATGATGAATGATGAATGATTGAATGAATGAATGAATGATGAATGAATGAATGAATGAATGAATGAGTGAATGAATGAATGATTGTGAATGAATGAATGAATGATGAATGATGAATGATGAATTTGATGAATGAATGATTGAATGTAATGATGATGAATGAATGATGAATGATGATGATTGATGATGAATGATGAATGAATGATCTAATGAGTGAATGAATGATTTAGTGAATAAATGAATATTGAATGAGTGAATGAATAACTGAAAGAAAAGAACCTTTTTCAATGAATGAATGATTTGGGGAATCCATTATCGAGTGTGTGAATGAACGAATAAAACAATGAAAAAATAAGATAATTGAACGAATGCAAGAACTAGAAATTGAGTTAATGAGTGGTTGAATAAATGAATGAGAGAATTAACGAACGATCGAATGAATGAAAAAAAAGGATGTGTGATTGAACAAAAAATTGCATTAATGATAAAAGAAAGAATGAATGAATTAATGAATGAAGGAAACAATGAAAGATAATTATAAAATATATTAATAAGTCCATTGCATCTCAAAATCACACAAAGCATCTCCTTTTCAGTTCCCTAAACTATCTCTTTCCTGACTCGGAACTGACTGGCTTATAAAGACAGTAATGTATTTAATGAGAAATAATTAAACCGCGGTTGGTAACACTTGAAACAGAAAAAGGCCGCATCAGTTAGATAAATACCGTTTCCGTGCCTACAGTTTTATACATATATTCGCAATATTTGGAGAGGGCGGCGGCCCACGTTTTGGGACCACGCTGACAACCGCTTAATAAACGCATAATGACGAACGCGCGCGGTACAGTTTAAATAAAAAGTCTTTAGACACAAATTACACATTACAACAAAAACAAAAAAACAAAAAACACATGCAAAAAAAAAGCATAATGAACGAAAAGGACGAAAGAGCAACAAAAACAAAAAAATGAGGAAAAAAATCTCAGTGCAGATTGCATCAAAAACCTTTCAACGCGCTTGTTGCTAACCCAAACATGACGAGACGACGAGCAAAAATATTTTCCCGCCACTTCAATAGAAGAGCCTTCATCTTTTTTTTCTTTCAATTTTATTTTTCATTCCTTTTTGTCAGTTATTTTTCCCCTTTTTCTATATTGTTTTTTTTTTTTTTTTTTTTTGCAAACAAAGTGGGCGTGGTGGTGTTAGAAGATATACCACACAATCACGCCTTTCGCCCGCAACCACAATCAGGGTCATACACTAGCAGCAAGAGCAGCAGCAAGAGAGCTTTCGACCGAAGCTCGGATTCGAAGAGAATGAGTCGTGTGGTGTGAGAGTGGCTGTGTGTGTGTGTGTGCTTCGAGACGGCTTGAAGGATTGCAACAATCGTGTGGGCAGGGGTATAGAGAAAGCGCATAAGCGGTAAAAATGGAAAATGAAAAATCACAGCAAAATGTTGAGTGGAAAGGGGAAGGCGGATGGAAGAAGGGGTGGTGGAAAGCTGTATGAAATATGGCATTGCAACAAAGGCGATGAACGGCAGAGTGAGGGCATGTTGAGTGTTGGAAAACGGAAGTAGAAAATGCAGACTGAACTGCTGTTGCTGTGCGGGTGGTTGGGTGGGTTAAATTAAAGCAAAAGAGGTAGTAACAGAGGCGGCAGGCAATATCGCGCATGTACAGCATCAATGGAAAAAATGCCGCAACAGTAACGGCAGCATGCCGCGTGTCATTCAACATTATTTCATTAGAAAGGCAATCTGACGGACCCGAGTTAGCCGAATCAGTTCGCTTGATTAGTTCGTCTGTCCATGTCTGTGCGTCTGTACATGTGTCCGGTTGTCTGGCTTACTGCCTGATCGAATTAGTCCACTTCCGTATGGTGATGGCGCGCAAATGAATTCAATTCGACAGCCAGCACGCACGCGCGCGCCAGTATTCAATGCATCAATATATTCATATGTACATCCATCAGTCTATAGTTGCATCCATCAGTACATAGTTGCTTCCATCCATCCATCCATCTATGGATTGTCAATTCGTTCATCCGAAGTTTTGGTCATTCGTCTCGCTCGCTCTTTCATGCATCTCTCTCTCTCTCTCTCTCTCTCTCTCTCTCTCTCTTCTTATCTGCTGCTCATCCATTGGATTGTGTGTTTTTTCGTTTACCGCAATTGTAACTGTATTAGACGACTCTGTGTATGACAATTGTGACTGGTTTTATTTTATGTTTTACAGAGTGAATCTCACATAAATTGAAAGCTGATTGACATGCATTCACGGATATGTATTAATGGTCATCACTGTTTCTGGATCACTCGTAACTATATTCGGCTGCAAGCTGAGCTGAGCTGAGCTAGTTAAATGAAAATGATTGGGCTATGAAGCCAGTTGGAGATCCATAATTGCTTTACGACTTTGCATGGTAATCGGGGACGACAGGATTTTTTTTTTTTTTTTTTTTGGGACATGGATAATAGCATGAGGTCCTTTTTGAATCATTCAAGTAGTAAACAAATTGAAGTAATTACTTTTTCATTAAGCGAAAATTATGAAATTTAAATTCTTCACCGAATGCAACCCTGTTCAATTGAAGCGATTTAAGCAGTAAGATTTCAGAAGGTCTGGGAAAGATTCTGTTGTTCACCCATTGAAGTGTGTTCGGCAAATTACCTCTATTGAATACCCCGATCACGGGGAAAAAAATAAAATTCATTAAAAATCATATTTTATGGAGAAAATGGACAACATTTTTATTTATATAGGAATTTAAACTTTTCTTTTTAAATAGAAAATACATTTAACCCTTTAACGGATAAATGGCAAACTTCTTACCACATAATTCTGTATACCATTCCTTGAAATTCATTACCTATTTAAAGCATATATAACTATATATGTCACTCAGGAGCCGTTTCCATTTTGGCTCTTTTCACCACGGTCTTGGGTACCCACCATGGTCTTGGACACCCACCAAATTGAGCATTTTGCACTGAGGTACTCACCAAAAGTATTTCCCTCTCGCTCTTCTTTTGCCTGCCGAGTAACATCTCTTTCTAACTGGCGCGAAACGTCCCGCGCAATATCTCTGAGAGTGACATATATTGTTATATATGATTTAAAGCATAAGGGAAAAATTTGTTCCCAAATATTTTTAACGATTTATAGAAATGTATAGCTTCGCCCTATGCCCCGAAAAAGAGTGACTATGTGTACCTACCATGCATTTTGAATAAGTAATGATGTCAAGGGACTAAAAAATTGAAATGTTTTTAATCGTAAAAATTAGGTGGGACAAATTTTTCCCTGATGTGTTAAAGGGTTAATGAGTGTTATGGAATGTAAAGGAATAATTGAATACGGAAATTTCTGTTAGTTTCCCATGGAGAAAATTTACTTATGGAGGAGTTCGTTAACCCTTTAACCCTGCTGGCTCAAATTTTTATATTGACTATATATTTTGTATGAAAAATTGACCGCGGGCCAAATGGTCCCTAAAGCATTTAGTGTAACTTTCTTAAGGTAACAGCAGGGTTAATGTATAAGTGACAAATATTTCTCCCCACATCAATTTAGAGGGTTAAAAAATGCTTATCTTGCTCACTAATTTTTAAATAAAAAAAAAAAAACCCACCATAATTATCTAACGAAACCCTAAACTTCAAGCTATTTCATAAGCTTAACCCAGCGCTTTGATGACTCATCAGTGACCGCTTATCACATTGAAACTATGAGAAAAAAGAAGGAAAGGAGAAAAATAAAAGAAAGTATAATAATCCGGCAAGTTAAAGTCGGATCTCACTTTTTATCGTTCTTTTGCGTATTCTAGAACTTTACAACGCGACCCGCTTACGCGCTAAGATTGCACTAAACGCTCGTAAAACGGCACTGCAGCAGCAGCAGTACGTCCCATGAGCTGATTCATCATCATCATCATCCAGTCACTTACTTAATATTGAGGGAGGGGAAATCCGAATGAGTGCAAAGATGAAAGCCGGGAGGAAAGCATTCACAATTCTAAAATTGCAACTCACAAGAAAATTAGAGCACTAATAAGGAGAGGAGAGATCTCCTCTTCTGCTGCACGGAGAGTTTGTGGTGCTTCTGCTTTGGGAGCTTGTAAAAAAAAAAAAAAAAAAAAAAATTAAATGATTCAGCACGAGCTCCCAATGTGATGAAATAATTTCTTCAAATTTCACTCAAATTGGATTAACTTTATTAAATCACTTCATTCGTCTATTCTCTCTCTCTCTCTCTCTTTGCTACTCCTCGCTCTTGATTAAAGAACACATTTCAAATAAAAAAATTGTCGTAAGAGAAAGAAGACACAATAACAAAAAGTAACCGTCAAACGTAAGCGAAATCGAAATCACCTCCACTCCTCTGAAGTCTTGCGGTTAAACTGTAAGACAAAAAAATTTCTTTTTCAATATCACTTTAGTTAACAGCAGCATCGATAACATGTGCCGAGTAAGTTAGGCGATTAACATAAACTGTTAAGTTTGTGATTAGCATCTAATTTTCAATGGGGCATGTTAGCGTATGCTAAGGGCTAGTGAGTTTAAAAAGTGAAGAGGTTATTTGAAACAATCATAGAGAGGGAGAGGGATTCGAAGAAAGAAAGAAAGAGGGACATAAAGAAAGAAAGAAAGAAAGAGGGACATAAAGAAAGAAAGAAATATAGAAAGGGAACAGAGAGAAAGAAAAATAATGAAAAAAGAAGATAGTGGGAAATGGTGAGGAGAAGAGTAAGATGAAGAAGAAAAGAAGATGTGGAGAAAATGGAAGCAAAAGGAAAGCGCCGAAAGAGGGAGGAAGAAGTAAGATAAAGAGGAGAAATTGGAAGTTTGAAAAGGAGGAAGAGAAGAAAGGGGTTGGAGGAGGAAGAGGGTGGAGAAAAAAAAGAGTGTTGAGGAGAAAGAGGAAGGAGAAGAAAAAGGAAGTAGGAGAAATATCTAGCAGGAGAAAGAGGAAGGAGGAGAAAGTGGAAGGAGGAGAAAGAGGAAGGAGGAGAAAGTGGAAGGAGGAGAAAGAGGAAGGAGGGGAAAGAGGAACGAGGAGAAAGAGGAAGGAGGAGAAAGAGGAAGGAGGAGAAAGAGGAAGGAGGGGAAAGAGGAAGGAGGGGAAAGAGGAAGGAGGAGAAAGAGGAAGGAGGGGAAAGAGGAAGGAGGGGAAAGAGAAAGGAGGGGAAAGAGGAAGGAGGGGAAAGAGGCAGGATGAGAAAGAGGCAGGATGAAAAAGAGGAAGGATGAAAAAAATGAAGGGAGAAAAATAGAAAGGATGAAAAATAAGAAGGAGGTGAAAGAGGAAGGAGGAGAGAGTGGGTGGATAAATGGCGGAAGGCGGCGGAGAGAGAATTGGAAGGAGGTAAAGAGAGAAAGATAACGAAAACGAAGGAGAAATTAAGAGAAAAAATCACAAACAAAAGGAGGTTGAATCAAAAAGAAGAAGTAGAAAGAAGGAAACAAAGAGAGGAAAATAGAAAAAAAGACCCAAATTAGACCCCTACAGAAGTGTAAAATCTTCATCAAAATAAAAACTTCTTTAAATCACTTCTTTTCAGTTCAAACTCGTTCATGCCCAGATCCAAAATCCATGCCTGTCAGATCTAACATACATACATACATACTTATATGCACACACTTTTTAATAGAACATTCAACACTTCTTTAATGAAAAAAAAAGGCACTGTTAAAAAAAAAAACGTTACTATTAAATTCTCTGCTAAATGCAATAACAAATAAGTAACAATTTAAAGACAGTCATATCCGACTATAAAATACCTAGCTTCTAAATTTTCAATGTTTTGGTCAATGGATTTAATCGATTTTGGGACCTCTTTTCTTTTACATAAAGATCCTTCCTTAAGAAACTTCTTATGGTCGTGAGAATATACATATATTTATGTATATTAGCGTTGCCAGATTAATTTTCTTGAAAACTGAAATTTCATAAAAAATTCGGGACAAATTGTAACACGTTTCCAGGAGGCGAAAAATGCAGACATTCCTTAAAAATCCCCTGCCTCCTTACCAAATTTATTCATAGCCGCTTTTCCTTTTTATGGCCGTATTTTTTTTAACAATAAAATCTCCCATTTTTGGTAGATTTTATTGTGGGGAAAACTTAGGCATTGCATTAAAAACAATGTTTATTTCTTATTTTGCTATATTGATGAGCAAAAAAAGGGGAGAAAGGCTTTTCTAAATATTTGTAAAATATCTGGATTTTCTACTCTTCCATTCTCAGTGCCACCTGGAAGTGACGGAGGCTTAATACTTATGTTTCCTTTTTTGAGTGCCATCCATTTTTTTTTCTTCTTCGAATCCTCATTAAAATTTCATTTAGCCAATTAGAGCCACTATTTTAATTATTTTTTGTCTGGCAGCACCAAAACCAATTGCAATATGACATCTGCATTTTCGGTTGTCACGAGTGCAACATTTGCTTTTGGATAGTATAGCGGTGGTGACCCAACATTTTTTTTTTTTGTTACATAAGAAAACATTTTTAGTGAAAAATAACAGCACATTTGTCTTACTCATGGGAATTGAGGGGTTAAAGTCCCGGCGGAACACTCAATTTTGAGAAATCTGGCAATGCTAATACGAATATTGAACATATTTATTTTATATATGTACATATTAACATAAGGGGAACTAAGTTTTGGCTGTTACAAGATCTTCCCGATTCGTATATGCCCTACCGAATATTTGTATTTCCTATTGGCTTCGCTCATTGACAGCATTGCATTACTAAAACAACAAATCTCAATCAATATCCAGGTGATATGGTTAGGAAATATTGTATATAAATATATATATATATATATATTTGTTGTCTTTGCCCTGTTACGTTTCGTATGTCAAACGAAATTTAAAACGTAACGGGAGAGACACTCCCGTAAAGCAGAGAGAGAGAAAGGGTGAGGGCGAGAGCGAGTGGCCGCAGCTTTGAATTGCATTCAACACGTCGAAATTATATCATTTTAACGGGCCATGTGTGTGTGTGTGTGTGTGTATGCGCCGATATGTTCAATTGATCAATGCACTCGTTCTTTCGTTCGCTCGTTTTTGTTGTTCTTTTGTACTCTTTTTCTGTGAAATTAGCTGTTCTGTTGTTTTGGTAACTTAATATTTTTGCTTATCTTATGTTTTTTTAGGTGAACTTGCAACGAGCGAGAACAAAAACAACAAAAACCAATAAACATTTCACGTACTATTACGACACACTGCTACAATTTTTCGATGATTTTTGTTATTGTCGTCATTGTCATCCTCGTCGTTGTCGTTGTTGTTGTTGTTGTTGTTGTTTTGTCTATAAAGCCAGAGTTCTTTGAACTTTAAAAGTTTTCTTCCCGGTCAGTGTAGAAATGGATTTATTGTTGTTGGCATTGATATTGTAGTTATTGTTATTGTTGTTGTTATTGTTGTTGTTATTATTGTTGTTGCTATAATATTTAATAAAAATTGTTCTTGATGTCGCTGGGCTATTATCGCCGTCTGCATTTTGAGACTGTAGCCAGCGGCGATGATCGTAATTTGTA
>CM035809.1:26741062-26776062 GCA_020466095.1 Chlorops oryzae | reverse complement strand
GAATTGAGGAGAAAGAAACATCCTCAATAAAAAAGCTTGATGGGAATCAAGGAAGCGATATTTTCCAAAAGAGAAAACTAGATTCAAAGAATAGAGAAGCGTTTTTCTTATCAAGAATGTCCCAGGACAGTTTGGTGGAGAGGTTTTGGGCCCGGAGGTTTTTTCTTTCCTAGGATCCTCTAGCCAGAAAAATAAAAAAAACCGACTATCACCCGTCTTTGGAAGGAGTTCCTCACATCCGACAGACCTCTTTAAAGGGGCTGAGAACCAGTGATGCAAGATTGAGGGATTTTTCCCTTTATGAGGAATTTTCTTGATCGCTTCAAATATTTAAATAGGATTTTTCCTTAAAATATTGGCATAGAAAACTGGCAAAAAGGGATTTTCGGAAATATCTGAGGGAAAAGCTGCACCATTGTGATGGCAACACTGGCCGGGAGGATGAAATTCGGGCCGGAGATTTTTCTTAGTTTGGAAAAACAGAAAATAAAAAAACCGCCTTTAGAAGAAACTCCTCGGAATCGATGTGTCTCTTTATTGAGTCGTCCAGACCCAGACCCCTGTAATTCATTTCTTCTAAACACGAGTCCACAAAGGAAGCAAAATGTCTTCGAAATCCATAAAAAGAGAATTAAAAAATCGCTTTCGTCATAAAATTCGAGAATCGATTGAAATTCAATTTCTCCCTCCTCCTCGATCGCCCCCGGTCGAAAGTAACGCAAGGGTATTACTTGAGTACCGGCCGTTTACGACATCGTAGTCCATTGGTCTCGCATTGACAGGCATCGGATTGCTCTAATATGATAATTGCCGAGAGTGTCATGTAATCCATCGCAAAACATCTCGAATCCACGCAACGCGACGCGACTCTACGTAGAACAATGTAACTTCACGTAACGCAGCGTTTCGAACGTGTCGAATCATGTTTAATTCGTGAAAATTTTTGCATGTATTTATTACGTGGACAAAAACAAAAAATGAGAGGAAAGAAAACATTTGAATTTTTTTCATTTTCCCATTTTTTACGGGGATATTGAACCCAAAATTTTACTGTATATCTATTGTTGGGAGTAGGGATGTGCAAAATGGGAAAATACATCGATATATATCGTATCGATATATCTAAAGAGCATCGAAATTGAAACGATACTATCGGGGGAGAAATATCGAGCTTTCGATATATCGACATTATAAATACCAATTAAGAATGGCTATTTTGCTAAAATACAGTGTAACTTCTGCTTGGGGAGAACCCTTCTAAGCGGACACTACTCTAAACGGACAGAATTCAGGAATTTTCTTGTGATCCTGCTTCTCAAATACTTTCCTCTTAAGCGAATACCTCTGTTAAGCGGACATATGTATATTTGGATCCCGTAGGTGTCTGCTTAAGACAGAGTACACTGTACATATTTTAGACAAATTTGGAGTGTACAAAATGACGTTTTCCAGTTCTCAGATGGTATGATAAGATATGATACGATAAGATAAGACATGAACGATTAAAATGCCGCTTTATATCCAAGAGAAATACGTGTGAAGCACATGTTTACAACTATAGACATATATATAAAATATCGCTTTCGATGTCGGGAAAAGTATATCGATGTACGATATATCGCCGAGCAAAAATATCAGTATAAATTTTCGATATATCGTTTTAAAAATATCGATATTTTAATATATCGATATTTTTTGTCCATCCCTAGTTGGGAGTGACGAAAATGCGAGGGCGTACGGAAACGAATGGCCTTTATAAACAATTGATTTGCAATATTTTAACCGTAAAAACTCAAGTTTGAATTAATCGCATTAAAGGGAACTTATTAAAAAAATAATTGTCCGAAAATTTTCCTATAAAAATAGGAACATGTTGCTTCTTGACGCCATCATTTAAAATGTCTACGTTGCCATCGTCACGTCTAAGCGGGCCTATTTATTTGCATAATTTTTTTTTTTATTTCTTTTTTCTGCTCCGCTCGTCCGACTGTCAATTTTCGTCTGGTCATGTTAAATGCTCGCTAATATGATTGATTACGGCGCTAATATATTTTCTAATTGTTTTCGAGACTTTTACGATGATTCGAGAGAGAATTTAACCGGTTTGTTAAGGCCCACCGTTAAGTCAAGGTGAACATCCAAAGACCGGAGGCATAAATTTTTTTTTTCTTTTAGTCATGGTGAGTTAGCTTTGAGAGGTCGAATTTTAATGATTATTTTTTTAGGCCTAAGGAATTAAAATTATTATGAATAAATTCTTTATTTGATATTTGATATTTGTTTAGAGAAATGTCTAAATCTCTACAAAATGACAATGGCGGAAGGGTCTAAGTCAGAATCCGATGTAGAAATCATTAATATTTAATATTTATTTTTCTCATCTTATTTTCAAAAAATTTATTAAACATATGGGGTACCAAATTAAAGGAAATCGATCCAACATTTTGAATAAAATAAAAAATTTGGGTGTTAATAGGACCTTTTTCATACCAAAATGGCTCTCAAAGTCAAAAACTGTTTAAAAAATTTTAAAATTTTGACTTTGAAGGCTCAAATACCCTTGAAGCTGCAATAAAGTGTAAGACTATTTTATACGCCTAGAAAGGTCTGACAATTCTCTGTCGAACTGCATTAAAATTTTTTATCTTGAATAAAAACGTTGAGGCGTGACAATTTTTTTTTCTGAAACAACTGCAAATTTCTTTCGTTCCCTTATAACTCTTCAGGAGTGCATTTTGGATCCCCCCTCCCATACGATTTTTTGTTCACAATGACCTTTTCTATCAACCCTATAGAGGAAAGCACTCAGCTACGGAACACCCTGTATAAAATATTAAAATTTTCCGCTAACCGTTCAACGAACTTGTCATTTAACCAATCTATCAATGTTTCATTCATTCATTTGAAAAATTCAAAAAAAAGGTCGGACATATCTGTCAATATTTAAAATTTTCAATCTTTTTATCATTCAATCAAATTTTTCAATCAATCAATCAATTTTTCTATCATTCAATCAGTCTATCAATTTTGGCAATCTTTCAATCTATCAATCAATTAATTTATTGTATCCAACAATCTTTTGTCAATCTTTCAACCAATCGATCGCACAATTAATTTTTCTATCATTCAATCAGTCTATCAATTTTGGCAATCTGTCAATCTATCAATCAATTAATTTATTGTAATCCAACAATCTTTTGTCAATCTTTCAACCAATCGATCGCTCAACGATTATTTTCAACCAGTCACACGGCCCATCGGTCAAAAAGCTATTAATTCAATCATTCTATCAATCAATTCAACCTTTCAATGATTTAATCAATCAAACAATAAAATATCGATTGGAAAAAATTTAGCAATATTTCATTCATTCAGTCCATCAATTAACCATATGTACTTATAATAATCTTTTAATCAATCATTCAATCACTCAGTCGATCAATTATTAATTCCATCAATCATCAATATATTTCAGTTAATTATTCATTCAATCATAAAATCAATCAATCAATCAATCAATAAATTAATCAATCAATAAATCTATAACCATTAATTCGTTCATTCACAACACTGTCAATACATCAATAAATCAATAAAAGAAAATCGGTGGATATTTCAGCAATATTTCATTCGTTACTTCGAATAATCGTTTATCAATATATAAATATACTTATTCAATATGTCAATATACTTCTTTCAATAAATGAATCATTCAAGCAATAAATCAATCATTAATTCAACCAATCGATCAATCATTAATTCATTCATTCAAAAAAAAAAAACTGTCAATACACCAATAAATCAATCAGTCAATCTCTCAATTATTCAACGAAAACTTAAAAGTTTTACATAATTTTGCCGTATACCTTTCCATAATTTATTTAAATAGGTATGTATGTAAGTATTAAAAAAATCAAAAGCTCCAATTAGAAATTCCCTCAGGATAATTAAGCCAACGTTCACTGCATTACGGACGGACGGACGGACGTACACGTGCACAAGTTCATACATACATATATCTTCATAATCGTCCAATCTAATAAGAACAAATAAAATTAAATACGAGCATTCGCATTACAGCTCTCTCTCTCTCTCTCTCTCTCTCTCTCTGGCAGCACCAACAACAACAGCAGCCATCATATCAGGCACTAAAGAACAACAATGATGAGACAACAACAAATCATTACACGTTTTATTACTTTAATTTATTTACAGCAGTTGGCAACACTGACATTAAAGCATAATCTACAATGATACGCATAGGAAATCTGCATGCCATCACTCAATTCAACTCAGCTCAACTCCACTCAACTCAACTCAGTTCAACTCCACTCAACTCAACTCAACTCATCTCAACACAAAACCAAAAATGGGTAAGTTTTTTGTTTTGCGAATAGTTCTCCCTCTCTGTCACTCACTCTACCCAGCGTTTTTCTATATCGTAATATTTTTATGTTTTTTGCTCTCAACGATTGCACGAGCCTAGGCCAACAAACTCAGCATTGAAAATTCATTGAAAATGTTGTGGCTCTATGCTTTTCAGTTGCGCACAACTCAACAAACAGACAATGGGCCGAATATGCGGCACGAGGCGGAAAAGCACACACCCCCGCGCTCGCACAATTGAATAGAACTCTCGACAAGCGTGATGACGTTGTTGCTGCTGTTGTTGTTGTTTCGCCTATGCTGCCACTGTTGGTCCATTGCAACGCTGAGTTGGCCAAGTTGTTTTGCTGTGCTGTGCTGTGTGCTTTCCTTATTGCTTCTTCGTGCTTTTATTTTTTGCGCAAAATCCAAAATACACACAACAACGGGAAGGAAAAAATAAATAGAAAAGTATTAAACGAAGAAAGGAAGAAAAAATAATGAAAAACGAAGAAAGGAAAAACGGAAAACGAAAAGCGAATAATGAATTGCTTGAATAAAAAAACAAAGGAAAAAAGCAAACGAGAAAAAGAGAAGCAAAAGAAACACACCAAAGGCAGAAGCGCGCACAGTAAATGTAAACAAAAATGCGAAATTCACAAAGTGAAGTGATGAACGATGAGAGCAAGCACAACGGATTGCTTCGAGAGTTGCCATCTCTGAGTTGTTGCTATAAGATTTAAAATTTTTTTTTTTTTTTTTTGCATATTGGAGGAAATCTCTATAGCCAAACACAAAAAAGGACTTCAAGCAGCTAGCCGTTTTTGAAGGTAAGTTCTAAATAGAAATTGAAATTACACTGGTTTACAAGATTTCGGAATTTTCGCGAGGGCAGGATATACACCATAATTTCTTTGGTTCTCAAATGGTTTTGATAAACATTTTTATATACATAAGTACTTTAAACAACCTCCCTCCTTCATTTGAAGTTGAGAAAAAAATTGTGAAAAAAATTTTTCTACAGTAATCCCCGATTATATGCACCCCGGTCCGTCTGTCTGTTTGTATAGTTTTCTTATCGAAGGAGTTGAGCTATCTTGACGAAATTTGATATGCGTACTAACAGGCACATGAGTAAGCACAAGTTCGAGAATGGACCTGATCGGATCATTTTTAAGGGTACCTCTAGTACTAGGGTCTGGTATGAAAATCACACAAACTGCTCTAAAACCGAAGTTTTTAAAGATATTTTCATGAAAGTTGGTAGTTAAATATATTTAAAGCCAAGTTATTCGATTTCCAAAAATTGGAAAAATGGGCGTGGCAGAAGGGCGTTTTTCGAAAATTTCCTCCTACACCCGAAATTTAAATGGGACGAAATTGGCACTTATGCTTCCTTTGTAGCCATAAACATCTTCTCCAAAATTTTCTTTGATAGGTCCATTATTAAGGGTACCTCCAGGAATAGGGTCTGTCACAAAAATCCCAAAACTGCCCCAAAATCGGACTTTTTCGAAATATTTCAATGACATTTAGAATTTGATCGAAGTTATATTTAAGTTTCCGATTCGAATTCAAAAAAATTGGAAAAGTGGGCGTGGCAAAGGGGCGGTTTTCATAAAGAAATCTATCAAAAGTCGGTATATGGGGCCCCTTATGGTCTTAAACACCGCTTGATATTAAAATTTATTTGAACACGTGTGTCTGTGTCGGGTATTCTATTGTCAGGCTTGCCTGACTATAACACCCTTACTTGTTTTTATATTTTTTTGTAAGCTAGTGTTAAGAAGTCGTCTCAATGTGTGCGGCAACCCTATCAGCCCTATCATAAGGTGGACGATTGTGAGTGGGCATCCGATTTTTGAATTTATTCATGACGATTGTTGCTGGTGTTGTTTTTTGTTGTTGCTGTCGCAAAAGAAGATGCTCGAAGAGCAGCCATCGCAAGTGCGACCGACCACTGAAAGGACGCCTCCCACCGCCCCCCTCAGAGCAGACAGTATTCGAAATCTGACGTTTCATTTGTTTAAAATTCTTGACAAAGACATGACAGAACGATCAAATTTCGAAAATAAGCGATGAGAAGAACAAATTGCGATGATGTGCTGAAATGTTTTTTTTATTTTCGAAACGACCTTTTTTTTTTACCTATTTAATCGAAAATCTTTTCGAAGTTTCCAACGGCTCGAATTTTTTCCTAATTTATTCTAATAGGCACTTTTCGAGGCATACATTTCAGGGTTTCTTTCAACTTGAATGACTTTTGAGTTGCAGGCGCCTACGCAGAAAATTTCGGGAAAGGGTTTGGGCACTTCCCCGTTTTCCTTTGTGAATGTCGAAGGGAGTTTGAACCCCCCAATCTGCCATCACCGCTGACTCTTACTTAGAAATGTTCTTATAGAGAAGTTTTTACATTTCGGAGTTGGTTTGAAATCCAAAAGAACCCCTTGCGTACGCCTCTTTTGACTAGACCATAATTAAGAGGTCTCTTGAGATCAGAAACCGCCGCTTTCTTATGAACGTCCTTGCTAATAGCCAAATAATCCTAAATGTTCTTAATAATTCCTTTAAAATTTTAATTGACATTTCGAAGAGAAGCGTTCAACGGACCCTGGCCCTTGGGAGTCCGCCGTTCGTCATAATGGAAAGCAAATAAATAAATCGGAAAAGAATCAAAATTGATTCTTTCTTATTTCGCCGAAAGCTATGTTGTTGTTGTTATTGTTTTGTTTTTATTCAATATTTCTCCGATTGAATGAGAAAGTCCATGGAGATCTCTATAAAAAAATATGTATACATTTATGTAGGTATATATGGAAAGAGACGAGGAAAGAAATTTTCCTTTTCAAATTGTCAAAGTTTTTTTCGCACACAAGAAAAACTTATTGCAGTGGAAAGCCGGTTTTTCAAAGTTTTGACAAGAATAGGAAAGACCATAAACAAGACACAACGACAACAACAACAATCGGAACAAGAGCTTGTAGCAAGTTTTTTCATGACTTTTTCTGCTGATTTCGTTGGATTGCCTTTTCCACACTATAACTTCGAAAAGTTTCCATTTTAGTTTTTATTTCTTTCATTAATTTGAGAAAAAGTTTTCTCTTTTTAGTTAAAAGCACTTCAATGTTCCACTTCGTCCTTGCCTTCGGTGAATCATTTCAATATTTAGGTATATTCATAGGATGAAAGCAGAGTGTAAGAATTGGAATAGCCAATGGGAGGTTTGAGTGAAATAAAATGACAAGACATAGTTATAGAAAAGCATTGAAAAAGACGGCAGAGACGTTGTTGATGGTGTTGATGGTATTGATGGTGATGATGGTGATGATGGTGATGATGGTGTTGATCGTGATGATGGTGATAATGGTGTTGATTCTGTTGCTGATGATGTTGGTGATGATGATGATGGAGATGATGGTGTTGATCGAGATGGTGTTGATGGTAATGATGATGATGGTGATGATGGTGATGATGGTGTTGATGGTGATGCTGATGGTGAGGTTGGAGATGATGATGGTGGTGTGGTTGGTGATGATGGAGTTGATGGTGTTGATGGTGTTGATGGTGATGATGGTGTTGATGGTGTTGATGGTGTTGATGGTGATGATGTTGTTGATGGTGATGATGGTGTTGATCGTGATGATGGTGATGCTGATGGTGAGGTTGGAGATGATGATGGTGGTGTGGTTGGTGATGATGGCGTTGATGGTGATGATGATGATGATGGTGATGATAATGATGAGATGATGGTGATGATGGTGTTGATGTTGTTGATGGTGTTGACGGTGATGATGTTGTTGATGGTGATGGTGTTGATAGTGATGATGGTGTTGATGGTGTTGACGGTGATGATGTTGTTGATGGTGATGATGGTGACGATGGTGATAGTGATGATGGTGTTGATGGTGATGATGTTGGTGATGATGATGGTGATGATAATGATGAGATGATGGTGTTGATGTTGTTGATGGTGTTGACGGTGATGATGTTGTTGATGGTGATGATGGTGATGATGGTGATGATGGTGTTGATGGTGTTGATGGTGTTGATGGTGATGATGGTGTTGATAGTGATGATGGTGTTGATGGTGATGATGATGGAGGTGATGATGATGGTGGTGATGATGATGGTGGTGATGATAATGGTGATGATGATGGTGACGATAATGATGAGATGATGGTGTTGATGTTGTTGATGGTGTTGACGGTGATGATGGTGATGATGGTGATGATGTTGTTGATGGTGATGATGGTGATGATGGTGTTGATGGTGTTGATGGTGATGATGTTGATGGTGATGATGATGATGATGATGATGGTTTTTTTTTTTTTTTTTTTGCGGATGAGGCGTGTGAAATGCATCATGCACCATCGGCCAGGTCGTCGCCTGACCGGTGTGCCGGACTCCTACCGGCTAAAACACCATACCTCTTTAGGGTTTCTTATTTCCTCCCCGGAACTTTTCTTGTTATTACTTCGG
Organism: Chlorops oryzae; assembly: GCA_020466095.1. Classification (NCBI taxonomy): domain Eukaryota; kingdom Metazoa; phylum Arthropoda; class Insecta; order Diptera; family Chloropidae; genus Chlorops; species Chlorops oryzae. The sequence continues at coordinate 26,767,218 of CM035809.1, read as the reverse complement.
GGGGACCCTCATCTCTGGCTTTCTTTGCCTCATTCTGTTTTCATATCGCCCGCGTCCAGGCTTCCGCTTATTTACGCCATATAGCTCTCATTTTAGTTGTGATGGTGGTCTAGGAATTGTTTTTTCTTCCTCAGGATCTTTACCACAAACTGCGAAATATTGCACCAGTTGTGCTTGCTCTGTAGCATTTTGGCCACGATGTTTTCGACCCTGCATTCACCTACTTCAGAAAACAGTACTCTTCTTTCGCTTTGCCATTTTTCGCAATCGAATATAGTGTGTTCTGCGTCGTCTTCTTCAGCGTCTCCGAATATGCAGCAAGGAGCTGGCGTCTTTCCCATTCTATGTAGATACTTTTGGAAGTATCCATGGCCAGATAGCATCTGGGTCAGGTAATAGTTAACCTCCCCATGTCTTCTACTTGTCCATTCCCTAAGGTCTGGTATAAGTCTAGCCGTCCACTTCCCACGAGATGTGTTCTGCCATCGCTCTTGCCATAGCTGTATGGTTTCACTATTAATGTCATTTGACCGCACGGGATTGTCTGTTTGTTTGCTTTTCCACCGTTCTTTTTTAGCCCGAGCCAAGAGATCTATCGGTACATTACCGCTTATGACCATCACTGCGTCTCCTGAAACTGTCCGGTAGGCTGATGCTACCCTGAGCGCTGCCGTTCTCTGTACTGACGCTAACAGTTCCCGCCGTCTCTTTACCTTAAGCGCGTCCGACCAAATCTCGCATCCGTAGAGTAGAATGGAGTTTACTGCTGCCATTATGAGTTTTCGCTTGCTCTGCGTTGGTCCGCCGACGTTTGCCATAAGTCTGCTTAGAGCAGCCGTGGCTCTTCCCGCCTTCGTCGCCGCGTACTGCAGTTGGGCCCAAAATGTGAGTTTGGAGTCTAACCGTACCCCAAGGTATTTGATATCGGTTTTAGTCTTTATCTCTCTATCGCAGACGATCATTTCTATCTCTAACGGCATTTGCCGTTGTGTGAGAAAGAGAAGCTCTGTTTTTTCCGTGGCTAATTTGAGTCCCCTGCTGAATAACCATGATTGGGTTCGTAACATGACAACGCTGAGCTTTCTTTGGGCTTCCGCTGTATTTCGTGCTGTTATGACCGCTGCTATATCGTCGGCAAAAGCCACGAGGTGTGCCCCGTCTGGCATACTTAGTTCCAGAATTTCGTCGTAATTCATGTTCCATAAATCGGGCCCCAGAATGGACCCTTGTGCAGCCCCTGAAGTAATTTTTTTCCTTTTTGGGCCATCGCATGTGTCGTACGTGAGCTCTCGGTCGCTTAAATAGCTTCGGAGAATTGTCATCAGGTATTCGGGGAATCGAAATCTGTTCTCGGCGGCGTTGATTATATCCGCCCATCTTACGCTATTGAATGCATTTCTGACGTCTAGTGTCACCATCAGTACAATACGACGGGAGTAGCGGTTTCCACTTTGTGCCGATTCCACACTTTGCATGACATCCTGAATTGCACCTAGAGTCGATTTCCCTGCTGTAAAGCCATGCTGTCGAGATGATAGCCCGCCTGCAGAATTTATTGCTGATTGCACTCTTTGCTTTATTAGTCGTTCTAACATCTTTCCGGCCGTATTAAGCAAACATATTGGACGGTGTGCTTCTGGTCTTTCTGGGGTTCCCTTGCCTTTGTAAATAAGCAGCAATTGCTGTTTTTTCCAAGCTTGCGGAAAGACCCCTTCCGACAGGCATGCGTTGAACATGTCGAGGAGTAAGTCAGGGCGTTTGCTGGCCACAATTTTCAGTACTTCAGAAGGGATCCCGTCGGGTCCAGGGGCTTTTCTATTTTTTAGCCTGCTTGCGGCGACACGAAGTTCTTCCATGGTAAACGGAGGTGTTTCGTATCCTTCAGTATTTCCCAGCCGTGCAGGGATTGGCTCATGTGTCGGGAAGAGTGTATCCACTATCGTTTCCAACTGTTGTGCATTTAGAGCGGGGGGAGCCATTTTTACCCCAAATCTTCCGGCAACGATCTTGTACCCCGTCCCCCACGGGTTTACATTTATTGCGTTTCGAAGCTCTTCCCATTTGTCCCTCTTGCTCTGGGAAATAGCTTGCTGCAGTTCTTTCCTTGCCGCTTTGTAGTTTTGTGCTTCCGTTTCGGCTGGTCCTCGCCTCCTAGCTCTCGTTAGTCGTCGTCGGTTTTGTAGGCACGATCTCCTTTTTTCGGCAATTTCGTTTGTCCACCAATAGACCGGGGCTCTTCTGCAATTTTTTGTGATTTTTGGCATCGCTGAGTTACAGGCGTTCGTTATCGCTCGCATGGTTTGATGAGTCAGAGTTCTTGCACTTGGCGTTACCTCGATACTTCGCATTTCCCTGTCGAGTGCTGACAATAGAGCTGGTGCACTCAACTTTTGAATGTTCCATTTTCGTGTTCCACCAGTAGTTTGGCCTGTATTTAGTCTGGTTGTGCTTTCCATTTCGAACTCAATGTATTGGTGGTCGCTGGCAGTGTAGTCCTCCAATACCCTCCATTCTCGTAGGCGCCCGGCTAACCTGTCCGTCACCATTGTTATGTCTGGTGTAGTGGGGTTACAACCTGGTCTTCTGAAGGTGTGTGCTATTCCGTTATTGGCGATAGTGAGGCCCAACCTAGCGGCCATATTTAGTATGCGCCTGCCTCTCGAGTTTGTCTTCGATGTTCCCCACTCCACTGCCATGGCGTTGAAGTCTCCCGCTATTAAAATGGGGCTACCAATTTCTAGTATGGTGTCTTCTATTGCTTCTAGTTTCTCTTCAAATATTTCTATGGTATCATTTGGGGTCAGGTAGCAGGAGATTATTGTAAAATAAATTCCTTTGACCCACACAAAGCCATTTTTGTATCCTCTGCTGAAAATTGGGAAAGATATGGGTGATGGTATCCATATAGCTGCCGTTCGGGATTGGTCCTCGATCCAAACGCCTCCTTTTATCTGTCTGTACTGCTCACTGATGATTACCACGTCTGCGTTTTTCTCGCGAGCTATCTGTGGCAGGAGCGCGTCTGCTGTTTTGCTGCGGTGCATATTTGCTTGCAGGAATCTCATTTTGATTTTAATGTCATCTTCCTGACCACGGCGCATCTTCTGGATCCAGCGATGTGGTTGAAAGATTCTTCGTTTGCGTCAATACAGGCCCAGCATTTTGGGGGGTTCTTACACTCTTTCAGTTTGTGCTCTGTTTCGCCACACCGGAAGCACAAGTTTTTCTCCTTTCTGTTTGGTCCCTTGCAATCGAACTGCATGTGACCGATACCGAAGCATCGGTAGCATTTCTTATGCTCTTCTATTCTAGCCGCTTTTCCGATTATGAATCCTACCTTTATGTAGTCTGCATCTAGAATAATTTGTGCCTCCTTCTCCTGAAGGCTGACGTACGCTCGGACTTGCTCTCTATAATTAGGCTTACTTATTGTTACCTTTGTGTCCTTGCTTAAACTTGGAATGATTTTTTTCAGTGCCATTTCCACTTCTGTTTTTGTAGTAAGCGAGTCGAGATCTCGTATTACTATTTTTGTCTTAGGGATTAGATCGGCTACTGTGGCTGTGTCTTGAAGCTTATCCCTTAGCTTGTCGCAGAATTCTGGACTGATTTGCTCTCCTTTCCTAAATTCCATGAGTAGTGCTCCTGTTCTTGTTTTCCTTATTCCTTTTATATTCATGCTGTCATCAACTTGGGCATTCGTGCGCAGATTTCTCAGAACCTCGGCATAACTGAGCCCGTCCGCTGGTTTGATTAGTATCGCATCAGCTTTGGGTTTTTTTGCTAGTTTTTTCCTTGTTGCATTTGCTCTCTGTCGGGTGCTTTGACTTTTTTCCGCTTGTTGTGTTTTTGTTTCGGCTTCGGTTTCCTTGTTTTGTTTGAGTTTTCTCCTACTGTTTACCGTCTGCCATTTATCGGGAGCACTCTCTCTTAGCTTTTTAGTGGATTCTTTATTTTCAGCCGGGCTCGTTGCTGCTCGTTTAGGCTTACTGGTTGCTGGAGTCAGGTTTGGGTCTTCGCTTGGTCGGGGTATTCTGGCTGATTTTTGAGTCAGGGTTCTTTTTTCCTTCTCCAGCTTTTTCCAGTTATCTCTGCAAGTTTCCATGACGCTGAAAAAGTCATCCAACTCAGAGGCTCCTTCTTTCACTGTCAGGCTTATATTTTGCTGCTTTATTATTGCGGCCTTCATCCTTCTTAGAACTTGCCTGCAGTTTTTAAATGCGTTTTCTTCTTCCTCCCGCATTTTTGCAATGAACTTCTGTCTCGGCGAGCTTTCCTCCCTCTGTATGTTCTCCTCTGTATCTGTTGTGGATAGTTCGGTAAGCAGCTGTCTTCCTTCGATCTGTGGTGTCTGCAGTTTCTTCGCTTTATGTGCTTGTTGCCTTGACCTTTTTGCAGATGCGTTAATCAGCATTTCCTCTGTGGCGATCGTTGCCGGAGATGCAGGTACAGGAGACCTTTGCACCAACCCTCGTCTCTCAAAAGGATTTACGGCTTCTTCTTGTGTTGTTTTGTTGTTGTTTTCCAGTTGTTGTTCCATATCCGTGTATTTTTCCAGCGCATCGTGCGTAGGGGGGCGGGCCGCAATAGTCAGGAACGGGTGTACCCTCGGGGACGGTGCCCCTACCCCAGTTCCCTGAGGCCTGACCTACGCTTTGCCAATCCCGGTAAACTCGGACGGATTGGCGCTCGCCCGGAGCAATGCAGACTACTACACCTGCATCCAATACGCACTTCCTCACCAGGGTCCGAAGCGGCTGGTTCCTGCTACGTGCTACGACGTTCGTCTTCGGCAGAGCTATGCTCACATCACCCCTTCCTCGTTGCTAGTGGAAAAAACTAGTAACGCTTCCGGGGACTCCCAACGTGTCGTGGCTAGTAACGGTGATCAAAGTCGTTGTCCGGGAGAAGTTCCGTGTCCACACCACCTAGAGCATCCTGCCGCTAGGCCGCCGTTCTCGTTGGTTCACCATCAGCCAAGGGAGGCTGATGGCTATCCAGGGTCACCACATGGAGGTGAGAATCGACTTGAAGAGGGTGCGACAAGGATTGCCCTGGCTCACACCAAGTTGTGGGCGATCAGGAGCGTTGCCTTGTGCGCCCACTCCCATGACCCCATGATGATGATGATGATGATGGTGATGATGATGGTGGTGGTGATGATGGTGGTGATGATAATGGTGATGATGATGGTGATGATGATGGTGTTGATGGTGATAATGGTGTTGATGCTGTTGCTGATGAAGTTGGTGATGATGTTGTTGATGGTGGTGTTGATCGTGATGATGGTGATGGTGAGGTTGGAGATGATGATGGTGGTATGGTTGGTGATGATGATGATGTTGGTGATGATAATGATGAGATGATGGTGATGATGGTGTTGATGTTGTTGATGGTGTTGACGGTGATGATGTTGTTGATGGTGATGGTGTTGATAGTGATGATGGTGTTGATGGTGTTGACGGTGATGATGTTGTTGATGGTGATGATGGTGACGATGGTGACGATGGTGATAGTGATGATGGTGTTGATGGTGATGATGTTGGTGATGATGATGGTGATGATAATGATGAGATGATGGTGTTGATGTTGTTGATGGTGTTGACGGTGATGATGTTGTTGATGGTGATGATGGTGATGATGGTGTTGATGGTGTTGATGGTGTTGATGGTGATGATGGTGTTGATAGTGATGATGGTGTTGATGGTGATGATGATGGAGGTGATGATGATGGTGGTTATGATGATGGTGGTGATGATAATGGTGATGATGATGGTGACGATAATGATGAGATGATGGTGTTGATGTTGTTGATGGTGTTGACGGTGATGATGGTGATGATGGTGATGATGTTGTTGATGGTGATGATGGTGTTGATGGTGTTGATGGTGATGATGTTGTTGATGGTGATGATGATGATGATGATGGTGATGATGATGGTGGTGGTGATGATGGTGGTGATGATAATGGTGATGATGATGGTGATGATGATGGTGTTGATGGTGATAATGGTGTTGATGCTGTTGCTGATGAAGTTGGTGATGATGTTGTTGATGGTGGTGTTGATCGTGTTGACGGTGATGATGTTGTTGATGGTGATGATGGTGATGATGGTGATGATGGTGTTGATGGTGTTGATGGTGTTGATGGTGTTGATGGTGATGATGTTGTTGATAGTGTTGATGGTGTTGATGGTGATGATGATGGTGGTGATGATGATGGTGGTGATGATGATGGTGGTGATGATAATGGTGATGATGATGGTGACGATAATGATGAGATGATGGTGTTGATGTTGTTGATGGTGTTGACGGTGATGATGGTGATGATGGTGATGATGTTGTTGATGGTGATGATGGTGATGATGGTGTTGATGGTGTTGATGGTGATGATGTTGTTGATGGTGATGATGATGATGATGATGGTGATGATGTTGTTGATGGTGATGATGGTGTTGATCGTGATGATGGTGATGCTGATGGTGAGGTTGGAGATGATGATGGTGGTGTGGTTGGTGATGATGGCGTTGATGGTGATGATGATGATGATGGTGATGATAATGATGAGATGATGGTGATGATGGTGTTGATGTTGTTGATGGTGTTGACGGTGATGATGTTGTTGATGGTGATGGTGTTGATAGTGATGATAGTGTTGATGGTGTTGACGGTGATGATGTTGTTGATGGTGATGATGGTGACGATGGTGATAGTGATGATGGTGTTGATGGTGATGATGTTGGTGATGATGATGGTGATGATAATGATGAGATGATGGTGTTGATGTTGTTGATGGTGTTGACGGTGATGATGTTGTTGATGGTGATGATGGTGATGATGGTGATGATGGTGTTGATGGTGTTGATGGTGTTGATGGTGTTGATGGTGATGATGGTGTTGATAGTGATGATGGTGTTGATGGTGATGATGATGGAGGTGATGATGATGGTGGTGATGATGATGGTGGTGATGATAATGGTGATGATGATGGTGACGATAATGATGAGATGATGGTGTTGATGTTGTTGATGGTGTTGACGGTGATGATGGTGATGATGGTGATGATGTTGTTGATGGTGATGATGGTGATGATGGTGTTGATGGTGTTGATGGTGATGATGTTGTTGATGGTGATGATGATGATGATGATGGTGATGATGATGGTGGTGGTGATGATGGTGGTGATGATAATGGTGATGATGATGGTGATGATGATGGTGTTGATGGTGATAATGGTGTTGATGCTGTTGCTGATGAAGTTGGTGATGTTGTTGATGGTGGTGTTGATCGTGATGATGGTGATGGTGAGGTTGGAGATGATGATGGTGGTATGGTTGGTGATGATGATGATGTTGTTGATGGTGTTGATGATGTTGTTGATGGTGATGATGGTGATGATGGTATTGATGGTGTTGATGGTGATGATGGTGTTTAAATTTTAAAATATAACTTCCGACAGTTCTCCAGCTCTACTGAGATGACTGAGAATTTCTTCAATTCATTGCTTTATATACGTTTCCGAAATCATGAATTCAGTGAGAATTGTAGGAATTTTTTGAAAAAAGTTACCATTTCTCGGGGTAGTTTTGCATTTGGAGGGAAATAATGATTGGGATTTCGTTTTCAGGCCGAATACCATCAAAGGGAACTATGGGCGTATTCGGAGGGTGCTTTTGGGGGTTCAAGCCCCCCTCGAAATGTGGGAAATTACAAAGGGGATTGAGAAAATGATCTCGGTGGATAGTTTTTTTTATGCCCTAAACCATTTATGAAAGAATTTTCTGCGTCGATGCGTTTTGGAAGGCAACTAAAAACTCATGATAGCTTGTATTTCCTTTCCCTTTTGGGTCCCATGTAAGAAGGGTATACGAATATACAATTTTTCCAGCGGGCTGCATCAAGGCATCGAGGATTTTAAGTGGCCCAGGATAGAATTCATTTGAATGACCTTCATTCCGTCGTCTTTGGAAATATCTCCCTGAAGAGTTTTTTTTTTTAAGTGTACATTGTTTTCGTGACCTTAATCCTTGCACGATCGGACATGTTCGACCTAAGTATACATCATCATAAAAAATGCGTGCCTGCTAAATCGAATACGAACAACGAGGCTAGCGCGAGGCTAATTTTATCAAGCCGGAAAAATCTAGCTAGGCTTTACCTAGAGGAAACTAGCTAGGCCCTGTATAGATTATTTTAGTTATGACCCCTATAGGGACGGTTCTAGCTAGGCGCTACCTAGCTTCAAGCTAGATTTATCTAGTCTGGCAAATCCAGGTAGACGATAGTTTGGCGCAAGCTAAGCCCTAGCTAGTAACAAGATTTCTCTAGGCAATTTCCAGCCGGGTAGGAAAACATATCCCTTAACAAAATGCACGTGATCTTTCCTTAGCCACACACACAAATATTGTTTTATTGTAACTTGAGTACGGAAAGCCGTAAAAGCTTCAAATAAAAATATATATTAGCCATAATGCGAAAAACCAGGGGCGTACTCCGCCCATTTCTAAGCCCACGAATTGAGAGTTTTCATGGATTCCGTACGGAAAGACGTACACCGAGAGAAATAAGAACGGTTAAATCAACCACTTAGAACAGTTAAAGTAAGAGTGGTCAAATAAACTGTATTCCCCGTTAAATGCACTGGAAAAGGAAGTCAAATCAACAGTTGAAAAATAGTCACTTTTTATGTTCAAGTTCGCTTTTGTTCACTTAGACGTATAAGTTCGCATTCTGATCAACCGTCTCCGGAGTTTTCAATAGCTCAGATGTTTAAGCTGTGACTTGACCGTCGTGAGCATCGGGGTTCTATCCCTGCTGGCGGCGGGAATTTTTCTGGATTTTTATTTTAATTACAGTTTTTTTTTTGTTTTGTTCAGAGTGTAGTTGTTTTTTAAGGCAAAAATTTTCTCCTAAATTTTTAAGATTTTAATTTATTTAATGTTTTTTAATGGTTTATTTTCAAGCAAAAAATTTTGGGAGTGAAACAATTCCTTAAGCACGTTCCCCAAAACTTGAGCAACCGTAAGCTCAAGTGAGCATTTTGACCAACAAATTAAATTCGTTCGTTTAGCGTAATGGTTAAGACGTTCGCCCAGCGAAGTGGAGGTCAGCGGTTCAAGGCTCGGCCGAGGCGAGAAAATTTAAAGAGATGAAAGAGAAAAACATTTAAATAGAAGAAACATATAAATAAAGAAAAAATATAATAATTTATAAAAAAAAAAAAATATTTATAAAAGAAGATAAAAAAAAGTCAAAGCAAAAATTATTTTTTTTTTCCCAGTTGCTGATGACAGTTGATTTAACCGCGAGACAGTTACTTATATCAACCATCAGGTAGTTATATCCTTATTGACTGTGTTTGTACTGTTTAATCGACCGCTACTACACATAAGCTAAGAATTAACGGTGAACTCGGTTATTTTAACCTGCTTTTTCAGTTAATATAACTACCTTTTTCTCTCGGTGTAGAAGCTTCAAAATCGAAGCATAAGTTGGCCAAGACTATTGAAGTGTGGTTGGGTGGCTGGGTACATCAAAGTCCAGCTTTGTATTTTTTTGTTGTTCCTTTTATTTGAAAGTCCTGTCCTGGTACGGTTTATTTGAAATTTTTCATACTTCTTCTATAGAGCCCCGAGTTGTACAGCATCTCTGTGGATTGCCTTGGAACCTTATTTTAAATTTAAACTTTCCAAAATACTTACATAATAAAAAGAGCTCCGTAGAAAAAATGTTGCCTTGTCTCGAAATCCTTCCCTACGCGCTTTTTTTATGTGTGGTACGGGGAGGCTAGTTATATTCTAATAACGATTCTAAGTCCACTCAATTACTTCTTGAGGACATGGATACTCATGTCCCTTTTGTAAGAAATAAGATTTTTTGTCTCTGTTTTTAAGCCTCTTGATTGTCCCGTTCAAGTGATTTCGCTGACCCAAAATGAACTTAAGAAAAATAAAACTTCTTTGAGAGCACGTTCCCGATAGGATCCTTTACGGTGAATTGTAATAAAGGACATTTCGAAATTGCGCAATAAACTTAAAATCTGCAGTCCCTTCCATTGAAAATTATAATATTTGTTGGGGGGATCGCAATATTGCTTTCTGAGTCAAAGGTATTTACACATATGTGTAATTTATTTTAGCCTCTCCCTCTCTCTTCTCTCTCTCTCTCTCCTCTCTCTAAATATAGGTATGAATATTCTTGTTTGTTCGTGTCGCATATTTACCGAGCTACATTAATAACGAAAAGCGAAAAAGGTTGTCACAGAACTGAATCGCATTGAATGCAAACTTTGAGGGGGAAAATCATGAAATCGCAGGCATTTGGGGTCCAGCATGAGTCATTGGGGCGATGTAGTACCTAAGCACAAACATACTTTATATGCATACATAAATAATATACATATGTATGTATGTATATTTGATTGTACATTTTCAATTACAATTCGCTATGGAAATTGAAAGCGAGATATAAGTGTGTAAGCATGACTATAAGTATGAAAGATTTCTATGGAAGCACACATCGAGGGGCTACTCAAGTCGTAGGTAGCGCCACCCAGAAGTACATTTACTCTTCATAGTGTCATTTAGGGTTTTCCGAATCAAAGAAAAGCATTAAGAGGGAACGAACCCCTGCAGAAGTAAAACTTTGCATAGAATACAAAGAAAACTTGGCGAGGGAGATTCTCCCTTTTTTGCATTTTTTTTTTTTTAAAAGGCTCGAGTTCCATTTTTGCTCACGTCCTTACAGGTTATTAACTTTGAAATTGATTTTCCCATCTCAGTAAAAAATTTTATGCGTTTTAATATTAAAAAAAAAAAAAAATTTTTTTTAAGAGAAAACCGGGAAAATGCAGAAAAAGCTCTGAGTTCTTTTGTAAAATGCATGCGAAATTTCCCCCAACATAATTCTTGAGCCCTTCTTAAATTGTGGCTTGATAATCCAAATAGCGATACCATGCTCTCGTTGTATGCGACAGCACAGGACATCGAAGAATGGAGCATGGAAGAATGGTTAAGTGATTTGCAAGGTTTCCCAGTAGGAAATGAGATGGAGAATTATTCGAAAATGGGACTAAATCGATCTTCAATTGCTGTCGTCTCCCTCGATTTGAAGGGAAATTAATTGGGAAATGAAAAATCAGTTTGAGGGATTTTTTAACTCTTCCATTCCTAGTGTACCCATACTCGTGCCAGATTAATGGAATATCCCTTGAATAAGGGGATGTTTTTGGTCTTAAGATGAGAGTAAAGTGAGAAAAGTTTTAGGGGAAATTTTTAGTTTTTAGATTAAAAAATTTGAAAAGTGGGCGTGGCAGAAGAGCATTTTTCGAAACTTGCCTCCTACACCCGATATTCGAATGGGACGAAATTTGGCACTTATGCTTCCTTTGCAGCCATAAACATCCTGCCCAAAAATTTCCTTTATCGGTCCATTATTAAGGGTACCTCCAGTATTAGGGTCTGTCAAAAAAATCCAAAAATTGCCTCAAAATCGGACTTTTTCGAAATATTTCAATGAAACTTAGAAATTGAGCATATAACTAAGCCTCCGATTAGGATTCAAAAAAATTGGAAAAGTGGGCGTGGCAAAGTATCGGTTTTCATAAAGAAATTTTTGAATATTCTTTCTTAGTGGTTCTGTTTTTTGGTCGTGGTTTAAAAATTATTTGATCATGTGTGTCTGTGTCGGGTATTCTATTGTCAGGCTCGCCTGGCTATAACACCCTTAATTTTTTTTTTGGCATACGGAAATATGGGGCCCCTTATGGTCTTAAACACCTCTTGATATTAAAAATTATTTCAACATGTGTGTATGTGTCGGGTATTCTATTGTCAGGCTCGCCTGACTATAACACCCTTATTTTTTTTTTTTTGCATACGGAAATTTTTTTCGAGTTCTCGTCAAATTTTCATATGCTTTCATTCACCACCAAACCATTCTATGTTGTTTCAATGAAAAATGAGATCGGAATTTTCATTAGTTGAGACATGGGAGTTGAAGGGTTAAAGGCGAAGATTCAATAACTTTAAGAATATAAGTGCCTCTAGTAAGGTGCACAATAAACAGCAAAAAAAAAAACAAACTCCTTGATCTAAGAGACCGTAGGAAACGTCATCATCGATGACCATTCCACATGGGGCATTCGCTTTAACCGCATGAGTGAAGAACGCTATTTCTGCAACATGCATGCATACGTGCGCGCCATTGTGTCCTTTGAACGTGTGATGGGCTTTGTCTTAAGGAGCAGCACTCATACACTCTCATGTTAAAGGAAAGCGAAGGAAAGCAAGAAAAGAAATAAGAAAACATAGCTGCACGCGACTTAACAAGATGAAGGATGAAGCATGAAGATTGGTTAAAGCGGGAGGCTGGCTATAGCTCTCTTGGCGTTATGCAAGTAATGAAACGTCACCAACACACGCATACATAGGTACGTATGCAAAATGCAAACACACCCAGAGCTTACACATGTGTGTGAAGCGAAGCAAACAAACAGGAGAACATAGCGCATCCTGTGTAAGTGAGAATTTTTTTTTTTTTTTTTGAGCCTCGGCTCGGCGGCTTTCTACTGAAAGGAGCATGCATTTTGATCTGCCTGATGACGCATTTTCGGTTTCGGGTTTTTCGACTGTTGTTGATGGTGCCCCGCCATCGCTGCGTCGTCCCCATCCGTTGCAGTTGCCGCTGCCGCTGCCGTTTTGAATACCGTCAACGGTTGCGGTGAACAGATTTTTCCAAGTGGAAGTAAATCTGAAATTGATATGCACAAGCAGAACGTTACAACGATGCCGTTCGTTGTCTCAGCAGTCAGCACAGTGTATCCTTGCGCGGAGTTCGACGAACGTGCGTTCGAGCGGGAGAGCGAGAGAGAGAGAGAGAGAGTGAGAAAAAGGAATTCATGCTCAGCGTGCCTTTTAGTGATTTGCTAGGCTTAGGAATTTTCGTTTTCATTGCTATTTCTGCCACTTCACATTATCATCGTTGCCATCGTTGCCATCGTCGTCCTTGTCTCCGTTGGTGTTGCCTTGGTGGTTGTTGTTGTTGTTGTTGGCTGCTGCTCTTGAAAAGCTATTACCCGAGTAAAGCTCCTAGAAACACCTAGAATCCTTGCCAGCACTTATGAGTGTGCTATTACTTTAAGAGGAGCCAGGAATACGTTTCCTGTCATATTCAACATATTTTGGAGCGCAGGAAGGTACCGAAACTTGTGTCCTTGCTCGGTGTCGCTCTGTACACACAAACACATTTCCTTCACTTCTATATTTGCTGTGCATCTTCATTAAGCTCAGCTGGAAGCCTTGGTTGTAAATAATGAAATGGCGAAGGCTTTCCCTCCATTTTTTTTCCTTTTTGCTTCTTCTTGCTTTTAATTGCCTTCAGCATGGATTATGAATCCATTGAGAGGGAATAATGTGCATTTCTTGGAAAATGCAATAGCCATTTTCTTTCTTTTGAATACTCTTCTGGCTTTTTATAGGTACATTCATTCATATATAGATCATTGTGTATGTGTGTGTGTGTTTATGTATGTATTTCAGATGTTGCCCAGCCCAGAAGAATTAAGAACTTTCGAAGCGTAAAAGCTGCTTAAAAACGATGGTTTAATGAAGGATTACAGAAACTTTTAGTTGATTTATTTTCTCCCATAATGGGAAATTTCTTATTAGAATTTCTGATGAGTTCCATCAAGCTTTCTGCGTATTTTCGACGAAGCTTTATTTTTTTTTACTTAAAAAAATTTTTATCCCTCAAAGAATTCATGTTAAAAGGCCATTAGAAAATGATTTTGCGCTTGCGAAAAATTTTTGCAAAGTTTTTTTTTGGGTGGTTGAATTTTCTAACACGTAAAATTTAAAAAAAATTTTTGACTACCCTTCCTGAAAGTACCTGATAAACGTAGCTAAACCCTATATTTGGTTTTTTCAGGTTGGCTGTAGGTCAATTTTTAATCGATCTCGAAAATTGTGGCCGAGAATTAAGTTGCACACTTACGTGTGGCTATATCTCGTGAACTGTTTCATATTTTACTTTGGTGTCTATTGGAAAGTTTTAGCCTTTGAAATGGAGAAACTAACAGTATTAATAATTTAGCAGAAAAAATTCCTTCTACTAGATAAAAAGATCAAAAATTTCAAAAACCTGAAAACTCATTCGGTACTCATTTGATATTTTATTTTCGTATCTAAGACAAACACCCCTATTATGATTGTCGACTACTGATAGAGAATCGAAAAAGTTCTATCGTTGACCAAAAATATTTCATTTTCTAGTTTGTGGAAAATTAAAAATTTTTGTCGAAGATAGAACTTTTTCGATTCTCTATTAGTAGTCGACAACCATAATTGAGCTGAAAGTTGAAGGTTTAAACGTGGAGAAAAGAACGGTGGTAATTTTTTTTACCCAAGAACTCTCAATAAATATAAGATTTCTCATTTCTTACTACCATTTTTGGGCCATAGTTCCCAAGTCGTTAATAATTTTAATAATTTAAAAAAAAATCAAAATTATGGAAAAACAAGTAAGGGTGTTATAGTCAGGCGAGCCTGACAATAGAATACCCGACACAGACATATAATTTTTAATATCGAGAGGTGTTTAAGACCATTAGAGGCCCCATATACCGACTTTTGTTGAATTTCTTTATGAAAACCGCCCCTTTGCCACGCCCAATTTTCCAATATTTCGGAATTCTAATCGGAGGCTTAAATATACGCTCAAATTTTAAGTTTCATTAAAATATTTCGAAAAAGTCAGATTTTAAGGCAATTTTGGGATTTTTGTGACAGACCCTAGTACTGGAGGTACCCTTAAAAATGGACCGATCAAGGAAATTTTTTTGAAGGATGTTAAAGGCTACAAAGGAAGCATAAGTGCCAAATTTCGTCCCATTTGAATATCGGGTGCAGGAGGAAATTTTCGAAAAACACCCTTCTGCCACGCCCACTTGTTTAATTTTTGGTAATAATATTACTGGCCTTTAAATATGTTCAAATTCCAAATTTCATCAAAATATCTTGAAAAACTTCGATTTTAGAGCAGTTTTTGTTATTTTCATAACAGACCCTAGTACTGGAGGTACCCCTAAAAATGGTCCGATCGGGTCCATTCTCGAACCTGTTCTTACTCATGTGCCTGTGAGTTGGCATATCAAATTTCATCAAGATAGCTCAACTCCTTCGATATGAAAACTGTATACAAACAGACGGACAGACAGACATCTAAATCGAATCTCCTGGTGACGCTGATCATTTCTATATATGTATATTTTGTATGGTCTATCTCGACTGATTATGGGTGTTAAACACAACCACACAAACGCAATATACCCTCGACATAGAGTGTGTCGGGTATAATTAAACTAGATAGCTTCTTCCAGTTCCCAACTGAATCTGAGCTTTCCTTGGTTCCGTTTAAATACAGCTAGCTTCAAAATTTGAACTCAAAATCAAAAGAAAAAAAAATTTTTAATTACCCTTTCAAATATGCACACCACGTTATGAAAATGGGTTGAAGAAAATAACTTCAACTCAGAGTGGGGGGAAAAAATATCAACTTTTCCATCAAATCATTCTGAGAATCGCAGAACATTTACATACATGTCTCTACTGGTGTTCCTGCTGCTCCTACTACCGACGACGACGTCGTATACTCATTCTCTTTTGATTTCGTTACTCATACGCACCACGTACTCAGCGCGCATGCAGACCGCGAGTATAGTAAACATTTATTTTTTCTCTGTGGCATATTATATCTGCACTATCGACTACGGCCGCCGCCGCTGCCGCCGTACGTGCCGTTTTTGTGGTACTTGTGGTCTTGTTATTAAGTAAAAAACTTTGAAAAAATTCATCTACACACACACACACACACGCGCGCGCACGCAATCATAGAGACAGTGAGGCGATATGAATAGACAAGCACATTCATGCCAATAAATATTTTACGCTAAAAAATACGCGAAGTAAACAGAAAAAAAAAACATTTCAAATGAAAATAAATAAACAAATAGAGGAAAAAAGAAAAAAATAAAGAAAATAAGACAAGATAAACACGTATGGATGGCAGGGCAATCCAAGAAAAAAAGGTATTAAGGCAATTTCCATTGGTTTGACAAGAATGTCCAAGGATTGGGGGCGTGCTGGCTCTGGAGGAAAATTTCGTAATAAAAATACTGAACTAAAAGGATATTCAAAAGGTTCATAAATAAGTTTTTTTTTTTATTAATTGTATTGTGAGTGAGAAGAAGTAACCGTTGGGAATATTTGAAAGGGAAGGAGAGAAATTTTCTTTGAAAAATGACTTGGAACTGTCTTCAGGCCTCGGTCGGTCGCAAATAGAGCCACAGATAAACCGTTTCAATTGAAGCAAATGAAAACGATGAAGCGGTGGAATAAGCTCTCAAAGCAAGTAGGGCTCCAAGTAGTTTTCATATTATGATTTCAAATTAATGACTTTCTCTCTCATCGTCATCATCATCATCATCAGGAGTACGCTCCTTCTGGGCTAATGAGCTGCAGGAAATTTCATTTTATTTCTCTCTGTAGCTTCATATTCATAGAATCTAATAAATCTATAAGGCATTGGAATCAAAGGACATGGCTCTTTCACATTGCTTTATCCGTTTTCAAAGAACTTAGAAACAGAAATCCCTTTTCCGCATTTCCTCGAATGATAAAATTTTCGTAGAAAAGCGCGCAGCTCAAAGAGTTGCTTCGTTACAATTTTCCTCGGCATTATACGCTTTTCCGCGAAATTGTTTTGTATTTTCTTTGATTCATTTTCCCCCTTTTTGAGAATATTTTTGGCTTTGATTTTTGTTTAAAAATAAAAAATTAATTACGACATTTTGAAAACGAGAAATAGTTTTTCCTTGCTTCGCTTTCAGACAGGCAGGTAGGTAGGTACCTACACTGTGCGGAGGACGTCATCATCGATTATGCAGACGACTGGGGCGATTTTAAATAACACGAGCCAGACAGTGGGGAGAGTAGCCGAAGAGTCTAATAGTAGAATGGTTATTCAGTCAGTCAGTCGGTCGATCGGTCGGTCGGTCAGTCCAAGAGAGAATTAGTCTAGCAAGCAATTTGGCAGTCTAAGTAAGTCAATTGGTTAAAAGTGGATAAATTCATGTGACCCCAACTCGACTGACCGACGGGTCCACTTGATTCAATAAATTTTAATTCATCCCGAAATAAACGAAATTTAAAGACTTAAAATTCTTACAATTCAGCATAAATTAAGTGTGCTCTATTGAAACGTTTGGGCCATCAATTTTATCTCAAGTGATTTTAACGAAATTTGTCTGTCACAATAATAAATCTTCCCCTTAAACAAACAAACAAAAACAAAAATATCTTCCGCATTTTAATGCAATTCGCAATTAAATTCATTGCAAAATGAAACAATGTTGTAGATTTCTCATAAATAAGATTTCAAACACAGATACAGAGACAAAGGCACTTTGGGACGCCGAGTCTCATAAGCAGG
The DNA here is from genome assembly GCA_020466095.1 of Chlorops oryzae. NCBI lineage: Eukaryota > Metazoa > Arthropoda > Insecta > Diptera > Chloropidae > Chlorops > Chlorops oryzae. The sequence goes on along the minus strand of CM035809.1, from coordinate 26,749,732 downwards.
CCCGTCGCGAGAAAATCGGTGGCCCTTCGCAAGGGCCTCCGCGACACAAAAGATAGAATAAAAAGGGGGAAAAAGTTCATCATCACTCTCTAATCTAGAGGTGTGTCTTGATTAAGGGGTCCCCTTTCCGTAGCCGGGATGTGCATCAAGTTAGCTTGCACTTTTTCGAATTTTCCAAAAAAAATTATTGTGCTGTAATGTGCCCAGTTTGTGCTATCATGTGCCGTTTCGAAAAAAAAAATTCCTCAAGGGATGCCATTTTTATGAGGAGGTCCTTTTTTTTGGTGTGCAAGCTAACTTGACACGAAAAAAAGGACCTGCTCATAAAAATGGCATCCCTTGAGGAATTTTTTTTTTTTCGAAACGGCACATGATAGCACAAAATGGGCACATTACAGCACAATATTTTTTTTTCGGGAAATTCCAAAAAGTGCAAGCTAACTTGACACCAAAAAAAAAGGACAACCTCATAAAAATGGCATCCCTTGAGGAATTTTTTTTTCGAAACGGCACATGATAGCACAAACTGGGCAAATTACAGCACAATAATTTTTTTTGGGAAATTCCAAAAAGTGCAAGCTAACTTGACACCAAAAAAAAAGGACCTGCTCATAAAAATGGCATCCCTTGAGGAATTTTTTTTTTTTGAAACGGCACATGATAGCACAAAATGGGCACATTACAGCACAATAATTTTTTTTGGCAAATTCGAAAAAGTGCAAGCAAACTTGATTCACATGTAGCCGGGTCCCCTTGCTAAAATTCAAATCAAAAGTGTAACACTGTGCAACATTTTAGAGATCATAATTTGTAAACAAAAATTTGACGACTGTTTTTGAAAGTGCTCGGTGAGTATAACAACGCCACATATTCAGTTTTGTTAAGTCACCTCTACTTTTTTTTTAAATAGACTTGAAAAAGTGGGGCCGAGAACTAAATTACTCACATACTTATGGCTATATCTCGTAATCCGTTCAATATTTTAATATCCTTTCTATCATAATTTATAGCTCTGAACCCATTTTAAATAGTTTTAGTAGAAACCGACCCGAAAAAACTATATCTAGTAGGTGCAAATTGCAAAACTTCCTAAAATTTTACATGTTTTTTATCATATTTTATTTTGTATGGCCTATAGCTCCCAAAGCAATAAACATTTTATCAAAATTTGTTGATGCACATATAGAAAAACAATAACTAAACAACTTCTTCATATGCACGAACTGCATCCGAGCACTACTTGATACCGTTTTGCCCCTTCAAAGTTGAACAATTTTTACCAAAAAATCGGAAGAAAAAACGCGAAATCACCCTTTAAGTATGCACGAAATTTTTCAACCCAACGCAAATGGTTCCGAACCATGAAAATAATATTTAATCAGTGTTGCACTGTTTTATTTAAGATAATCTGCCAAGGAAAAAACTCCCTAAATCCCTTTTTGTTCCCTTATTATTATTTATATACAACACCTAGGAACGGGGGGATTTTTCTTCAAATCCGCTGGGGAGGAGAAATTCACTGAAATTTTTTAGAATTGGTTGGAGTCGCATTAACAGTGGAAACTTTTTCTTTTTTTCGAAATTTTTTACTTTTTAAAAAGGCTTCCTTCCTTCTCTTTACACTGAGCGAATTTAACCATGATTTTTTTTTTTTAAATGGCGCATTGTTATTCACAGTCCTTTTGATTTTCGAGCAGAACGAAAAATTCAAGAGAAAAATGTTTGAGTCAACAACATTTTTGGTTGATTTGAAAGGGAATATGTTTAATTATATTTCTTTTCGTTCGGTATAATTCTCATTTGGTTTATAAAATTGGGCATATAAGATATTCATTCATTTTAGAACTTTTTAAGCATTGCGAAAGCAGTCACGCGACAACGGAGTGACCAAAATCGGATGAAGTCCATCTGATGGTTTTTTTTGGGGTTATGTTCAGCAGGGGGCTTTGCTTTGAACGTTATTTAAATTTGTTTTGACATTTCTTCTTGTGTAGGTTTTTTTTTTTTTTGGAAATTATTTTTATTTTAAAAATTATCTTGTCATTTCAATTATGTCCGTGGTTAGTTCAACAATTTAAATTTAAATCCATTTTTGAAAATTATAATTTCAATACAACCTGAAATATGGTTGATTCAAAAGGAAAATCTTTATTTTTTCTAACAAGAAAAATTATTAAAATTAAAAAAATTCCTTGTTGAAGCCGTTTTATATGTTTTTCCTTTTGATTTAACTAGTTTTCTGGTTGATTTTTTTCTCTGTGTATTTGATCCGTTTTACCTCTCACTATAAAAATTCTCTCACTATAAAAATTCTCTGACTATAAAATACCTCTCACTATAAATTCTCTAGGTATTTGAAGCCACAAAACTGGGCTGCGGAATTGTCCCACTGTCTTTCAGGGTTGCATTTCAGCGACAAAAACTAGCCTAAGGCGCGTCCACTTCATCGCTTAAATCGTCAATTTATCTTTCCCTCCTCATATATCAGTGGTGTTCTAGTTTTTAGCCAGACAAGCGACCATTGAATCATGATGGTCCATATAATTTGTAGTATTTATTGTGAAAGTTTGAAATTTTTTATATTATTTAAATGCGATTCAAATCCGAATGGAAAAATCTTAAGAAACCATAAATCTGTTTTAAGTCATATTAATGAGCGAAAATAGATGAATATCGCCATAAATTATGATTTATCAAACAAGTTTTTCGGCATACCGTATGACGTCGCACAGTCGCGACATTCTACGTCAATCTTTTGATAGAAATAGTATCTGATAAACATAAATTCATACAAAATCATAGAGATACATAGTATGTGTGTATGTATGCTTGTATGTTTGTTTGTATGTGTGTGCGTTTTCACATAAACATTTCGAAATGAAATTATGTACGAAAATGCATTGACGACTGGCGATGGCGACAAGATTTAGAGCCAGAGCGCGCGAGTGAGGCCCCAACGTGTGGCGTTAGGCAACAAGGTAACAACGACCTACGCATGACCTAGCCTAGGGCTGCCTACGCACAGCACACAGTTTCCAGCATGACAAGATATGAATTTATTCACACAATTGCCGATCGGTTCGGTTTCACGCAATGCAACAATATTCCGAAGCTTTAATTAAAAATATAACAAAAAAAAAATCCGACCGGAGTCTAGGCGAGCCGAGTCGATTCGAGTCGGTCCGTCCCGGGCCGGGCTAATGAATTACTCGGAATATTTTTTGACAACAAAGTTCAATCTTTTGTGCGCCATTATCCCAGCTGGCGTCATTATATCGGTGTTCGACAACATCACAGCGGCGCTCTCTCTCTCTCTCTCTCTTCCAAATACAAAGCATCTTCATTAGCATAATTCAACTTTGGCCAATCGCAAAACATCCTCAACCCAGTAAAAAAAAAAAACAACAAATATTTCTGCCACTACAACAACAAAAAGTCAAATTTCTAAAAATAGAAAATAAAAATTACTCGAATTGAGTTCGAGTTGTTGGCTTTTCGACTTACTTGCGTGCCGTTGAGCCTCATCATCACCATAATCATTATCATCATTTTGATTTCCTCCTTTTTCGTCTTCAATTCGCTCAAAGGTTTTAGATTCGAGGAGGACATAAATTACTGAAAGGACAATAGAGAAGAAACAATGGAAGCAAAAATTAGAATTTTTTTTACATACATTTTTTTTTATTAATTAATTAATTAATTAATTAAATAATTATTTAATTAATAATTAATTTAGGAAAAAATTCCCATGCTTGCTGGAGTTAATTTATTTTACTTATGAGCAGTGCTGCCATATTTTAAATGTTATATTACCGCTAGGGCAACAGAAAATATTTCAATTGAGCACCTGAAAGTATGTTTACAAAATTTTAGAAAGATTTTCAATTGTCGCAAATCAGTTCGATCTTGTGGCTTTGTCCATTTAAACACATTCTGAACAAGGATTTTTGAAGTTGATTGGTCCTAATTAGAGCCTTTATTTTAAGCCATTGCCAAAGGCTTCAAATTATTTTATGTAATTTGTTGTCAAATAATCAAGAGTATACACCTAGGTGTTGAATTTAAATATTTTCTATTTAGTTTTTGTATGCATGTGCATACAGAGAAGTGTTTTTTGCAACAGATTCCTTTTTTGTTGCATTTTTGGTCCCATTTTGGTGACTCTTTTTTTCTGTTGCTATAAAATTTAAATTCAGCGCCTAAACGTATACATTCGAATACTTCAAAATCCAATTAATTTCATTTTAAGACTTTATGAGAGGAACTCAATTAAGTCTTTAAAGGTATCCGCAGATCTTTCAAAACCCTTCCTCAAGATGTTAATAAATATTTGAAATATTTAAAATTTAAATTTTAAATGCATACTTTTGGGCGCTTAGATATAAAAGATTTTCTGTTGCCCTAGTTATCATAATTATCAATCCACCGAAGATTTTTTTTATGGAAAGTTAAACCAAATGTTTCCAATTTGAGGTGCTTTTCCCTTTTTGGCCATTTAAAGCGTTGGGGAAAAATTTGACCTTCACATTTTTATCGATTTAAACCATTTAATACAACAACGTGGCTATAAATAAAAATTTTCCCTTGCTCGTTAAAGGGTTAAAAGACCTTTTTGAATCCTCTTTTAAACCAGAACTGCTTCAAATGATCAATCTAGGTGGGATTCGTTGTGCCCTCTTTGCTAAAAAATAAAAAAAAAGAAAGCTAAAGTCGGTCAAGCCCGCTTTTATATACCCAGCGTCCGTACAATATTGGCGCACTATGTTTTGCCTTTCCGGTCGGAAGTTACAAAAAATTAATGTTTGTGGGCGTGGCAGTGGCAGGAACACATACATTTTTCCCGTACACCTTTCATTCCTCCTGATCAACCTATATTTCGGATTTGAGCTTCTAGGCTTTTTACTTCGGAAGTTACCTATTTCATTATCACCCATTTTCACTCAGAATCGTTCTCGGGGCCCACCATATATGTGTGCTAAATTGGTCCAGCCGTTTGGAAGGAGATCCGACTACAGACGGACGGAAATATCTAAATCGATTCATTTTTCTATCCTAATCAAGGACATAGATATTTTTCTGTATCTACGGAGCTCAGTTCTAGCTGTTACAAGATTCGTACAAAACTAATATACCCTCCTAACGCTGGGTATAAGAATCGAGCGAATTGAAATTTTCGGAAAATATCCGAAGTGAAAGTAGCCCAACAGCGCTGAATTAAAATAAAAATATTGTGGGCGATTGAATAATTAAAATGAAAGCTTTCATTGCTAGACAAACAAGGAAAATTTTGTTTTTCTTTCGTCCCCTTAACTTAGAATATTCTTGTGTTCTTATAGGAGAGATGTCAAAGCAAGACATCAACTTCAAAGGGACAATAAAAAGGCCAAGGGGGATTTTCAGACTTAGGTAGCAGTACGGTACTGAAGCTTTTACTGTGTGAATAAAATACAAGGCTTGTTCAAATAATTCGTATACTTCTTAGTCGATGGATGACCTTTTAACATCATCTTATAGCTCGTTTCCATATGGTGTTTAACTCGCGTTTAAGCGTTTAGGGCCCTAAACGAGGTGTTTAACTCGTGTTTTGCCATACAAAAGTTAAACGCGAAAACGAAGTGTTTATCTCTTAAACACCTCATAAACACTTTCATCGATAAGAAAAAAATCGATTTATCGTATTGGAATTTCATGCATATCTAACTGTCAAAAGAAAATCAAAACAAAAAACGATGGCAATGTTGCCAAAAGCAAAAAAAAAAAATCCCTACAAACTACAAAAAATTCCCTAAATTTTTTTAAACACGGCAAAATTTGACAAAAAATGTATAATATGCGCAAGGCATAATCTTGTATTGTATGATTATTGGTAGAGTATCGATGCTCAACGATCGTTTTTTACCAAAAATAATAAAATTAAGGTTATCGGCCATGTCACAGAAATCGATTTCAAAACCGTGTAAAAATTAAAATCCTCCTAAATTCTTTCAGATATAGTTTTTTCTGGGTTTTCCACTTCCAACTCCACGAGACGAGACGTTTATTTTGTCGTTTTAATTGATCGACAAGAAAATATATTCAAAATATATCTTAATATTTAGAATATACCAAAAATTCCCTACATTTTGCCCATTTCAGCAAATCTGTCCCTTTTTCCCTTCAAGTGATTTTCCTACAAATGGCCACCATGCTTGCAATTGTAAATAAACAAACAGCTGTCAAACTTAAACACCTCGCATAAGTGGAAACGCTCGAAGTGTTTAGCTAAACATCTCAGAGTTAAACACTATATGGAAACGCACTATTAGAGTATCCGAAAGTGTAAACTTAATGGTTTGGCTAAAGATTACGTATGAAGGTTTAGCAATAGAAGGTTGCAGACAACAATGGGGTCCGAAACAGCGTTAGAGGGATACAGTAAAATGGGGCCTCGAGGATGTAAGACTTACCGCGGAGGATTAAACCGATAGGACAAAAAGAAGAATTCTCAAATTTGAGTGAAAGAGCTTCTCGATTTAGTAAATTACTCTTAAGTTATTTACAGTGGTCAAATTGATACACTATATTTCCTAATTCTGGAGATTTTGTTTTTTTACTTTGAGCTCTAAAACTCTAGCCTTCTTCTCAATGATTTTCGATTCAGATTTTTTTACAATATTTAGCTGTCAATATAATCATTTTATCTAATACAACTATGTGCTTTCTTGAAACTCGTCTCAGCAATCATCCCGCTATCTTTCAGGGTTGCATTTCAGCCGAAAGCAAAACTACTTTATCGCCTAAACTGTCGCTTTTCCTGTCCTTATTCATGTTGTTCTACCTTATAGCTCTTTTACCCGCATTTTTAAATGAGAATAAACCGATTCCGGGTACTTTTTGATCAACCATCTGTTAGAATAAGAAAACTATTTTAAATAAAAATGCCACATAAAATTGTTCCAAAAGAATGCTCCAAATTCATGCGTGAATCCCTTTCCATAAAAAGCTCCCCATTTTTATCAGCATAAAAAGATAAGCCCAAAAAAAATCGATGTGCCCTTGGCGGAGCGTAGAGCGAGTCGCATTAATAAAAAAAATATAATAAATAAATAATACTATAAGCTGCACAAAACGACGACCAGACCGACCGGTGTCTACTACAAAATGTTTTGTTGTTATCACACCCCGCCCCCCTCCCACCAAACGTCAACTGGCAGAGACGTGGCGCGCAACCCAAAGACACATTGGCAGACAAAAAACAGATACGACAGCGTAAATTTAGACAACGCGATTAAGTGAAAAAAAGAAAAAATAGCCGAAGAATTCAATACGAATGCATGCGTTGACAAACATACATATTTATAAATATGCAAAAACATTAAATATAGGTAATTTATAAGTATGTACTTCAATACTTTTTTTTAGATTTTCTTTTAATTTTTTTTTCTTCTCTTAGTATGACGTTTATTTTTTTTTTTATTATTTTTGAGTAATGCCTTTGATAACGCGCCGTGCTACGAGCAGTGCTCGGACTTGAACATTTTTAAAGATGGTAGATTTTTAAAGAAGTGGTAGATTTTTATAAAAAGTGGTAGATTTTTATAAAAGTGGTAGATTTTTATAAAAAGTGGTAGATTTACAATTTTCTTAAAATGATTATACAATATATAATATCTGATCATGTAGAAAATTGGGAAACTTAATTGTTTTTAGGTATTTTCTCTTGTTATAAAAAAATGTGTTAATAATTATTGGATGTCGTTAAATGCCAATACTGCCATTTTTGATTTTTCAATAAAACAAAACATTGAACCACATTTTTATGTTCGCAGTTTTTCAAAATGATCAAAAAATAAATAAAAATAATGCATAAATAAGTAAAAAAAACAATTGGTAGATTTTGACCTAGCGTGGTAGAAGTGGTAGAAAGTAAAAATAGTGGTAGAAGTCCGAGCACTGGCTACGAGAGAAAATACTCACTTAAATAAATAGACGAACAATCGAAACGACGATTTTTCGAACCGCCTACGCCTGTGACTGACTGATGACAAGAGGATCGAAGAGAGCAGCAGGTGATTTTGTGTAGATACGAGCACAAAAACGTATCTAGATACATGAATGCACGTCTAGCTATCTATCAATTTGTCTGTCTGTTTGTCTCTCAGCCATTAATGGGGAGCATTTTACGAACAGAAATTCATTTTCAAGTTCATTTTTCATTAAGAAGAATGAAATGAAATGAAATTTCAAAAAAACAAAAGACAAGTGCGTGAAAACGTGTACGAGAAATTGGCTGAGACGCGGGACCAGCATGCAGGGGGGCGGTCGTAACCGATTGTGCTCGTATCTTATGTGCCAACATGTACCCACACATTTTGATAAACAGAAACGCGTAAAAACACACTGGCAACAATAAAAAATCGTAGTAAGATAATCAGAGAATTAATTAAAGAAAAAGCAACAACAACAACAACAACAATAACAATAACAGCAACAACAACCAGTCTCATCGTGCTGCCGATGATCATAAAACGATTCACAACCCACGACCAAATTCATTCATATGCAGCGTAAAAAGCATGTGCGAAAGAGAGCCAAAGATAAAGGCAAGAGATCGATGGAAGAGCAAAAGAGATGGAGTGTCATTGAGTACGGGGAAATATCAATAAAAAATGCAATAAAACCAATCTAGGA